>JARFIX010000018.1:7800000-8324153 GCA_036346125.1 Lycocerus yunnanus
GAAGGACTAAGGCAAGGAGGGTACTGAGTCCCTTGTTGTTCAACGTATTAATGGATGACATAATAAAAAAGGGTACCAAGCTTTGTACAAGGAAACTTCAGATAGGCTACAGAAATATGAAAAGTGTAGAAATTTCAGAATGTGCATTCGCAGACGATCTTGTAATTTTTGGCAATAGCGAAATGGACCTACAGCACAACATTAACGTTTGGGTGAAAAGCTTAAGTCAAGAAATATGAGAATAAATACTAATAAAACGAAAGTTATGGTAGTAAGTAAAAAATATGTAGCGGCAAACATTACAATTGGAGAGGAACGGGTGGAACAGGTCAAGAAATTTAAATATCTAGGGGCGATGTTGGAAAGTAATGGAGGTTTCGAAGCAGATATTAATAATAGAATTAGTTCCACTGCAAAGGTATTCCAAGCATTAAAACAGCGATAATTAATAAAAGGAAATATCTACGGTCGCTACAAGCCGTTTTGACAAGCACTTTACTCATTAAAATATCCCCTAAAACGGCCCAACCCGAAAAGTGTGGATATTGACCCGACAGATAGCAGGGAGCGACTAACAGGTTTCCTTCTCACGCTGCTCTAGTTATCCCTGCCTTACGATTGATTCGTGCATATCGAAACGCACGTACCGCCAATAGAAAGCAAAATTCGCTCATCGATTCGCTTCAAAATCGACTTTTAGCGTTATTATAGAGAATATCGACTTCATCCTCACCTTAATAAACTCAATTTTATATCCTCTAACTATAAAGAAATTTTTATAAAATCACCACAGACGGTGACCACACTTAGCAAACCCTAACCGAATCCTCTATGTAGATTGGGCAGATGGCCAAAAGAACGTTGTTGCTGATTTAAAATAAAACCACACCAAAATGTAATGACTTTCTAAGTAATATCACTAAAACTTAATACGAAGCGGAAGGGAAAAGATCGCCAAACCAAACTTCCACAATATTTTGCGGTTCCAATAACCCAATTAATTTGAATCTTCTAAATACAGAGGTCACTTCCACCAAATCATAAAATAAATGTAGTGAGCAAAACCTATTCCTGATAACAGTTGGGGTAGTTGTAGCCAAAGAAAAACGACAAGCTATCACCGTAGCAGCAGGAGTGCCATTTTTTATTTTTTAATACGGCCCCTAATCAGGGTTTTCTAAGAGGTGCTTTATACTAATGACCAAGACTGACAAAACTGAAACTCGAGCAGTGAATATATAGATGATGTACAAGTAAGTGTTTTCACTGATACGATCTGGGCAATAAAAATAATAAATTGTATTAAATCACCCAGAAAAGTCGGAATTTTTAACAAAATCGTATGTCATTTGTGATAAATTTAAACAAGGTGGTTTGCGCTAGGCAATATTAAATTACAGTAAATTTAAACATTTAAAGCAAATGCGGTGCTAATTAACAAAAAATATTAATTAATCCTAATATTAGTTTTTATTAAAGTGAAACTCTTTCTACACAGTCAATATAGCAAATGGACTCAATGGAGTGGCGATATCAGCAACGTATACATGCGTCTGTATCACACGCGTATTGAAACAGTAGTTTTTAGAAGTTTAAGGTATATTTAAGGTATATTTGGAGTTGATAAAAAGTGGATAGTGTGTTTTAGTAGGAACAGTAGTGAATATCAATCAATAATACAGCGTCAAGTGTTACGACAGTATCAAAATTGCACAGGTTAGAATTTTGTGATAAGGATAAATTAGAATTTGGTGTAAGGTTGGTGGTATACATTTAGGTGTAACCCAAATACTGGAAACTAATTATTAACTAGTAAAATAACTTGAACTGTAAGGGTGGTTTCCACTTCAGAGGGGTGGACCCGGGTGGAAGTTGCCATCGGGATGTTCAAGGGATCGGGTTGCGATAGCGACGAGGCGACCACTGAAGAAAGTAGAAGAAAAAGATTGGCAGATTACGACATTTTCAACAAAAGTAAAAGACAGCAAGATCACCACGTACACAAAAAACTACAGAAGTAAACAAAATGGAGGAGCTGACTCGTATGATGAGGCAGCTCGTGGCTGACGTAAGTGTTATAAAAGATGGGCAAAAAATTTACGAACAGGAAATCGATAAGCTAAAGGTAGAAAACAAAAATCTTAAGCTACGAGTTGGGTTGCTGGAAAATAGAGTTCAGCAACTAGAAGGCAGAGAAAGAAAAATAATATAGTGATAAAAGGAATGCCTATGAATGAACAGGTGCTGAGGCAGGAAGTGGAACAATTCCTGAAACAGGAACTTGGAGTTAACACAACATTAAAAGCGGTAGAAATGATAAAACCAAGAATTGCTCGTCCATTCGTGCTGGTCAAATTGAACTCATGGCAAGAAAAATGGAGGTTATGAAAAATAAAAACAAGTTAAAGGGTACAAAGAAATACATTGAAGATGACCTATCACCGGATGAACGGAAAGTTCAGGCTAGTTTGAGAAATGTTGCAAAAGTTGAAAGAGAGAAAGGCAATACTGCAAAGGTGGGTTATGGAAAAATATTTATAAATCGTGAACGTTGGGATTGGGATCACCAGGCAGAAAAATTGTGAAATACCAGGAGATACCAACATAGTAAAAACTAACAGAACAAAATGGACGGAACAAAAGGTTGACGACAATGGCAAGAAAAAGGACAAATGATTACGAAATTAGCAGTTGGAAAATAGGAACTTGGAACGTCAGAGGGTTGAATGGAAAGGAACAGGAGTTAGCGGATGAATTTTTGAATGGTGGATTGGAAGTATTAACAGTAACGGAAACTAAAAAGAAAGGAGATGGAATAATTGAGATTGTTGATGGTCTGATTTTGATATACAGCGGAGTGCCAATGCAAGAACGAGCGGCGGGTGGAGTAGGATGTATAATAGGGAAGAAATTTAAACATTGTATTAAAAGCTGGTCTAGTGTATCAGAGAGAATAATTATAGTAACAATGCATGTGCCGCAGGTTATAACAATAATCGGTGTTTATGGACCAAATGAAGATGCAACAGTAGCAGAAAAGGACCGTTTCTGGGAAGAATTACAAATAGCGCTAGAAAACGCAACAGGACAAGTATATATTGCGGGAGACTTTAATGCAAGAATAGGAAATAATAATTTGGGCTGCGAACAAGTTATGGGTAGATTTGGCGAAACAACCCTGAACAGAAACGGGGAACGAATGATCGACTTTTGCTTAATAAATAACTTAATAATTGGCAATTCTTTTTTTAGGCACAAGGAAATCCATAAATATACTCGAATTGAGCGTGGTAGAAACGAAAAATCAATAATAGACTACATATTGGTGGAGAAGAGAAACAGTAGTTTGGTAAAAGATGTAAGAGTGTGTAGAGGATACGAAATTGGCAGTGATCATTTAATGCTAGTTGGAAAAATCAAATGTGGCAGCCAGGTGGTAACAAGGAAGGACAATAATACAAAAGTAAATTATACGGAAGCAATCAAGGCATATAAATTAAAAGAGAATACAATATCATTGGAATTCCAAAGGGGGGTGGAGTATGAATTAATTAACAGTATTGGAAGGGGTGGTGAGTGCATTGAAAGTAATTGGAACGTATTTAAGGAAACAATTTTGAAAGTAGCAAAAAGAACATGCGGTGCAGCAAAAATTTCAAAAAACAAAAAGCAAACGCCATGGTGGAACCAGGAGTTGAAGGAAGAAATCAAAAAGAAGAAAATGAAATGGAAGACTTTTTTGGCACAAAAATCTGATGAATCGTACCAGGCTTACAAAGAGCAGAGATTAAAAACCAAGCAATTAGTTCTTAATAATAAAAAGCTTTCGTGGGAAAAATTTGGTAGAGATATGGAAAAGTATAAAGGTCAAAACCAGAAAATGTTTTACAAAATACTGAAGAATTTGAGACAAAATAAACAAAGCCCACTGCAACATATAAAAGACAAGAATGGTTTAGTATTGAATGAAGAAAAAAGCATAATGAGAAGGTGGAAGGAGTATTTCGAGGAGCTACTAGAAGCAAGTGAAATGAACGTGGTAACACATAATGAATTTGAGCCAGAAATTACAGTAAGCAGCGAAATTACTTTAGATGAAATAAAGAAGGCAGTTAGACGAATGAAAATCGGAAAGGCAGCTGGGCATGACGGTATTAAATCGGAAATGATTAAATATATGGGAGATAAGGGTTTATTGGTTTTACATAAAATTTTCAATTTAGCATGGAGGCAAGGTAGAATACCAAAGGATTGGGAAGTCGCCGTTATACTACCGCTGTACAAGAAAGGTGACAACAGAGTATGTGCAAATTATCGTGGCATATCATTGTTATGTGTATCAGCTAAACTATATGAATCAATTTTGGAAGACCGCTTAAGAATACTGATCGATCCAACGCTAGATCAGACGCAAAGCGGCTTTAGAAGAGGCCACAGCACTAACGACCATGTTTTTACAATTAGACAAATAGCAGAAAAAAAACTAATGTATAATAGGGAAATTTATATGTGTTTCATAGACTTGGAAAAAGCATTCGATCGAGTACCTCGTGAAAGAATCTGGAGTATATTAAAAGAAAGGGGAGTTGGTGTCGAGTTATTGCGAGCATTACAGAGCTTATATGGCAACACAAGAAATTACGTAAGGACTGGTAATACAATATCGAAAGAATTCACCACAATAGAAGGACTAAGGCAAGGAGGGGTACTGAGTCCCTTGTTGTTCAACGTATTAATGGATGACATAATAAAGGATACCAAGCTTTGTACAAGGAAACTTCAGATAGGCTACAGAAATATGAAAAGTGTAGAAATTTCAGAATGTGCATTCGCAGACGATCTTGTAATTTTTTGGGAATAGCGAAATGGACCTACAGCACAACATTAACGTTTGGAGTGAAAAGCTTAAGTCAAGAAATATGAGAATAAATACTAATAAAACGAAAGTTATGGTAGTAAGTAAAACTATGTAGCGGCAAACATTACAATTGGAGAGGAACGGGTGGAACAGGTCAAGAAATTTAAATATCTAGGGGCGATGTTGGAAAGTAATGGAGGTTTCGAAGCAGATATTAATAATAGAATTAGTTCCACTGCAAAGGTATTCCAAGCATTAAAAACAGCGATAATTAATAAAAAGGAAATATCGAAACAAACAAAATTGACTGTTTATAAAACGATTTACTTACCAGTTTTAACGTTTGGATGCGAAACATGGCTTATAAATAATAGAGCAAAAAGCAAGCTACAAGCTAGCGAGATGAAGTACTTGAGAAGAGTGGAAGGTGTGAGCAAAAGAGATCGAATTAGAAATGACGTAATTAGAGAGAGATTAAAAATAGAACCGGCACAGACAAAAATAGAAAGACAACAACTTAGATGGTTTGGTCATATCAATAGGATGAGTGAAGACATGCCAGTGAAATTAGCATGGCTGGCTAGACCAACAGGAAAAAGAAGAAAAGGTAGACCTACAAAAGGATGGAATGATGGTATTCAGCAGATCCTGAGAAATAAAGGAGTTACGTGGGAGCAAGCAAGAAGGAATACACAGAACAGAGAAGAATGGCGGAGATTTATAATGTAAACACAAATGTATTATGACCTCGACACCTTCGGGTAAAAGAGGACTTTGATTATAAATAAAATAAATAAATAAATTTTCATAGATCAATTTTGTTTGATTATTTTGATCATAAAAATGTCACAACCACCAGAGAAAGTAGAAAAATATGTGAAGTTAATTTTTATTGATTAAAGGTAATCAGAAGCAAAACTACAATTTTAGTACATTTTTCATCTTGTTGGAAACGTTAGAGGCGCATAGAGGAGTTCGCTCACTCGACATAATTAAATTCTATATCAATTCATCAAATTTTACGATTCGGAACACGACAAGCCATTTACCGGGACCATAACACAAATATTATTCCACTTTTTAAAGTAAATCTTTCGTTTATTAAATCAATGCGAACAATAGGCTAATGTGCTCGAGTTTCGAAGCGAACTTAGTCGGAAATTAAAGTGTTTCATCACATCGAGACGGTTGGTGATAATGAATAAGCGAAGTGAATACTAAATTTTTGATGTGAGTTGAATCGCTTGTACCAAATTCAGCATTGCTCTTTCTTTTCTTATACAACATACCAAAAGAAAGTATTCCTACAGATTTAATTTCATTTTGCAGTACAATGGAATGAAAATTGTTACTATCAATCATGAAAATGCAAAGATATAATATTAAATTTTTTTGTGAGACATGATGAGGACTATCGAATAAAAATTATCGAGTTAGTCAAAATGAACATTCATTTTATTATGAGAAAGAGTCTCTCGACACTGTATTTTTACAATTTGAGCTGCGGTTTTTCAACTTGGCCCCATAGGATTTAAAAAATTAACATTTCATTACCAATCGTCAGTTGCATTTAATCAAAAAAATAATAAATAATTAAATAACCAAAATTTTGGCTTTTAAAATATAATTTTCAAATTATTTTGTCGTTAGGCGTTCAGCTTTGGTTTAAATGTTTTGTTAAAATTTTTCTATTCCGCACAGAAATAAATAGTTTTACAACGTAAGATATGCTTGCTTTTACAAATATTTAACGTGAGTGGTATAAGAATCGTTTAGTATTAATACCCCTAGTCCGCAAGAAGTAATAACTCTCGTCCTTAGGTGGAACGTTCGATATCCTAAAGTTGTGGTGATGTATCGGTTTAGGGTGATCGTAAACCAACAGCCACAGCTGTATAAATGTTATGAGCATTTTCAAATACATCAAACTTATTTAAAAGTAGCATTTCCTATAAAATTACATAAGGGAGATAAAATGTTTCATTTAGTGCGCTAGTAAAAGTATTCAAATATAGAACACCCCAACTTTAATTCATTAACTGGTCGGTGTAGGTACGCCTGTTTCGATTTCCATTACGCAATGCGAGATAAATTTGGCCACAAATTCTTATCCTGTGGCACACCACATCGTTTGAAATAATAGTAGATAACTTGGTGCACAGAAAATATACCCTTAATTTTCACAACGAAATTACCATAATGTGTTTTATAATTTAGTAATTTTTGTTTAAAAACTGTTAGATCGAATTTGGGTTTCTATTTGAATATGCAGAAGTCAATTTCATATTCCGAGTGGAAAAGAAAATTAATTTTTAAAAGTTGAAGCAACTTTAGTAAGTGTAATCAAAGTTTTGTATTAAATTTAGCATTAGTTATGTAAAAATAATACGAAACAAGAAACATCTGTTCCTAAAAATTCAGAATATTAATTCTAATAACCGGCGCGTTTAAATATGGATCATAAACCGTCAGGACACAAGCTCTCCCGCTAGCGGCCCAGCTTTTTATTTTCCTATTACGAACGGCTAAATTATTGTTTTACTTAAGACTCGCCTGTTTAATAATTGATAAGATTACACGAAGCAGGCAGCTTCGTGCTTTAAAAAATAAACAAGTTATAGACGGAGAACTTTATTATTTTCCACATTGTACAAAGTTTCAATACTTGCGGTAGGTACCTATGCATGGAAATTTTAAGTACAAATTAAAATTACATTACATCATATGTACATAGTTATGCAAAAGTTGCTCTAATTTTTAAATTTGCTTTTGCTTTATATGTCTATCCAAAAAAATCAATAAATGTGGTATTATATTTTTTGCAATAAAGCATAAATTTACAATTTTTATAAAAGCTTTTCAAATTCAAATTTTTATTGGCTTTCTCCATATTTAATGTGGTAATTATTGAAAGAACTGTCACGTGTTTTGAAAAATATTATGTTATTCGTATTTATAATAGTCGATGATGTTTCACGTTTTACACTTAAAGAAAACCCACTGTTTGATTAATTATTATTTAAGCCCCACAAAATTTAAAAATAAAATTATTAATTGAATTTTTATCAAATTCTCCTAGTACTACCGATATAGATACGGTGCGATCCATTGGGTGTTTTCCAAAACTTCCTATTTTTATCATTTTTGTTATATAATTTTTAGAACATTAAAACAAGAAGTGACGATCCACCAGAATTGACAGATTTTCTAAACAGTCTCTTAAGGCAAAAAGATGAATTCAAAATAATTCGAGATGCAGCAAAACGTATGAGTAAAGTTGGTTTAATAAACATTGATGACGAAAGTTCTATAACAAATTCGGAAGATATCGAAGATGTAAGTACCTAAATAGCATTGTTTCATTACCACAATATCTTTTTCTTTTTAAGGAAACTTTCACTAACACCAACGATTTATCAAAAAGGAGGTCTTACCAAAATTCTGTATCATTTAACGAAAATCCCAGTTTAAGAAAAAACGTTAACACCCGTGACGCAAATCGTCCAGTAAACGATGTCTATCCTTATTCGGATTATGATTTTAATAGCAACGAAAATTTCTCTCCAAACGAAAAAATTTTAACAGGCGAAGAAAGAGAAGCAACATGTTAAGACTTCGAAGAGGTTTCGATTTAAACGATTATAATTCCGAAAATGACTTTGGCTTAAGTAGCATAATGGTTCTTCCAAGAAGTCGAAATGGTGTCCGAAGAGTACAAGGAAGTAGATATGAAGCAACCCAACATCCAAAACACAACATACTCAAGAATTTATTCAAAAATAAAAAGCATAATAAATTTTATAAAGATAAAAAAATGTCAACTAACGTGTTACCCAAAAGTAAATCAATAAGTAAACGTTTATCCAACGGTTATTTGTCACAACGGCAACAATTAAATATATACAACCAACAACACAACTATGAGGGTAACATGCAAAATCGAAGACGTGCCGTGCCTTCACATAGCAACAAAAAGAAAGCCGATAAAAACAATAACGTGATTTATTCGAAAGCTTACGAACGGAAGGTTTCGGATCCGGAAGAGAGACGTGATTTCGAAATCATTCACAAAGCATTTCACGATAAGAAATCGTTTGAGAGTCTCCACGACAATCCCAGTCATTCTATTAATATTCCACAAGTGTATTCTCTAGGACAAGCTGTTCCCCAAAACGATTTTTTAAATCAAAAATAAATGAACAATGCTGTTTGATACCTGCAAGTTTAAATTGTAAACCCGACGAGCAAATGGCTATAGTGTATCAAGCGAGACCCGATTTGAGAAAACCCCTTCCACAAATTTGTCCAAATGGAAAGAAAACCGAGTTAGAAGATGTAGATGAACCAACATCCGCAATAGAACAGCACGAACTATCAACCAAGGCTTATTCCGAAGAACTAGATGCAACAAAAACTCAATTAACTAAAGAGTTTAATAAAGTAATTGATTTGTTTGGTTCAACAAAAACATCAAACTTGTTTGCTGTTCAAGAATCAGAAAACATGATACACTGCAAATCTAAAATTCAAAAAAAAGATGTTCGTCAAGTCGACAATTCTCCTGCCGAACTTGCTGATAGTAATCAGAAAGATAACAATATGGAAGCAGTGGATCCAAAAATAACACCAATTCAAGAAATTGATGTGCATAAAAGACAGGAATATCTTCAAAAGTTTAACAATGAGCTCAAAAACGAGAATCGTCCACATTCCACTTATAGCAATCTTATCGATGTCATTAGCGATTCCGATTTAGAAGACCAAACCAAAGCTACCGACAGAACTTTTCAAGTCAGGAAGTTACAATATTTTGAAGAAGCACTAAAAGTGTTTCACTTGCCTTCCAGTACTACAGAAAATACTTTTTTTGGAGTTTTAGATTATGAAAACGGAAGACGTAGTGATGAATCTGTCAACAAAATTAGAGTAAAACGGTCACTAACCGATTTATTGGGAATGTCAAACGATGAAGATTACTCGGAAGATATTATGGAAGACTACAACGAATCGCAAAATTTTGCTGACAGCTCCGATAACGATCAAAGTCAACAACCGACAAACTTAGTGCTTAGAGTAACTAATAGTCAAGATACTGGGGACTCTAAAGGCGAACATAATGGCTACAAAAAAAGATCTGAAGACGACTACGAAGAAGAAGGTGATCCAGATGCTGCTAAAGAAGTAGTCAAGTATAATAAAAAGAACAATCAGCATAAATTTATTGATAACTTTAACAATGTAAAAGGTGATGAACCTGAAGCAGTTGGAGAAAGATACCTTAAGCCTGGCAGAGGGAATTTGAGAAAAGTTGTCAGTGCTAATAACAATGCACAAATATACACAGGTGTAAGAATTAATCGAATAGAGAAAAGTAAGATCGATAATAAGTACCAGTCAAATCATTGTGACTGTGCTAATTGTAAGAGCAACAGTTGCAACTCGGGAAAGAGCTTTAAAATTGGCGATACTACAAGTAAAAAGTGTAAAAATAAAAAATGTCGGTGCCATAACACAAAGTTTCGAGACGTAGCAAGAGAAGTTCGGAATCCGAACGGTAGTGGTGGATGTGGTAACACAACAACAACTACGACAACAACAACAACAACAACTACTACTACTACAACCACAACAACCACAACGGCAGCCCCTACATTTCATTCAAAAAATACCATCCCCACTCAAGATATAGGCAATTTATCAACTGAAACTCCCAAGGAAGAAGCTAATGATGATCAAGTAAAATTTGAATTTAAAAATACAAATAATACAAATTCGTCAGCTTTATGCGATAAGCCTGCTAATTTGGATTCAAATGATATTACTGAAATGGGCGCAAACGATGATAAGAATAATAATTACTTCAAGGAGTCGCCAGTAGGTTTTCCAAAATTAGTTCGATCTAGTGGACCAATCGAAAATGCTTTCAAGGCGAAGGCACATTTAAAGCATAGTAACGAAAAATTAGTCGAAATTTTAGACGGGGAATATGATTCGAACTATGCCCATCGGCAAGTTTTACGAAAAAACAAAAAATAAATATACTATAGATCGAATAAACTCATCAAAGCCCAAATTGGATGAAATTTACACACGTTTGCACAATAAACATAACGAAAATGACTTTAAAAAATATGTCGGCGGTGATGAACGTGAAGAACCATCGGATTTCGAAACCGTGGGCAATATAAAAAGAGTTAGTGCATATTCTAATAACCAAAGAGGTAATCGCGATAAGTTGAACAAGAGGGATTCCAAATCTTTTTATTTAAAAAATCGTAATCATTTTCAAATTAAAAATTTGAATAACGATAAAGCTCACAAATATTTTTATAATAAACAAAAAGTCAACTACATGGACGACGTAATAAACGAAAATAATTTACTAAATTCTGTAAAAAGTTTTGATAACGTAGTGGAAGGTCGCGACAATCAAATTAAAATTTACAAAAGGGCATTAAATAGTAATCAAAATAATTTTGAGAACTATCCATCGTTGCCATCTAGTGAGGAAGCATCAGATGAATTGCATTATATCAAGACTATTACAGATGCTTTAAACAATGCACCATTTGAAAATTATTCAAAATTATTCAAAAAATATTCGAAAACGCCTAAGGAACCCGTACTAGAAAAGAAGTATCTAAAAGGTGATATAAAGCAAAAACAGATTGTCTCGCCAATGAAATCTTATGGTGAAGGTAACAACATGAATCTTTACGATCAAAATAATGAATATCCAAATAATGACCAAAATGTACAACGATTTCGAAGACATTTCCAAAGCAGAAAAATTAAAGATACCCAAAATGAGAATGACAATTTAATTAAACAACAAAAAAATATGGAAATTTTGCATAAACTAAAAAAAAAGAACTTACCCTGCTCGATGACGTCGACACCAAATCCTAAGGATGGGCTACTAAAGGAATATAAAGGTCTAAATCCGTCTGTGGGGTTAAAATCACCTGCAAATCCAGGCGTAAGTATATTCATTCAGTTGTCTCTTTCTTAAGATGTAAACTAAAATTTAAAATCATATCTGTATTTTAAAATCACTATAAATGCACTAAATACTTAAATGCATCAAATTTAAATATATTATAAAATAATTAAATATTTATATTTAATAAAAAATTAATTATACCCTATTACCTATACTCAAAGTTATTGCCAGCCATTTAAGTACATTTATAATTTTCTTTTACACGAACATCCTACATGACGCAATGTTTACCTGTGCCAAGAAGGACAAATTATTTAATTGTGAAATTAATATTAAATAAAAATTTATTATTTTTTTTGTATATTTGGTTCAGAAATGTGTTCAGTGCATTTTGTTGGTAATTTTACAATTAAGATATGATTACTATCCCTAAATTATAATTTAAAAGTTTAATAAGTAAAGACACTCACTTTTCGAAAAGAGAAAAAGTAATAAAATTCCATATTAAAGAACAAAATCTGAAGCTGTATGTATTTTTAGATGTTTGGTCCTCGGAATAGAGAAGAAAGAAAATACTTCTAGAATAACTTTGGTTTCGCAATCGGAGAATTAAATTTCGGTAGAGAAATAACAGAATTTTGTACTTTGTAAAATATCGAAATTAACTTAATAAAAACGTAGAAAAATTAACGATAGTGTCCTTACTTATTAAACGCAGTAACATTAATTACACACATAAAAATTTTAACTGATTAGCAAAACCGTTATCTAGGCATGTGCTCTTGAAGGAGGAGCCGAAGGAAAGCAAGCCGAAAATTTTGGTCAAATGAGAGAAGCTATGAATGGGGAATTAGCGTCTCAAGTAGTGGATTCTGCTTTTCGAAGATTACCCAAGTATCAAAAATTAAACTCCAGATTTTCGGGTGGTTTACAAAAGACTTTTAATACTAAAACCCAAATGGTAAATACTTAAATTATTATTGAAATATTAACCAGATTCTACAAATGTATGTGTTGCAGAAAGGTTTGGACGAATTTAGAAATAGCGAAACTAAAGATGACATTCGACATACCGAAGAACTGTTATGTCAAATAATGGATGTACTTAATAAAATTATTTTGGACCAAGTATATAGGCGTACCTGTAAACACATTCCGCCCGATTTGCGACATTATTTATCAATTATTACAAAACCGACAAGAGAAGAAGAAAACTCGCGAGAGGAAGCAAAAATTCGGACGAAGGATATCCCTTGCCTTTGGTGAAATCAGGCAAGATGGCAGAAAAACCTATTACTGCAGATCAAGGAGAATTTCTATTTAACACCGGTCTTGAAAAAACGCAGCAACAGAAAGACGAAGAACAAATTAAACACAAAATTGTTATGATTAATAAACTATTGGAGAAATACCAGCACATGAGCGTGGAATGCAAAATTAAAGTTGAAGGCATTGAATTGTACTTGAAGAAGCACTTGTGTATGTTAAAGAATATTTTAAAACACATCGAGAAAGGAAAACCCCTAGCTACAGACTTTACGTCTCCTGCAAAGTTAAAACGTAAAAATTATTACGATAGTTCTTTTGATGTGCCTCAACAGATGAAGACTCAGCAAGATTTGATTAACGAGCAACTAAGTAGTCTCGGATTAGGAAGCAATCAAGATTTGCAGCCTCACGTTAATATAAATAATCTTATACAGCAGAACATGAATCGGATGATGACTGGGAAGAAACCGAATGAAAACATTTTGAAACCAAGCTATTCCAATGGAAATTTATTAGAACTACCCATTGACCATAGTAAATATACCGGCGAAAATAAACGTAGTATTGAAGATTCTCCTAGAAGTGACGACAATCGTGTGTCTGAGAGATATAACAAATTAGCAATGGCAGCCGAAGCAATTCGTCAAAAACGTGAAACTGTGGAGAGGTTAGGAAAACTTTTTGGAAAAATTAAAAAAAGGTCGCTAATGAACGAAAACTACGAGACGATCAAATCGTTAAATGAACAAAAAGATGATGGTAGTGTAGGTTTTGAAACGCCCAGTGGTGATAATTTTGACAAATGACAAAAAATTATATGTAAATATCTCACATCAATTTAATTTTTAATATATTATTTAAGTATATACAATTTTGTACATAAATATATTTACTTTATATAACTATGATTAGCACTTTCAATTTATTGCAGTTGGGTAGTCTCTTGCTAAGTTTGTATCTAGAGAAAATTGAAATTATCGAGAATGACTTGCTACTCTTAGTCACGCCTGTTTCCAAATCCTTTATAATTGCATCACGATCGTATACTCACGGGATAGAGACACATATTCCCACAAAATTCTTTCTTATAGTATTATAGCGAACACAGATTCCTTTAGGAAAAATGGCGTTTACAAAATAACAAATAGGCGAGCAAACAAAAATATTAATTATTATGTCGTCTGTTGGGATGCAAATACCGACTTTTGAATTTTTGTTATACGTATGTAATATGTAAAGCGACGTACATATGTAATTTATTGTGAAAATCGAATGGATAATGCAGATCAACATTACAAGTCTTAGCTGTATGAAATTATTGTGTACAAAGTAAATTTTACTTGGTTGTTCCAGTGTTGGACACTTTTGGCAGCTGCAAGTTGGATCAAGTCATAATGAGCATAAGCATAAAAATATTAAATAAAAATTTTAATATTCACTTCCACAGAGATTTCCTTCTACTTCACGATAATAATTTCAATAAAAGGTTATGTTTATTTACGATTTAAATTTGAATTTAGGTAGTAAACGTTTAAAAGTTTAAATACAAAAAGTAATCGATGTTCGTTTAAGGTTCATGTTTATATAAAGCTTGTTTTCAGTTATCTCATTTGTGGTGCTTTTGCACCGCAAATAGTATTTCGTATAACAAGGATCGCAGGCGCTTTTCGAAAACTGTGCAATGGTAAAGGACAGCGTTAAGTAGTTGAGAAACAGTGCCGCAGGTGTACATAAACACTGCTACATTCAGTGGTATTATTTTTAGAAAATAAACCAAAGTAGATAATTCCACCTTGTCTAAAAAATCCTCATCCGTTTTCTATTAAAAAGTTTTAATTTCTAATAAAATGAAATAACTTCCATATAAAAATATTAAGAAAACAATTAAATGATAACTTACCTAAAACTTGTAACATTTATAAATACCGCGCTTACGTCGTTTCAATTAAAACACAACTTTGCAAGAACTTACAAATTTATTGTTATTTCGAGTATTTAACTTTATTGATATATTATGATACATATTTAGGGGTAGGTAACTAACTTTAAATTTATGTATTGCAGGAATAGTATTTCAAATTGATATAAAAATATTTACTTAGCTACTTAGTAGGTCTATCATTCCCCAGAAAATTACTTCAGCAATTGCAATAATAATTTATGCCTTTTAATTTTTCAACCTAATATTATTCAATCATTATGTAAAATTTGAAATTTGCCATTTTTAGACTTTGTAATCTGCGATGCGTTTTGAACTCATCTCGTCTTCACCTGCTCTACCATGAAATTCTTCGTATGTACATGGTACAATATTCTTTGTGGCACCTCTAATTAACGGTCGTTTTGAGCAAAAAAAATTAAAATAAATTCGTTTTTGTGAAAATGCACAAAAACAATTTTATTCGGGAGTTGGGATGAGGTTGCAAGGACGGCAGACGTTTCCACCGATGTTTGAAAGTTAATCTCCTACCTCAGAACGGTCAAAGTAGAGCAGTGGACAACTCCATCGATGAGGGTCAGGGTCAGCTTTTCGAGTATTAGTGGGAGTACAATGAGGTATAATATAGAAATCCTTTAAAAAAATGTGAAATTCGAGTTCAATGTGTGATTCCGTCTATTTAGAATCAACTCGATAAAAAGGTGGTGGTTAAGACATTCGAACTCCGATTTTGATTATTGTTAAAGTGAATTATGAAAGACGAGGGTCTAATTAGCACTTTAAAAAAATAAAATTTGCAGTTGGTAAACAAATTTTGGAAAAAATGGCTTTAAAGTTAATCATCATTATCACTTTCATCACGGATTAGGTTGTTGACCTGTTCCGGCAGATTTCTTTCTCGGGCGTTCAACATCTCTGCGTCCTTGAGGTTTGTATCAGCTTGTAGGGGTATTCTCTGATCTTCCATTCTTAGAAAGTGTTTTTCCCATTTTGTGTGAGTTCCTACTATTTTATTATTGAGGTTCTAGATTTGTAAGTTGTCTCTTATATCGTAATTTTTTATTCGGTCAGATCTTTTAATATTTTTAACCCCTCTAAGGAACTGCATTTCTGCGGATTGGTTTCTTGAAGTTTTTTTTTCTGCCACCCATACTTCGCTCCCGTATATTAATGTTGCTATAGTTTTATTTGTGTTTCCGTTTTAGATTTATTTTTAAAAACTTTTCTGATCATGCCACTATGTTAGAATCGGTTTAATTTCTGTTGTATATAATGTCTAGGTTGTTTTCATAAGGTATTAAAAGTATCGTACCTGTTTGAGTTGTTCGCTGTTTATCGTTATTGTTGATCTTGTTATGTCCTTCCCTCAAAAAGACATCACTTTTGTCTTGTTTGTCGATATTTTGCAATTGAAATCCTCTGCTACTTTGTGGAATTTATATGTATATTGCTCTTTGCAATTCATTCTTTTTCTGTTTTTCCCAATATAACTTGGTCGTCAGCATATAAAAGTGTTCTTATATGTCGATTTGATCCTATTTTATACCTTTCGGTATAGTAACTCCATTGCTTTGATCAGGTGTAAAGGAAATCCCCGTTGGTGCATAATTGTCCATAGTTTATCACGTATGACTCGGTCAAATGCTTTTTCGAGATCTATAAAAGCCGAAGGGTTAACCGCTGGTGAAGTTTTTTGTACACATCTCATGAAGTACATGACATCTCATGTGAAGTACATGAAGTACAGTGCACAAATTTTGGAATGAAGAAAATTGCTGAACATGCAGACTAAGTAGTTTACGTTTTATCAGAAGTAAACTGAAGATCTCCCGTTGCAGAGGCACTGGAGGGTGTTCAACACCCCCACAACCCCCGCTTTAAATAAATTATTTTTATTAAAAGTGAATTAAATATTTGAGCATATCCCAAGTTTATTAAAATTATCTATGACCAAGTAAATGTGTTTAATTCGTAATTTGACAATTAATCATAAACTGCATAATTATAAATTTTGTGCCCCCTGGGAGGTAGATCTCTGCAACGAGAGATCTTCAGTTTACTTCTGATAAAAAATAAACTACTCAATCCGAGGAGTCTGGGGGAGGACACTCTCCAGTTCCTCTGCAACGGGAGATCTTCAGTTTACTTCTAATAAAAATAAACAACACCCTCCAGTGCACAAATTTTGGAATGAAGAACATTGCAGAACATGTAGAACCCCCAGACCAAGTAGTTTACTTTTTATCAGAAGTAAACTAAAGATCTCCCGTTGCAGAGGCACTGGAGGGTGTTCCACACCCCAGACCCCCCGGTTTAAATAATTTAGTTTTATTAAATGTGAATTAAATTTTTAAGCATATTTCAAGTTTATTAAAATTATCTATGGCCAAGTAAATGCGTTTAATTTGTAATCTGACAATTAATTATAAATTACGTAATTATAAATTCCGTAACCCCTGGGAGGCAGATCTTTGCAACAAAATAAAAAATAAACTAATTAATCCGGGAAGTTTGGGGGGAAGTGGAACACCTTCCAGTGTCTCTGCAAAGGGAAATCTTCAGTTTACTTCTGATAAAAAATAAACTACTTGATTCGGGAGGTGTGGTGGGTGTGGAACACCCTCCTGTGCTCAAATTTTGGCATCTCAGTAAGTCTCTGAAATTGAAAGTCTTTGATACTGAAAGTATTGATGAATTACTGTTGAATTATATGAAGTACGAAGAAGTATGGAGAATTATGACGAAGTACATGAAGGGTGAAGTTAATTGTACACGATTTCCTCTAGCGGTTGACCCCTCGATAAAAGCAATGTTATGTTTCTAGGTTATATTCTCGTTTTTTTCAATTAGTTGTTGTAGTGTAAAAACGTTGTATATACAGGAGCGTCCTACGGAATCCACTCTAATAGGATCATCTCTGTTATGATTGGAGTCTTCTAGGAGGATTTTTGAATATATTTTATAGATGGAATTTGGGAGGATAATTATCTATAATTCTGGCATTGGTTTCGGTCGTCTTTTTTGTATATTGGTTGTATGATGCTAATTTCTCACTTTGAAGAAATTTGTGTGTAATTTCCAGCACATGTTAATGAGGTGTAGGAGTCTCAGTTTGAAAAGGATTCTTGCATATTTAATCAGTTCCGCATTAATTCCATCCGTACCTGTAGACTTTCTATTTTTTGTGGATTTTAGTGTCTCCTTTAGTTCTTCGGGTGTAATATGGTCTATCAAGGTATTGATGGGTGAGGTTTGAATTGAAGCATTTTGGGTCTCCCCAGCTTTACACAGTTTTCCATAGTGGGTCAGCCATTTGTCTTCTATTATATTATTTATTTCGGCTGTATCTTTTTAGTTTTATTTATATGTTTTATTATTTTATATGCAAATAGTTGTCTTCCGTTTAAGTCTTGTTCTATTTGGCTTGCATATCGTTCCCAACTATCTCTGTATGACTGTTGTTCGTATTTCTTTGCCGCGTTTCTCTTGGTCTTATAGTTTTTGTATATTTCATTATTTTGATTTTGAATAGATTTTTAAGAACTTTTAGAATGAAAAGTTAGAATTAATTTTAGCGGTAAAAGTAATGTTAAGTAAGTATTTTAAATGTTTATGTTACAGTTATATGAAACAATTATTGACCTGATTGTTAGCACGATCAACTGCTAACGTAAGGCGCTCCGGTTTGAATCCGTAGAGAGGCTCACTTTGTAAGGCCGTCTCTGTTCTTCGGAAGGCACGTAAAGACGGTAGTCCTCTCACAAGTTACTAGCAACATCTTTGAGGTATTAAACGCTCGAGTACCCTCTTGAGAGAATCGGACAACGTCGCAGAACGTTCTAGAAACCGAATTTATATATATTTTATATTTATAATATAATTGCGAAGTCTATGGCTTTGCTACAATTTAAAAAAGACATCCCTTAGTTCGGCAGTAGTCAAAATTTTTTAATCAAGCCGGCAGATTGGAGAGCACTAGTAAAGCTTATTAAAAATTTATCGGAACCAAAAATAACCTAACAAATAATAAATATTTGAGCCACGGAGCCTAGAAAAGATTAAACCATGCACGGACTGGTAACAGAATTTATTAAATTATAACGAAATATTGCTCAACAATTTTCTTTTATTATGTGTTTTTTGGAAAGTTAGTGAACTTCAAATTTAAATTGTAGGCTTAACATAGTACCTATCAAACTCATCTCACCTTAAAAGTCTTTTAAAAATGTTTTGTTTTGTTTGGTGAAGCCATTTCTATAGGAAAAAGTGTACTTTATAGTTTAACTATGGCCTAAAAAATATATAAAAACTAATAATTCTAATGATTTATTTCTTTGCACAGATTCCACCTACAGGGTACGTTTTACGTTCTAGGCCGATTTTGTTTGACATGCATTTTGGTTTGGATTGGCGTTTAACAGTCGATAACAATTTATTATGGAACATCTAACACTGCAGCAACGTATTAAAACACTTTATTTAAATAATAGTTTAATTGTAAATCATGTTAATCATGTGTTAATCATGTGCTGAGAAAGTCAACCATTCAGCGTGTAATGAATAATTTAAAAAAAATTGCATACACTGAGAGATCAAGTAAATACTGGGCAACAATTAAATCAACGTACACCAGCAAAGATTGATGCAGTGAGGCAGTGTTACTGAATGTCCGGGTACCTCTTATCGACGCCGTGCACAAGAATTGGGAATGTTAAAATTCTCAAAAAAGATTTGCATTTTACCCGTATAAAATTCAAAATTACGTAGCAGCTGCAGGAAAATGACCAAGTGCTACAGTTTTACAGCTATGTACAGACGACCTGACCAGCAGTGTAGTGTAAAGCATACACCGGCCGACTTTAAAGCGGTAGACCGTGGTTCGATTCCTAGTCGAGTCGGATATACTGCTGTGATCAAAGGTCCAATATCAATCTGTGGACCATGGGGAAGGCAACGGGAAACCACCCATTAATTATATTCCTAGTAAAGTCAGCTTGGCTTCAGCTAAGTTGACTCTAACATCCGGATACGGATAGGCACCGAAAGAAGAAGACAGACGACCACCATTTTGGCAAAAATCATTATGAGCGAAGAAGTACATTTCGACTTGGCGGCTGCGTTAATAAACAAAATAGCCGCTATTGGAGTACTGAAAACCTTCAATTGATACACCAAAGACCACTATACCCTCGTATAGAAACTGTATAATAGGGCCACATTTCTTTGAGGATGCTAGAGGCAATGCCACAACAGTTACTGGTGACCGCTATGGGGACATATTGAAAAACTCTATTACCCGAATTGGATCAATTAGGTTTACAGAACACGTATGTAGTTTCAACAAGACGGTGTCACATCTCACACAGCTTTTGCTACTATCCAAATTTTGCGAAAAAAATTTTCCCTGTTTCTTCCAACCACAGCTTCTCGATGCTTAAGGACAACATCCGTAACTAAATTGCTGAAATAACACCAGAAGTCTGTGAAAATGTTAAGAAAATGTGCTTAAAAGTGATCGCCTCTGCGCAACGGCTAAATAATAAATTATTAATCAATAAAATATAAATTATAAAATTGTATTTTAATTAAAGTTATTAAAAAAACATCGACAAGAAACATAAAACGCATCCTTTATTAAAATAATAAAAATAAAACGAAGGCATATTTATAATTTCCTGAAAAGGTTGGTTTTTCGAAGAGTTTGTTATAGAATTTTAGAATTTTAATTTCAAAGTGACATTGCTGAAAAGATCGTTACTTTTTTATGGTTTCTCTAATCAAGTTTTTGATCCACCTCTCTACGATTCATACGCCATCGCCACCCTGTCTATCTTTTATCTATGTTTAAAAGTGTTTATACACTTAACAATTAAAAAATTACGTTTTTGACCAATCTACCTGCCCATGACAAGACCCTTGACCATAGGTGGAAAAAAACGCCGATAACTTTAATAAGAAATTCAATTGTTCCATCAAGATCTTAACCTTTTCCAGGTAAGTAAACTATTGGCATTGGGGATGTAATGTGCGTGTATCAAGCTTTATAGTAATAATCTGTGTCGACGAAGTAAATTCATTGTGTGTAGTTACTACTGGAAACATTCCTGCTCAAGGGTGTTTTCATGACTTGAGTTGACACGAGTTTTTTATATGTTCTAAACATCAGCCCTCAATTGTTGTGCTAGTGTTATTTATACTGTTTTTTATTTTTTTATTCTGTGTTTCTTCTGATAAGGAATTGAGAATATGTCAACCCATCATTTTACTATTTTTTGTTTTTGGTAAATTAAACAACTCTTCCTCTCTTGATTGTTTTATTTACAATAGCTGGCGTTTAACATCACTTTTTCTTATACCAAACAAATAGAACATCAAGGTTTTAACAATTTCTTTTTATTTGTATTCACTGCAATAAATTCATTTATGTTTTTTGCAGATCTCTTATGTTGTTTACGCCATTACGCCTAATGACAAATAATATTGCAAAGAGTTTATGAGCAGGATGCTTCCCATGTACAGATTGTGTAATTTTAAAGTTTTTCATAAAGTGAAAGAAAAGTATTGTTCAGTTCATGAACTGGATAGGAAAAGTGTGCACATTGTAAAAAATACTAAAATCGTACGATCTGGTGCCAGTTTATAAAGTGAATATTCGTTTCGTGAACTGGGAAATTGCACTGTAATACATTTAAATGCATTTTGATAAAAGAAAAAAAGCAAAATCGAATTATCACGATGTTTGCTGCCATAGATAACAAACCAAAACATAGGTTTTCTTTGGCAATAATAAGCATCATAAAACATATTAAAATTGTATATGATTGTAACAGTTTGGCATAAATAGGCAATTAATATGTGAAACGAACATGTTGGTCACCGATATCGTCCGTGACTTGGTGTTGATATATGCGGCGTTCGCTTTTGTAGACAATGTGCTAAGAAGAAATTAATTAAATTCTATAAACGTTACGCTTGCACTAACAGGTGGTAGAACCTAACTATTTGATAATAAATTATTAAAGTTTTTCAATTTATAAGTATTGGTTTAGAAACATTTAATAAGAATTTTCTCATTGCATTATATTATATCTACAAACTCCTATAATAGAGAAATAAGACAAAGCCAAGGAAATGAAGGCTGGCATATCTCAACATTACCGCAGGAAGCATATTGTGCTTTGGCTAAACAATGTTAGCAGCGACCGCCATCTACATTTCATTAGAAAAGTTACACAAAGCGTTATGCCAATATTCTGCAGACGAGCTTTTTATTTTTAGGTTTCAATATAATGAATCGTATCTGTAAAGCACACAAATGGTATTATATTGTTGCGTATTTCTCAGCTACCTACCTCTTTATCTAAGAAAAATACAAAAATTTATAATTGAATAGAGAAGATTTTCTATCGTAATAATTTTTTTATCACGGAAGTTTATAAATTTTATTTTTTATAAACGCACATTAATAATTAAGTTTTTAATTTATCTTATCCAATAATTGTTTTGCGCGATTGCTGATTGTAAGTCTTACTTATGTAGTATATTGAATACTGAAGGCTAAAAAGCAGTGTAGGTACAACTTTTTAATTTTTCCAGCTCGAATCGCATTAGATTAAAAGTTAGAAATTGGTTTCTGTTTGAAAGTATAAGAAAAAAACACGGAAACCAGATACTGCTTCCATACCTGATAACAACTTGTATTTTGTTCGTCGTTCGTAACCTGTCTGGCTATAGAGTTATCATATTGTACATTTTTATTTACAATGTTTTTAGATGTTAATGTAGATGTTAAAAGTTATATTTATCCTTAAATTTTTTCAACAACATTTTTAACGTTACGCAGTCATCTAATGTGCGAACTTACCATTTCCAATGGCGTAGCGAAAAACTTTGTGAACCTCCTCCTGTACATCTGCTAATGTATGTAATATTTAATGCAAAAAGTATGACGTAAGTAATAACAAGATGTGTAATATTATTTATTAAAAATGAATTTCGATTAATAACTTAAGACGTAAATTCAATAAACCGTAATATGGGATAGAGTATGTTTATTTATGTATAATTATTGGTAAATACCTTGGTGTGGTGTATATATTATAAAAAGGAAAATTATTTTAGGCTTTTAAGTCCACATTAAAATTTTAAAACGTTTAGCTAAAAACTTGGTTAAACGAACGGTAAGAAAGACAGCAATATCAAAGTTTGTAAAGTTTAATGTAAATAATTTTCAGAAAGCTGGAAGATATAAACAATAATAATATACAGACTAGCTTTTAAGTTAACGGTTATAATTAGTTTTGTAATCAATGTATGTAACAGCACACCTGAGTTAGTGAAACTACACTGTTAATTTTAAAAGAAAATGTCGAGGAAGAAAATGTTTCGTAATAATTACACTTAACTTTTTTAAATAATTAAAATTTCAATTTAGCATATTATGCTTGTAAAAACTACTTTTGTAAATTTAAAAGTCAATTTATAATATTAATTTTTCGTAAGATTTATTATAAAGAAATATTAGAATAACAGTGTAGTTGTAAAAAGCGTCACAAATCTTGCCAGTTGCTCAGTAAATCAATGTACTAATTAGTGGGAGTAAGTGGTTATTTTTAATTGCAAATAGTGATAGCAATTAACATGGAGAATGGCGGTGGTATTATTATGTAAATGCCTCTGGCCCGCACCTGGGCCTCATGATCTATCGGTTGTAGAAATCTTACGATGCGCCTTTCCTTCTGTTTTGTCTTTAACTAAATATTTAATTAACTCAATTATTTATCTTTTCTTCAAAACTTTCATAATGGAATAATTAAATTATAGTTCGGGAAAATTAATTTGATGCGTACTTTACCTGCCAACTCGTTAACAGTACATGGCATTTTATAGTATCTAATACTCCTAGAAAGTTAATTGTTCATTGCAAGGAAGGACGTTTTATAAATAATACTAGAAGCACTTTGCGCCACAGGCGATTTTTTTACTCTAATACAAAAACGTTGTACGATTGCATTGTAGTAACATTCATAATTAAATAAAAACAAATATTGAGAATAACATAAATATTATTTGGTACCAGAAGTAAATTTGTATATTTAGTTGCGTGCTGGTACTTACTGGTACAAATAAAATTTTAATACCTTTTTAAAGAAACAGTTTTGTAAAATAAGGATAATATTTAAAACAATGGCTTGCCTTATAAATAACTCCAAGATATCCTTTAGGCACTGATTTTTTTCAATTTGAACTTTGAATTTAAATAATTACAATAATTGATTTAGCAAATAATTATTGACAAATAAATTACTTATTAGCATTATTTAATCAGCATTCTTTTCACGATATCGATTGATAATAATTAATTATTTTTTTGTATTCTTTTGGAAGCTCTAACACTAAAGTCAACAAAAAATAATTAGGCAAATTCTCAAATAAAAAACATTTTAGAACTTTAAAGATTTTTAAAAACTTCACTTTGTAACAAACTGTACTCGAATGCATTTGCTAGTATTTTTGAGACTTTTTGGGAAAAATAAAATGGTCAAAATTTCTATTTTTATATTTTCCTTTAATAGAAACGCCTTAAAAGCGTTAATTAACACAACCACATTTGTAACATATTGTGCAATCTTAACAGAATTGACTAATAATCAAAAGACAGGAAGACCGTTTACTAATGAGAATTTCGTGAAAAATTGATTTTGTGACCTCTATCTCAACATTCCCCGATGAATCCGATTAATTTGTAACTGAAATTGATCGATTTGAAGACTAAAGATCATTTGAAATCAAAATATAAAGAAGACAATTTGCAGAATTTTAGCAAATGTCTTCCTGAAAAAACAGTTTCTTAAACAGCGTAAAAAGGCTGCTTTGTGTGCAAGTCTTTTCGAAGCATTTGTGTTTGCAAGCAAGCATAATAGCTATTAATTTAACTAAATAAGTCTCAACATCAAAACTGCTTGACCAACGATAACCTGAGGACTGTATTTAAGGTTTCAACCCCAAATATTAAACCCGAACTCATGATACCACCAGCGTGCAGTATCATAGATTTCACTAGCGGTGCAGTTACTTTATATATCGTAAAACCGTCAAACTTTGCCATCAAGAGGTAATTTTGCTCCAAAAAGTATAAACTTCAGTGACGTAATAAGTGAAGAATGGTATTGCCAGATCCTGGGTTATGGGTTGATAATAAACAAGACAACTTTACCCATCACCTGACAAGGTCATGTTATTAGTCGTATTCGAGGGTCAACCGCAAGAGGAAATCATGTACAATTAACTTCACGTAGTGCATCATAATTTAAATAATTATTTAAATAATAAATAAATAATTCACGGTTCTTCGGCTAATTCATTGATACTTCTCTGTATTTTACGTACTTCATTGGTATTTCAGAGACTTACCGAGATTCTAAAATTTGACCACTGGAGGGTGTTCTACATTCCCCCACACCCTTCGGATCGAGTAGTTTATTTTTTATCAGAAGTAAACTAAAGATTTCCCGTTGCGAAGGCACTGGAAAGTGTTCCACACCCCCCAGCCTCTGGATTAAGTAGTTTATTTTTTATTTTGTTGCAGAGATCTGACTCCCAGGGAGTACGGAATTTATAATTACGCAGTTTATAATTAATTGTCAGATTACTATTTAAACACATTTACTTGGCCATAGCTAATTTTAATAAACTTGAGATATGCTTAAATATTTAATTCACTTTTAACAAAAATAAATTATTAAAACCGGGGGGTCTGGGACACCTCCAGTGCCTCTGCAACGGGAGATCTTCAGTTTACTTTTGATAAAAAGTAAACTACTCAGTCTGGGTTCTGCATGTTCTGCAATATTTTCATTCCAAAATTTGTGCACTGGAGGGTGTTCCACACCCCAGACCCCCCGGATTGAGTAGTTTATTTTATCAGAAGTAAACTGAAGATTTCCGTTGCAGAGGCACTGGAAGGTGTTCCACGCCCCCAAGACACCCCGGATTAAGTAGATTATTTTTTATATTGTTGCAGAGATCTGCCTCCCAGGGGTACGGAATTTATAATTGCGCAGTTTATAATTAATTGTTAGATTACGAATTAAACACATTTACTTGGCCATAGTTAATTTTAATAAACTTGAGATATGCTTAAATATTTAATTCACTTTTAATAAAAATAAATTATTTAAACCGGGGGTCTGGGGGGTGTGGAGCACCCTCCAGTGCCTCTTCAACGGGAGATCTTCAGTTTACTTTTGATAAAAATAAACTACACGGTTTGGGGATTCTGCATGTTCTGCAATGATCTTCATTCCAAAATTTGTGCTTTTGGTGTGGAACACCTTCCAGTACCTCTGCAACGGGAGATCTTCAGTTTACTTCTGATAAAAAATAAACTACTCAATCCGGGGGTCTGGGGGTGTGGAACATTTTCCGGTGCCCAAGTATGGAGAGATCTACGGTTTAGTTCTGATAAAACCGGGGCAAGCGCGTTGTTTTCTCTTCAATGTAATTAATTA
This sequence comes from Lycocerus yunnanus, assembly GCA_036346125.1. Taxonomy (NCBI): domain Eukaryota; kingdom Metazoa; phylum Arthropoda; class Insecta; order Coleoptera; family Cantharidae; genus Lycocerus; species Lycocerus yunnanus. The sequence continues at coordinate 7,826,520 of JARFIX010000018.1, forward strand.
ATCACGGCGAATTAATGAATTATCAAAGCTTTTTATTGACCTAGCAAACCTCCATGATATTCAAACAAATGAGCTAAAAAAAATTATAAAATTAGCTAAATAAATCTAAGTTTAATTTAATTAATTGATTACTATTAAACTAGCAACTACCAAAACTTTTATTAATAAAATAATGACCGCCATAGGTCTATTCAGCGTTTAAGATAAAAATGTTAAGAAAATCTACTGATGTAAGTTAATTTGCTATCAAATAATTATTATTGAATACACGTGTGTTAGCTATAATGCACATTGACCGTAGCGCATAAGCTAAGTTCACTTCATGTAATTCACCAAAATTTACTAACTTCATGATACTTCACTTGTACTTCAATATACTTAACACGTATTTTACCTAGTTTACACGTACTTCATGTGTTTTACCAGTACTTCATGTACTTCTCAAGTACTTTATGTATTTCCCAAGTACTTCATGTACTTCACATGAGATGTCGTGTACTTCATGAGATGTGTACAAAAAACTTCACCAGCGGTTAACCCCTAGGTCGTATCACATGATATAACTTCTTTTGAACCAAAGTTCACCTTTTCGTACCAAAAATTGTGTAAAAATAAACTATTTATGGCTGATTTTTTCACTCATAATTATCTTCAAATAAGCGAACTTCAAGTTAAATTGACGAAATAACTAATCTGATGATTGATTTATTCGTTTTGTTGTCGCTTGATTGGTTATTTCGTCAATTTAACCTGAAGTTCTCTAACTTGAAGATAACTATGTTTACTAGACTAAGTTTTAATTTCTTCAATTATTATTATCCAGTTATTAATTATTTACGATGGTAACTTTGCTCCGAAAATCGGGTAACTTTGCTCCACGTGTTTATTTGGAACAAAGTTTGACGTACTCTATTTTCATCATGAAAATGAATTATATCTTGAATAGGTTTTGAAATTTTTTTGAAATATTTTTAAAATTTTCTTAAAATTATACATAACTATACATATTTAATAATTTTGAAAAATTATTCAAAGGAATAACAGCTGGGGGAAATCTTTGTACAAGTTACAGGAAAATCAGAGGAAATCGGGGAAATTCAATTCTAAAGGGGAAATCTTTCTACAAATTGTTTTTAGAGGTTAATCCATGGATTATTTTAAATGTTGACTCTATAATTAATCTGTATTGGAATTAAATTCAAAAATATATTTAAGGTGGGTAGAAACAATTTTGATTTCTGTTGTTTAATTCTAAGCCCCGATGAAAAATTCAAGTTTTCGACCTTGGGGAATTTCGACGCGGTCCGCCGTCTTGAATTTAAGGTACAAAAATTGATTTTTTCAACATAATTTTTCGAAGGTTGATCCTATAATCAAACTTTCTGGTACAAATTTTAAGAAGATTTAGTTTCCTAATTTCCACCAGCGAGGTGATTTATGGCTAAATACTTTCCAATGGGGAAGGTCTTTGTCCAGCAGTGGATAGAAACAGACACATAGTTGGAATTGCCAACTTAGCAAAAAAGTAATTACACAAAAACTGTACAAAATTTAATCTTCTTCAACTTTGTATCAGAAAGTTTTCTTTTAGGATTAACTGTTGGGGAATTATTTAAAAAAAACGGTTTTTGAACCTTAAATCCAAGATTTTTAAATAATACGACCATTTTTTTGGAACCGATTTAGGAGTTAGTGGCCTTTGAACTTACCTGGTAACAAGTTACTGTCTATTAAAAAAGATTTATATTCGCTTTACTTCTTTTTCACGTTTTGTTTTGGGTTCATTTGAAAAAATTTCAAAAACTTTTAAAAGTTTTTTCCATTAAAAAAACACAAAAAGCATAAAAAATCCACAAAACATAAAAATGTAAAATTATGTAAACTGAAACCTATATTTGCAGAACAACAATCAATATCAAATTTATATTGTAATTTTAGAGAAATCAGAGGTTTGAATGTTTGAAACAACATAACTATAACAAAACGCACTAGAAAGAGCTTCGAATTCCAAAAGTAACTGATTGTTTAGATGTTGATTTTTTTATATATAATTTTTGTATTTCACGTTTCCAGTAGCGTTAGTTCTTTTACTTTTTATCGAATACTTTGGTTTTATCATTTTTCATGAAACGGTATGCTTGATGTAAATATGTCGAATAAAAATTTTTTAAATTTTGTTTTCCAATTTACACTTTTAGTACAAAATGTAGTACACACCGTTGTACAATTTTGTTTCGCCTTGTCAAGGACTCATCAGTTAAACTATCCCTAAACGAATGAAAATAGATTTTAATCTATACATAAAATTAAAAAATTGAAATAAAAACTAAACCTATTGGAAAATTTTAAATATAAAAAATAAAAATCTTGTTGTAAATGTATACCAAAATTTGATTTTGAATTATTTCCCAAGTGTTGTATAATTCTAGTGCTAACATTTCTGTCCGTTTCACCGATGTATGTTTCGGGGCAATTATTGCGGAATAATTTCTATAATTATTATTGATAATGAACAAGAATTTTATTCCGATTAGAGACATAAAATGTGTACATATGTCCATTCTTAATAATTCGAAAATAAATGCATTTAATTTCAATCAATAATATAAAATAAATAAAAAATAAACAAATTAATACACAAATATGAAATGGTTATGGTTGTTACTTGTGTACATACTATGATGTATTTTTAAAGCAATTGTAGTATATAACCAAAAAACCGATAGAAAATCTTTGAGGAAAGAAATGCATTTTTAGGGAAAAGAACCAAGTATAGAAAATATTTTAAATAATTTTGTATTGGCGTTTACATGAAAGTAGGGTGTATTGAAAATTTTATTTTATTTTTCGAATTTTCAATTCTTTCCAACCATTCTATTTGCAAAACAGCGCTAATAGTTAATCACAACAACGTCGACGCCGTCATGAAATAGAAGAGGATTTCCTAGTAAAATTTGTATCTTAGTCCTCTTCCAGTATTTATAAGAATAAAAAGAAATATAAAAATTTTAATTACACACAATATGGCATTAACTATAATGAAAATGGAAGTTTGCAAGTAATTTTAAGCGCTATGATAATTAAACATAAAATAAATTGTTGGTAGGTACGTACTCTTAAAATATTTATTTATTGATGAAAGTCGCGTTTTTGCTCGAAAATATCTTAATTAATCAAACTTTTCCATTAATCATAGGACCACTCTTTCAAGGGAATTATGGCATTATGAATTCATATCAAATCTATCGATTAAATACATGGAATTGTATTTAGTGTATAGTAATAATTTTTAAATTCAAGAGGCATTAAGCAAAAACGCACAATTGAAGCAACAAAATTTTCATGTCACTCATTTGCAACTCAATCAAGCGGTTAGCAGGATAATAAATTTAGAAGAAATTGCAAAATGAGCTTGAAACTAATAAATTGTATTCTTTTAAACGTGCATACAAATGGACAGAATTAAATTAAAACATAATTAGAGCTTCACAAATTCTGCATAACTCTCAGCTGACAGTTTTTAGTTAATAACACAAGAAAATATAAGCGGTTTAGAACCTATTTAAGTGTATAGGCTGCTGTTGAAAGTTTTGTTGATGCCGCCTATTTCACAAAAGATCTGATTTTAAGAGAACTTGATTGACAGTTCTACCACCGCTTGGTGGTAGAGGTACCTAACGTATATTGTAATTAATCTTGTTTAGGCAATCGATTTTCCCGAAGCTCCTCTAGTTTTTACCACCAGCTTAACGTTACGGATAATAATAGTAACAATACGAGATTAATGCCAAAAATTATGACATTCATGCGAAGTTCTTGGATGATAGTTTATTGTCATGTAACTTCAACAAATAATTCATTTCCTTGCATTTTGAACTAAGATATTATAAAATTAATTCTGTAGATGAGAAGTACCCACATAATAATACAACTAATTGCGTAGTTTTACCAGTAATGTCAAAAACCCATATTGGGTAATTGATTAGTAATCCACTTCATGAAAGTGCTTACATTTTGTTAGAAATGAAAGCTGATGGTGATGGTAGTGCATAAAAGTAAAAAAAATAAGTAACAAATAACAGTAATAATATGTCAGTGCTTGTTCTATACCTTGGTATATGTATGATGCCAATATATCAAATTGTATATACGGGGTATGTTAAACCCTACAGCTACGGCCAGGATTTGGCTTCAAACTTGCTCGACGATTTTCACAGTTTTATCGGATTTCAAATCATTAAAATATAAATAATTATATATTATCAATAATGTAATTTTATTATTTTGATCTGTGATAAAAGTTGAGGTTCAATAGGTCCCACCTGGGTACCCTCATCGTGTATGACTTTATATTTGTTTCACTCTATGGATTAAAGGAAAAATCTTGCCTGACAACTCTTAAAATTAATAGATCAATTATTAACCCATTTTATTTAGAACAGAAAAATGTTAAAGCAGGAGAAGGTAAATCTTGTTTAGTGCGTCCGCTACTCGTATACTACGAACAAAGCTATACTAAAGTGTCGACTGGTCAAGCTTTCGTTGTGTAATTTATCACCATGTGACCGCTTGACGCGTTTCGGACAACCCGTCCCCTTCAGGCAGCTATACATTTGAAATATAATGCCAAACGCATAGTTATATGAGTAACCCATTTAATGAAATGCCTATTAATAATATGAGATTAATGAATGACGTATCATAATAGTTTAGTAGTTAACAGTTACCCTTATTCATACGAAGTTAATCTGATTAATTTCGCAATGAGTAAAATTATGAATAATCCTTGATAGCATACTTTTAGAAATATTTACAAATCAAATTTTTTAGGGCTTACTAATGCTTGTATATTGTTTTCCTTTTAAAAAAAGAATTATTAAGCGAAAATATATTGTACTATTTGACGTCAAATGCAAAAGCATTTATGAAAACTCATTTTAGCGTCGACTGATATGTATGCAAATAAACCCATACATAACCAATGATGCAAATTCAGAGAAAGTGTAATGAAATCATTTGGCATTGAAATAATTAAATAATCAAACCCTCACAATTATAGATACATACACATACATTTGCTTGTTTTGAATATATAATTTTTTTTTGGTAGAAACAAATTCTGCTTTATTTGTAATTAAATTACAATTTACATTTGCATGATCAATTTATAATACCAACATGATTTGGCCTACTATGTAGTGGCTTGGTCCGTTCTCTAGTTGAGTTACAAAGGCAATTTCTTAAATATTATTTGTGAACAACTATAATAGTGCTATAGTAAAATGTTTTTTAATTTGGATGAAATTTAATCATAGTTACTAGCCGAAAGTTTTATCTGATAACTTAGTATCCAAGAAGGCTGCTACTTAACTGCAGTAGAATACCGAAATAGCATAAATTACATTAAACAATTTTAACAATTCGACGACTCTTTAATATTCTCGAAACAGTTATATTATTCGAATAATGCCATTACAATAAAAACTGTTATTAATATTACGTAAACAATCACGTACACATTCTTATGTTCGCATAAAATTATGATTGCAAATATACCAAATCGAACAATTAGAAACATAAAGATAAAATTCCCTGCATATTTAGTAATATAATAATAAGTAATTAAAGTAATACACTCGCAATTATTTGTTTTGTACTTTTGTTAAATCGTTAAAATTATGAGACAAAATAATTGTAATTAGGATTTTCAGCATGGAGATTGTTTGGAATGTCAATTCCAATGAGGTAATTAATAATACTCAGTATTTGATAAATTAAGGCATTGCATTGTGGCCATTGATTAGTGTTGTGCTAGTCATGTACCCGCTAACTAAATATTAAATTATAAGCACATGTCTAGTTATTGATGCTCTATATTATAATGGCATAATCTAGAATGTTCTAAATAGGCTATTATGTTAAAATTATAAATATTAAATAGGGTGATTTTAAAAAAATTATGTAGTACATATAAACTTTATGTGCGCGCCGGAGAGCTAAAAATAAATTCACGAATTTTAATTGAATTACCTTTGTGTTTCAGTAGGAATCGTGGTTAATTGTATATATATCACCACTTTTAAGAACATAATTGTATTTTTTTTCTTAATTTTGAAATGTCACAAAAAAATGTAATATAATAATTCACCAGTTTATATAGCAGCATTTTACTTTAAATTCTCTAAAATATATGAATTCTTAGCTCCCGAATTTTATAAAAATGTTTTAAACACGATCAAACTAACGATATATCATTTTGAAACTTTTCGTCTTTTTAAAATACTTTTGATGTTAAATAATATTTTTAATTTGACAATATCACATATTTACCGTTAGCGTTGTACATATTACCTATGCATTAAGAAATAGCACTTTTAAGACAAGAAACTACAGGATTTATTTCGTAATATGTACAATTTTAATAAATTATTTACATTTTATAAAAATTACTGTTAATTTAATTAATTACTTAATAATTTAAACTTTAATACGCCTTTCGAATAAAAGCTACAAAAAATTAACGATTTTGGTTTTATATTATATTACCTACATAATAATTTAGTAATACAGTAAAATATTAAACATATAAAATCAACATTATTATTAATTAATCATATAATTTAAAATGGGTTATGCGCTTAAATTTTTAATTTAATCCGCTTTAGTATCTTTTAAAATTGCCTCGATGTCAGCACGATCTGAAAAACCGAAAAGTTACATAGAATAAATTTAAAAATTGAAGATATTCTTACTTCCACAAGTTTTTGTGCATTCTTCGTAGGTTTCAAAATTATTGTCATTTCCTTCACATCCACCAAAGGTAAATTTTTCACAAGTACCTTTTTCTACGTCGTAGCTCCAACGTATAAAGCTAGCACGACATGTTCCTATTTTTCTAGGTAAAACACATACCGATGCTATTAAATAATAATAAATTAAAATTATAGGCTGAAAAAATATATATTCATTACATACCAGTTTTATCCCCGGTGCTTTCGACAAGTAAAATACAGCAAGCAGCAATAACGGCTATCCAAATAATTAAAGATTGACGATGCATTTTGATTTTAAAAATTTTATTATGTTCAATAACACCTGGACTATCGGAGTATGTGCTACGTATGGTAACTTGTACTGTACGGTCGCTGGTTTATATGGGTAGCTACTAGAGATAAGCAGAAAACTGAAAAAAATGGCTACTACTCAGTGGTGTGCTGTAGTGAGCTCGTTGTGGCTGGAAGGAACTTCTTGTTAAATTGATTGAAAATTTGCTGCAAACCCATTATTTTCTGTTTTTATTTTATTACCGATGTTATCGGATATAGTTTGTATTTTTCAATTACCTGATGGTTTTAAGAGTGAAGCAAATCTGGAAGAACCTTGTTAAAATATTTACAACACACCACTGGTGATGATACCCGCACAAAATTAGTAAAATTCTATTAATCAGGTTCTTAAGTAATTATCGTCAGTGTACTGTTACAACAAATCAATCGATTCTTATTAACCAAGGTTAAATGTTATTTATGTAATAAATGCGCTTTGATATTGTAATCAAAATTCATTACTATTATTATTGTTAATGTTTTTATGCCACTGTAATTATTGTACATACAAAATATCTTATTTTGCATCATACTTTATCACAAATTAAATTATCAACAGGAAGGACAGTTTTTGATTAAATCATTTCATCTTTTCAGTCACATTGTAATGACAGAATGCAGATTTTAAATAATAATTATAATTTTATTATCATAAGAAGAGACAGCAGCTTAAAACATAATGATGATGATGAAAAGACAAAAAATATAATGTAGAAGAACAAAAGAGCATGTAAGAAGAGTCGTATAGGTGATTTCTTTTGTCATTATTACTAAAATCAGCAAAAGGAAACAAAATATAAAGATAAATCTTAAAGCAACCGTTGATTGGATTGGTGTGAATCTTCCTGAGCGACTTTCGATCTCAAATAGCTTTCAACGAAATTGACAGAAAGTAAATAAAATTTCAAAAAAATTATGTTATTGAATTTGCAAAAGTATCTACTTGGTGTTGACAAAAAAATTAGAATTGCATGGCTTATCATGAACTGATCAACGAAGTCAATTGTCTACGTAGTAGAAATACGCCGATTTGAATAGTCATTACATTTTAAAAGTTTCTCTTAGATGGCGGTCGGTATTAAATATAATATCAATGGCTGATACATAAGATGATTTAAAAGTAGCTATTGTTCAGACCACTACAAGAAATTTATCTATAGTTAAATTACACAAAAGCATAACAATTGGTAGGTACACTTGATAATTACAACAAGGGAGTAATAAATCAACAGTAACACAATAAGTATCAACAGGCTTACAAAAGCAAATATTAAAATATTTCAATTTCCTGACAATGCATAGGTTTATTTTATGATGTTATACTTTTAGGTAGGTATTCCAAATTTAATTTCATAAATTATTTTAAAATAACTATTTTCAATCAATTTATTTATTGAAGTTATACTTTGAAATAATTTTGCAGCTGCAATACATAAATATCATTTAATAATTATTTATTTAATTAATTTTGTAAATCAATAATTTAATTTTTAGATAAACTTTTAATGTCTGAAGGTTAAAACGTTTTAAAGTAAATGTTTTGAAATATTACGACACAACTATCTGAATTTAGCATTGATAATTATTAGTTATTTAAATTGAAAATTACTGTAGTAGCAAATATGGCAAAGACCTGTACGATTTTAATTTTTTTTTTACTAACAAGGTTTTGCATTCAATATGCTCAAATTTTCCAGCGAAACTATCATTTAAACAATTTAGGTACTATAAAAAATAAAGTCTGCAGTTGCAATTATTACAGTCTGCTTACAAGCTTTATCTTATAAAAAGTTTGATAAACGCTAGAATTATTGTTAAGGTACATACTAAAATAATTAAATAAAATTAATAAAAAATAACAGTAGTATTAATTAAGTTTTAAATTTTAACAAGCTAAGCGAAATAGTTAAATTTTTCCAACTTACATGTTTAGTTTAAGACACCGTTGTGCAGCGTTGTTTCGATTTTTAAAATCTCCTCAGTTGAACTGAACCCTAAATAATTGAATATGGATTATTAATCCTCTAAAAATTTAAATCAAAAACTATATTGGAAAATTTAATTTTAATTAATTGACAATGTTTTAATAAACTCAAATCACATTACATTATAATTTCACTTAGCTTAGTCAAAATTTTAAAACTTTTAAAAAACATAATTACACAAACTAATAAATGATTTATAAAGTGTTAATTATTATTGTATTAATGGGATTTGCTTTCAACTTTATTTTATTTATAGAAATATTTTTTCTCACATGTCAATCACTTAGAAACCATCCCTACATCACATCGTTGCTTGTTAATTTCTGCATGATGGGAAACAGAACTTACGTCGCTTAACGCTTTTACCACTTTTCCTTCAAATCATTATCATCGGGAGCCGAATTTCCTTTTATTTTATTTATTATTCAAATTTTTTCTGCAAAGTACTGTATTGCCAGAAGCTCCTCTTCTTCATTTGCCATATTGCTTTGTCCCTGGAATGGTTTGATGAAATTTCCTGCAATAAAGATAAAGTGATCATTGATATTCGAAATGGCTTGTTTATCTTCTACCGAATAATTTCTTATTGTATTAAACTTTGTTTATTATAGTTTCTTAAATCTGATTTTCAGTGTTTCATCCTACACTTTATTATTGCTGTAGACCACCTAGTATCTTTATTATTCCACGATAGTTTTAGTTAGCAGTTTTATTACAAGATTAGCTTTCAGTTTTTTTATAATAAATATATTACTTTTACGGTGTAGGTTTGCATGCTAATTTTCTCATGTCTTTTGGTCATCAATATTGTCTATATGCGCACAAATTTTGCATGCGTCTGATAGTTTCAAAACATATCGAAGTGCTGCTAAAGTATAGCTTTCTTTATTTCTTTGAAATTGTGAAATGCACGTACAGGCTAATTGTAGTAATATATAAAATTGAATCAGAAACAGAAAATTGTTCAGTCATCAATAAGCAAATAAATACTAATGCACAATGATAGGTTGAGGTTCTTCAATTATTATGTTTTATTAAATTTTATTCCATGCAATTGCACAAATTATTCGGCTACTGTATTTTTATATATTAGTTATTTATGGATTAAAAGCGTCAAGAGACTTTTATGGCGTAAGGCTAAAAATACGTCGAAGACCATAAAAGCAAGTTACTCCGTGGTACATACATAACTTTATGCACGGATGAAAATTTTTAATTTAAAAATATTTCTAAAATAAATTAAATTTTTATACAAATCTAGCCATATTGTCTAAAATCTTAGTTTTAGTTTTATTTTAAGTATGGTGAATAAAATACGAACAAGTATAAAATGAACAAAAACATGTGTAAAAAAAAATTATTTTAAATTAAATTTTATTTATTTTTTATGCTTCCATGTTAAAGAACACTTACAAAAAAAATTGGCTCCGTCGCGATTTGTTTTCCTAATTTTCTTTGGTAGTTCACTCATTGACCTCTGAATACTCTTTGTATTTGTGGTTTTCAGCTCCTTTTTTATTTATAGAATTAAGGAATCAACATTTTTAGCTTTGTATCCGTTTTCGTAAACTTTTCTTTTCAGATTAGCCCAAAAAGTTTCAATAGATCGCAATTGTGGAACATTTGGGAGGTTCATTTTCTTTGGCTCAAGTTCTATTTTTTTATTCTTCAAATTCTCTATTGTGGATTTCGCGTTATGTGAGGACGCCAAATCCGGCCAAAAAATTATTTTTTCCTTTTGATAATATTTTTCGATAAAATTGCTAAGTGCTGGAACACATTTTTCGTTGTAAACTTGGGCATTCATAGCTACACCACCTTTAAAAAACTGCTTCGCTGACACCACGTTCGCTTATGGCTAACCACAACAAAACTTTTCCTGGAAACTTTGTCTTACAAATAAATTTAGCTTTTTTGGTTTCTTTGTGACTGGAAGACTCAAAATAATGTTTTGGCTGCCATTCATTTCCTTCCACGGTAAAATATGAGTCGTCATCCTTCACGCATTTGTACTCTGATGAGCAAGAAAAGTAATTTCTGGACAGCTCGCGTAACCTGCATTTATACCCTTCTGTTGTGTTTCAGCAGTAAATGGTGCTATTTTTTTCTTCTTTTTCTGGACTCCCATCGATTCTAAATATTTCTTAATTGTGTTTTTGTCAAAATTATATTTCTTACCCAATTGGCGATAAAATTTACACTGCAACCTGCTGTTTCACTTTTTAGTTTTAACCGAACTTTGGAGTCTTGCAAACTACATTTCCAACCTAATCCACATTTTCTTTCAATTGATTTATTATTCTTAAATAAGTTTATTGTCGTGTAGATAAATTTTTTTGAAACCCATGTCCTTAAAATGCCTAAAATTTCTTTTTAATTTTGTTTGAATTTTCTTCACAAAATTTACAAATTAATTTGTGGCGGTTTAGCACGTTTAGTGTCATTTTCATAACTAATTTTTAACTGACCAGAGCAATCTTAGTTTTTTTTTATAAATAGACAGTACAGTTAACTTTGCCGTGTTTTTGTTTTTGTAAGAGTATTGTGTCGTTTTTAATAACAGTGTTGTACGCGTTCGTATTTCATTCACCATACGTTAGTTTTAGTTTTAGCTTTATTTTGTGTCCGGTAAGTGACCAATCTTTAAAAGGTGGAAAATGAACAAAGTTGATGAGGCTGCAAAAAGCAAGAAAGAGTAGCTTAGTTCCCAAAAATCTAAAGTGTATAGAAAATCATAATATAATGAATACCTTAAATAGCGCGATATACGAAAGGATTCCATCAGAAACTATTATTGTGAAAAAGTCTTCTGGCTTATTTTTAGTATTTATCAAAAGAAAGAAACCCTCTTTGCTGTGGTATTATTATTTCATGCTTAGGGCCACTATCAAAACCAACCACAACGTAGATATAAGCAGTTCCTCAAGCTTATTCGTATTTTTAAAGCAAAAATCAGACGGATTTAAACCCAAAAAGTCAAAAGTTTTGACTATGGGAGAGATAGAAGCCTTTATATATCAAGCTCCAGATGAAATTTAATTAATGAATAAGGTAAATAAATTTATTGTAACTTAGAAGTGTTTAACCAAGATTTTTTGAAACAGATAGCTTTAATATTTGGAATAGCTGGAGCATGCCGTAAACAAGAGCTTGCTCAGTTAGAAGTTGATGATATTCAGGATCTTCAATCCTCATTACTGATCACTTTGCGAGATACTAATACCAGAAGGAATCGAAAGTTTAGTGTAGTTGATAACTTTACATCACCATGTTTTGTAGAAATTTCTAAAAAGTATGCTGCTCTACGTCCGATAAATATAGATATTTGCAGCTTCTTCTTAACTAATAGGAATGGAAAATGTACCAGGCAGGTTTCATTTCATCGCTCATCGGTGACGTTGTTGGCAAACGCTGGGGAAGGAATGATTGGTATAAAGCAACTAGGAAGCTGGAAATCAACGTCAGTTGCAGAGCAGTGTATAGAAGATTCTGTATCAAACAAAATTAGGTTAGCAGAAAAAGTATTGACTAGAAAGAACAATAATTTATCGGCTACTAATACTGAATTAGGAGCTACCATGATCTTCGATCATTCCAATTCCAATTTAGTGTGTAATTCGAGTCGAGTGGTTGTATCTCCAAATATTAGTTCTAATTGCATTGTTAACATAAATTACCCACAATAAATTTTCAATAAAAGTTATATTTTGGATTTCTAATTGATTTGCTTAATTTATTGTTTTAATTGTTTTGTTAACATAAATTTCTCACAAAAAATTTGCAATAAAAAGTAAAATTTTTGATTTCTAATGAAAACTTTTCATTTAAACTGTTTCTATTATGTAACTATGATATCGTGGTTTGACGTTTCATCATAGTCTGTAGGCATAACGAGGTCTGGGCTATAAAAAGACATTTATGACAATAATCATCAATTTATGATATATCCGTGTATAAAATATTTCACAGTTAAAGAGGCAAGCGAGAAAAAAATGCACGAAAATACTTAAAATTAAGTTTTTAACGCTATTTTATAAAAATTTTATTCGAAAATGTTTTGGGTAACCTTACTGAAAGCAACTATTTGCAGTAAATATTACAAATATAAAAAATTGTAGGAAACTTTATTTCAGCGCACAATTGTAAATCAAACCGATATCTTTAATTTCTATATTGTGGGTCAGATATCTGTTCATTTATAGAATTCCAAATGTTTAAAAATAAAATTAATAGAACGCTGTTTTAACTTTTGTGTTTTTGTCAGTTCCTGTTTTGCACATGTAGCGATAAGTAGCGGTGAGTAAATAGTTTGCTTTTCGTTGGAAGATGGCACTTCAACATGAAAATGAAAGCAATGCAATCATCGATTTTTGCAATATTTAAATAAAACTACTAGATTAAAGTAAATTTAGCGAAGCTAAAAGTAAAATATTTCAAGAAATCGACGACGAATATGGCATTGTTTGTTATGTGTAATTATTATTGCCAACTTCTTAAGACAGTGGTTCAGTGTAGACATGAGGCAATTCGGTCCGTAATTTTTACATAAAAGTTAGAAATAAGCAGACAATAAGACAGCTGCAACAGCGAGTGTAACAGAGATAGAGCATTGTCTATCTTATCTTTACATAAAAACGTCCGACCAAGTTGCCTCGTGTAGAGCCTTTAAGATACCCCCAGATGATCATACCAGACATGATCGTATTATATGCACTAGTCGTTGGAACCTCACTGTAGATTAGTAGGTATTTATCCATGTTTAAATTCAACGAGATCTCTTTCTTTTTTTTTAGTCAAGACTAATTCTAAGACTGCCAATTTCAGTTCCTTTCAATTTATGTCTCTAATATTCTAAGTACCTCACATCCAGCTTCTTATGCCCGTTTTATCAACCAATTCCTAACGTTAGGAATCGGTTTATAAATCGAGCATTAGTCCATTTTTGTTATTTTCTTATTCTCGCTTATTTCGTTCTATTTGTTTTCCATCCGATGTATTTCTTAGTAATTTTGTTGTTTGTTTTATGCTTAATCGTCGTCGGAGAACTTGAACTCGAAATGAAAAAATTGGACTTGACGCAGATTTAGGTACAAAGTAACTTACATATGGGGCATTCCGAGTCGAATGAGACGGTCATCTGCCTGATCGCTTTAGATTTGTTTAAGGATTTTTTTGTAGGTTTCTTTTGGACTGATATGAAGCCTGAATTTTGTTGAAATTTTTATCGCTTTTTAACCGATAAAATCGAGGTTTTTAAATTTATGTTTTAGAAAACATCAATTCCGACCTGTTTTTAATTCATGAAATTTCATTCTTTTCAAATTAATGAATGAAATTTATGTGTAAAATCAGGAATCAAACCTCGTATATTTATCCAAAAAGCAGAGTGACCCAAGATTATCTTCTATTTTCTTTTTAAATTAAATTTAATAATTTTTTCATAATCAGAAAAAAAATTTTTGTTTATTTTTTAATAAAAAAAAATGAAATAAAACATCCTTGGTCTAATTTTTTCATATTTTAAAAGTAAAAGGTTTAAAATGGATATTTTTCACCATTAAAATGGACATATTTCACCTTTACTTTCAAAATATGTAAAAATTAAATCACAAAAGATGTTTTATTTTATTTTTTTCTATTTAAAAATAAACAAGAAAAATGTTTTTTTCTGATTAAAAAAAAACGATTATTTTTAATTAAAAAAAATATAGAAGATAATTTCGGCCCACTCGGTTTCTTAGATAAATATACCTGGTTTGATTTCCTGATTTACCACAAAAAATTTGAATTGATGTTTTCTAAAAAATGAATTTAAAAACCTCGATTTTATCGCTTAAAAATGCGATAAAAATTTCAAAAAAATTCAGGTTTCAAATTAGACCAAAAGAATCCTAAAAAAATTTTTTAAGCAAATTCAAACGGGTCGGTAAGATGACCACGTCAATTGACTCATATGTATCAAAAAATTAACAAATAAATTTCGAGATAGAGGAAGTACATAATCAGTTCTACTATATGTTACTGCAATCATTTGGTTTGTCGGAGAGGCATAAAAGTGCTTCTGTCGTGTTTGATGGCGTTTTGCATGAATACTTCGAAATCACCAACGTTTAATAATTTTCATATTTCAAAAATTATTTTCTCATTTACTACCTACCTGGGAAAAATACCAGTTAGCCAGGGTGGTTTGGATAGTTGGTAGTCAACGGCTTTCTGAAAGGAAAGGTTTTTAAATTTATATAAATATATCTTGTTATCGATGTTACGTTTCGATATTAAGGGATATCTGTAAGAGATATATTTTTTGCACAAGTTTTTACGTAAATCATTTTTCAGCTTTCAACATTAAAAATATTATTAATTATAATTTATATAAATTTATTTAAATTATGCTACACAAATTTTAAAAACTTACTGTAGTTTCACTTATAAAAGAGCACACAATGATTATAACAATGATGTACTTCATTTATCTTAAACAAACGTGAGTTGTATAAGGATTATTCAATTTCAGTTCTACACATGATTTATTTATAGAGGTAATCACATTTTTATATAAGTTTAACAAGTGTGTTATTATCTGGCAGGACAAATTATCCAAGAAATTTAATTAAAATTTATTAGCTTTAAAATCAATTGTAAAATACTTAATTTTAAATTATATTCTGTGAAGTAAATTTTACAATTATAATTAAGTTTGCCTACATATCAAAATTAAGGTGTTTGCAGCGCTCAATTGGCATTTTCTCAAATCCATGTTAAAATGCGAAAATTACAAATTATAAAATTAATTATTTATCATAATTGTAAAACAAATTTGAAATAGATTCACCATGTACCTTGCAAGAAATTCGGATTTGAAATTTGTGAATTTAATACGTCAAGGCATAGAGAACTCAGTAAAAGTTTCGAATTCCTCTAAAATAAAATAGTTATCTCCATGTCAGAGGCATTGAAAATTAGTCTACATGTGGGATAATATCTTACAAAATTTTGACCATCTGGTTTGTCCGTAAATAATTTTTGAATATGATGCAATTTGATTTCTAAAGAACCGTATTAGTTTGGCATCGTCGCATAAATTAAAAAAGTTTTATGTCAATGTCAATTTTGAATCTTAGTTTTATATTCTAAAATAAGCGTTGGCGACGCTTATAAAGTCGGAACATGCAATAAAGCCTAAACCCTGAAAAGAAGAAGAAGAAGGTTTATTTTCTATTTCAAATAAAATTTAATAAAAAGTTTTTTTATTTATGTTATTTTATTTACTAATTAAATTTTTATTTCATCAGTGGATGCAAATTGGAATAAACCAAATTGATTTATATCAATTATATAAACCATCGTTTAGAGTGTGGCTATTCGACGGAAAATAAGAAAGAATGTTTGTGCAAAGTTATTACTGTATAATTTTCGTAGGGTGTAAATAAAATAGAAAAATCTACTTATTTAATTGTAAGAGATAAATTTTGTCAGTTGATAGTAATCCCTTCTTCTAATTCTTCAGCCCGTTATTGTGCACTCCAAAATGCTGGGCTTTCTTTACGGCGTTTAAAATTATAAATGGTAAATACAAATATCAGACAGCCAGAGACCGCGGTTCAAATGCTGATCACGTCGGATACACTGCTATGATCAAAGGTCTAATATCAATCTGTGGACTATGGGAAAGGCAACGAGAAACCACCCGTCAGCTTGGCTTTGGCTAAGTTGATCTTGAATATCATCTGATGAATATCACCATTCGATTCTTTACTACGGCTTTTGTGATAAATTTTTTTGACGCAACTCTCTACGACTAACCGTTTTTGAAAAAAATGACTGATACGGGTGGTCCCATTCACCCTGTATATACTCGCATAATCATTTATTATTTTTGTAATAAACATGTACATACATAAATAACAGAAAATAAATTTATACTCTTAAAAATTTAAAATGAAGAATATAATTCTTTATTTAATTAATAACGAATAGAATTTGTTATGATAACGAAGCAGTTTATAATAGAATTCGGCTGTAAAATCGTGTTGTATAGAAATTAACGGCTATCTTTTTCGATGTAGAAGCACCATTTTTATTTTTACAACGGTCCATGCACTCATCATATGATTGAAAGTTGTTGCCATTAGAACCACATCCGCCGTAAACAAATTTTTCGCAATCTTGTTTTTTAGAATTATACCCCCACTTCTTATACATAGCTTTGCAATATCCTGCAAACATCCCCCGAAGGCATACATCACCATTATCTGCAAATATTTATTTATATATTTAATTTTATTTTCTGATTATTTAGTTTGGTCATCTTATAATCATTGGGCTGGTAACAAATGAAGGGGTGGTCAACGCGAACATTCACCCAAGGCAAAATATTAGGTCAACAAATATATATGTAATTATATGTAATGTTATCTATTATTGTAATTTTAGTAATATCAGATTAACTAATTGCTCTATTAGTGTAATGCGAGATTTAAAAGTTACATTAAAAATTTGCATTTAGTAATGAATTTTAAAACTATAATTACTAATAAGACATTTAACCGAGAATTGGTTTGTTAGAACTCAAAATGCCAATCATAACATAAAGTTGAATATTTAAAATTATATTTTGTAAACGTTTCACATAAAAATTGTAAAAAATTATAATATCGAAATAATTGTTAGGTTTACCTTAATTCGATATTAAATATGAAATTAACCAGAATTCCCTGCTCAACTAAGAACTGACTGCATCAATTTTATTTAGAATTTAATAGACATTTAACCTAAAATTGGCATATTTTATGTTCAAAGATTTCGACACGTTTTACTATAAAGAAGCTCATCAGAAAAATTTGCAATAAGTAATTTAACTATAAGTTATTTTCAAAACTAGAAAAAGTTTAATAAATTTATTGGCGGTTCTTCGATTAGCCTTTTTACAATGAAACATGTGAAAATTTTCGTTTATAAATTAATGTATATACATGTTATGGGTATTTAAAACATTGTCTTTAACCTCGGCAAATTAAAAGTAATTTCAATTTAAATTTATTTACAACTCAATATTGATATTACTATACCTTGTTTTCACATTCATTATATGTGCCACTTTATTTATTATTGCTTTTACAATAGTATAATAATTTATCTAACCAATAGTACATACATAGAAGATAACTCGAGATGAAAAAATTGGACGTAACGCAGATCTACGCACAAAGTAACTTATGTATAAAGAAAACTTAACAAATAAATTTTGAGTTGCATTCATTCGGGTCAAAAAAAGTACATAATCAGTTCTATATAACTGCAATCATTGAGGTTGTCTGAAAGGCATAAAGTGCTATAATCGTGTTTGATGACGTTTTGCATAAATACCTTAAACATTTTTAACACCAACAGCCATTACGTTTAATAATTTTCATATTTCAAAAATTATTTTCGCACTTACTACCTACCTGCTGAGGAATCACCATTTTTCAAGAATGGTCCAGAGTCACCAGCTTTCTAAAATAAAAGGTTTTTTAATTTTTATGTACATGATATCTTGTTATCGATAATCGATATCAAGGAATATTCTTTCAGTATTATTTTTTGTACAAGTACATATTAGCCTACTCATGTAAAGTTTTCAACATTATTAACTAAATATTTTTTTAAATGCAAACTCTGCCTATTTACAATAGTTAAAAACTTACTATAGTTTCAATTATAAAAGAGCACATAATAATTATAACAATCATATACTTCATCTTTTCTAACAGTGGTATAAGGATTATTCACTTTCCGGCTTTACACTTGATTTATTTATACAGGTAATGGCATTTTTTATAAGTTTAACAAGTGTGTTATTATCTGGCAATTACCGGTATTACAAATTATCAAAGAAATTTAATTAAAATTTATTAGCTTTAAAATCAATTGTAAAATACTTAATTTTAAATTATATTCTGTGAAGTGCTAGTCAGTGAATAGGAAATTTTACAATTACAATTAAGTTTGCCCACATATCAAAATTAAATATAATACTAAAGGTAAAGCAATAAATAGATAATTTGAAAGATTATTTTTACATTTAGAATAATTGAAATACTCCAATAAAAATGGGGGTAATATCTGATTAAAAATATATAAGAATTTCTACAATATAAACAATATAAATTATTGTCAAACTTAGGCATTTCAATAATTTTATGTATTAAAACATTGCAGTATGTGAATGAAGTCCGCCAATATTTCGCCAGAAAAGTATTGACTTTCGTTATTCCAAAAATTAAAAGTTCCAAAATTTTAAAAAATTAAAATTATTTTTAAAGGAGTTCAAATTTATAATAATTTACCTTTAAATATTAAAAATTGTAAAAATAAGATTTTTGCACACTAGGGTAACACGATGAATTAACAATAATTGTATTTTCAAGAGTTTTTCCAAAATAATGCAGAATTTTTTTTAAATGTAGTGACATCTTGTATTCTGTCCTACTAAGAAAGAACACCTTATGTACAAAATAACAATTTTGAGATATTTCAATAAACAAATTTTTAATACGTTCAATTTACATAACTACAACGTTTTAACTTCTGTCTTCACTAAGACCAATCATGTTTTATAAATGATTCCTTAGTCACGAGTATTTTTGAGATGAGCGAAGCAAAGCGAGCGAGTGTATAAAATACGAGTGTCTAAAGAGTTTATGAAACAAGTGACATACTATATTTTTTCTACGACTCCAAATTACAAAAACAAAAAGTTTAATATTTTATTAATTAAGTAGGAATATTTAAAAATCTATGTGAACTTTATGTGTGTTTGCGTGCGTCTGTTCTTAAACAAAAATCACCGCGAATATTTTGAGAACTATATGCTTGGCTACTGCGCAGTTCAAGCATTTGTTGTCACAAAGTTTTTTTGTGGTTTGCCGCTTGATCTTAATTCAGCCAGCCCTGCTCTGTAGTCTCAAGCTAAGGTGAAAAGTTCCTGAAAAGTAATATGATGCTCTCTTGGGTGTTTAAAATGAAATTACTAATTTCAACAAAATAACAAACTCATCTTTATTAAAATGTAAAAGTAGTACTGCAAAGATTGGCAACCACGTATCGAAAATTCCAAATAATGCAGTAAAACTAAAAAAAATCTTTCTTAATAATTTGAAAATAAAAGCTGACTAGCATTTTGAGAAAAAAATTAGTTGAGGTGATAGGTCAGTGTAAATCTAACAAGTAGATACCTTGTCCACAATACATTACCAACACAAACATTCAAAATAGCAAGGTCGTATTTAGCAACATCGTCGAATGGAAAAAAAGGCAAACAAAATTTATAATTTCAACAACTTACTGAATGACCTAGGTTTTGTTCTTATCCACAAATTTTTATTAACATTAATTATTTTGTTAAAACGTGGATTAATAAAATATACCAACTAGTGGTAACTTAAATATTATATTCATCAAGTCACCTACCTACAGTATGTTAAGAAATCAGAATAAACCTCTAACGTGTAAATTCGTAAAATCTTTTTATCTGTAGCATAATTTACAATAATTTTTAACCTATTATCCACAGTTCAGAAGGCAATGCATATCCATGATATAATGAATTTTAAAGGTATGATGGATATGCGTTCAGTTTTCGTCTGTACACTTGGTTGGCTTCTCTTTTGAGTTTATTTAACATTGAAGTATATGGGATTCTCGGCTTATTTTTGTTTGGTCCTTATTTATTTTTGAATAAAAATATAAAATACTTAGTTCACGTACTAAAATTACTAATTATATACCTACTGTAATGATGGGTTTTACATATGTAATTTAAAATTTAAACTATAATTAAATAATTATTACGATTTCAATAGCGAATATTTAAATTTAATTATTCTTATGAACAAATTCTGGCATTAGTCAGTTTAAATTTTTTTTAACGTGAACATGCATTTTTCCAGGCTCTCCTAATACATATGTACATAGTAACGTTTGTCGCAAATCGAAGAAACTGCAAATCTTCATCTAAATCTTTTAATTTAGAATCAGGGTTAGTCTTACAACCGCTATAGCACAACGTATTTTGAAGGCACTAAGTAAATTTTCACATTGAAAATTGAAAGAATCTTGATTCGAAGGAATTGTTAAATGAACTATTACACTGCATAATTTGTTTTACAGTGGTAACGTTTTTGCACAAATATCTTTCTTAATGGTGTACTGCAATACAAGCTACAAAGTTTTTAAAACTTATCACAAATTCACTCATTTGTTATTATTAAATCTAGTTATTATGTAATTTCTAATTAGCCGTTTTAGGTAAACAAGAGCATAAAAATGTTATCTAAATTTTCGTTATTATACATTATTTTGAAATTAGTATTACATAGTTCAATAATTTGTTGAACTAATAAATTTTAAATATTTTTAATAAAGTTAAAAAAGTATTTAACTAAATCTATTTTTACAGAAATAGTAATTGAAAACGTAATAATTAATATAATGCGTTTAAAATCTATACAAATGTATTTTCTACATTAAATATTTTTCGAAAATTTAATTTTACATGTGTTCTTATGGTAAAATTCATTTCATTACACTTTAGAGGCTTAGAAACAATAGAATAATTAGTATAAATATTTTTGCTAATAGTTTATATATAGAAGGAAGATTTTGCAAAATTTCAGAAATGAATTATTTTAATTAAGTTTACAATCGATGAAAACGTCTTCAAAATTGCATAAAAGGAACGGGGGACGTCACAAGAC
Source organism: Lycocerus yunnanus (assembly GCA_036346125.1). Lineage (NCBI taxonomy): Eukaryota > Metazoa > Arthropoda > Insecta > Coleoptera > Cantharidae > Lycocerus > Lycocerus yunnanus. The sequence goes on from JARFIX010000018.1 coordinate 7,848,348, forward strand.
ATGGGAAAAGCCTGCGCAACATCATTCCTTTAAAAGTCATTATATCATGATGCACATTATTTTTTAGTACAGGAAAGGTCAAATTGCTCATGCACCTATTATATGGCCGTCCAATAGGCACTTATTTCTAAACAATCTTTGAACATCACAAAGCATCACAGAACATCAAAAATTTAAATTACTTTATTCAAAATAATTTGCATAATACAGTCCCATGTGGTTCTTTAATTAAATAACATTGTAATAGGGATGTTGCATGATTTTTTAAGTATTTTTTTTTATAAATTTTAGATGTTGGTAAACACCGCTGCACAAATAAAAAGTTCAGGAGACCTTCAGTTTTCTCAAAAAAAATTTATAAAAAATTATTTTGAAACCGTGTTTTTAGCGCGAATGACGTCACAAACTATTTTTTTAACAACTGGTAACACAGCAAATCCAGTTTGTGTTGATAATTTAACCTATAAATAGTTTGTGTAAAAATAAAAACACGGAAAACTCGGAATAAACCATTTTTCTTATAATTGCTTGTGACGACAGTTTGTATTAAAATAAATATATATTAATAAAAAATAAAATTTAAATGGTAAACGTTACATTGTTTACAACTGTCAAATACAAGTCAAATATTTAACTGTCAGGTCTTTCCGACGTTGTAAAATTTCCATAAAAACGTTCGGGATCACGCGTCTGACGTCAAAGGCGTAATCGGCTGACCGGTTCATTTTTGAATTTCAAATTTGATTTTCTCAGCGCAGATCGCATTTCAAAAATTTTTATTTTGGTTATAAATTTCATTTGATATTATTTTCAAGAATTAATACGAGTTATCACTAAATTCGATACCATGCAACATCCCTATTGTAAATTAAATTTAAGTTGTTTGAACTACCAAGTAATATAAAAGTAATACCTCTTTTCTATAACTGCTTTGTTATCTTAACGAATTCGTTATCCTCATAAAATTTGATGTACACCCGCAATTAAGTTTAAAAATTTAAATAAAAACGATAAATATAAAGTGTAAATAAAATTTTAAGAGCTTAACGAATTCGCTATGATATTAAAGCAGTTTATAGCAGGAAATAGGTCTGTAAATCGTATTGTACACAAATTAATATTCATTTTAACTACTATTTTTATTTTTACAACGGTCTATACACTCATTATATGAGTCAAAGTTGTTGCCATTAGAACCACATCCACCGTAAATAAATTCTTCACAATCCTGAATTTCTGAATTATACCACCATTTGTAAAATTTAGCTCTGCACTTTCCTGTATACTTCGGGCGAAGGCATATATTCCCACTATCTGCAAATATTTATTAATATATTTAGTTTTATTTTCTGAATATTTAGTTTAGTTATCTTAATCATTGGGTTTGTATAGGAGGAAAGGATGGTCAACGCGCGCATTCACCCAAGGCGAAATATTAGGTCAACAAATATACTACATAAGATGTAATTTTAGTTAATGTCGGATTAACTAATTACTCTATTAGTGTGATAAGAGATTTAAAAGTCACATTAAAAATTTGCATTTGGTAATGAATTTAAAACTATAATTATCCAATAAAGCATTTAACCGAGAATTGGTTTGTTAGAACGTAAAATTCCAATCACAACATAATCTAGAATGTTTAAAATCAGATTTTATAAATGTTTCACATAAAAATTGTGAAAAAAATCAAAAAATGACATATTAGTATAATTTTTAAGTTAACTTCAATTCGATATTAAATATCAAATTAACCAAAATTCCCTGATTAACCAAGAACCGATTGCACCAACTTTACTTAGAATTTAACAGACATTTAGCTTAAAATAGGCATATTTTGGTGTTCGAGGATTTCAACATGTTCTACTATAAAAAAGCTTATCAGAAAGACCGGCAATGAGTAATTTAACTATAAATTATTTTCAAAACTAAAAAAATTTTAATAAATTTATTGGCGGCCTCTTTGATTATTTTTTTTATAATGAAACATGTAGAAATGTTCACAGATGTACAAATGTATATATGTTATAGGTATTTAAAAAATAAGATGAAATTATTTTCACACTTACTAATACATACCTGATGACGAATCATCATTTTTCAAAGGTTGTACGGAGTCATCGGCTTTCTAAAATAAAAGGTTTTTAAATTTTTATAAATATTATGTTTTGTAATCAATGTTATGTTGGTATTATCAATATTAAGGGATATCCTTTTCGGTAATTTATCTTGTACAAGTTATTTACCACAAGTATTTACCATATTGAATTTTCAACATTAAAAACAGTATTAACGAAATATTTTTTAAAATGGAAACCCTCTGCCTATATACAATAATTAGCGCCGCACCGGTAAGAATATTTAAATTTGTTTGAAAATAATGATACACGAATTTTAAAAACGTACTGTAGTTTGAATTATGAAAGAGCACACAATGATTGTAACAATGATATACTTCATCATCTTAAACAAACGTGAGTTGTATAAGGATTATTCACTTTCAGTTCCACACTTAATTTATTTATACAGGTAATCGCATTTTTATAAGTTTAACAAGTGTGTTATTATTTGGCAGGTACCGGTATTACAAATTATTCAAGAAATTGAATTAAAATTTATTAGGTTTAAAATCAATTGTAAAATACTTAATTTTAAATTATGTTCTGTGAAGTACTAGTCAGTACTAGCAATTAGTACTAGTAGTAAATTTTACAATTACAATTAAGTTTGCCCACATATCAAAATTTAATATAACACTAAAGGTAAAGCAATAAATAGATAATTTTAAAGATTATTTTTACATTTAAAATAATCGAAATCCTCCAGAAAATAGGGCAAAATATAATATATTATGTGGTTAAAAATATAAAAGAATTTTAAAGTTTGCGATACAACTGCGCTTAACAGTTATAAATAATAATCAAAGTTATAGGCATTTCAATAATTTTATAAATTAAAAAAAATTGATTTATTCTACAAATTGCATAACCATGAGCCAAGAATGTTATTTGTACATAAGCAGAATAAATTATCAATAATCACATTTACAGGAGTATTTCGAAAAAAATGCAGAAAATTTTTTAAATAAATAACATCCTGTATTATTAAAACTAGGAATTTCTTTATTTATCAATTCAACATTTTAATACCCGAAACTACACGCGCGTAACTACAGGCGAGCGTACAGTTACCTAAGATACTGTTTAAATAGAGTTACGGTTGTGGCGACCGCACAACGACGGTTAAGGGTTAAATATTAAATACAACACAATAGAGTATTACATTTTGAGCTCTTTATTAAATTGCTGGAAATCAACCTCTTCCCTTAAGAGAAAGGTAACAGCATTAAATATAGAAGAATTAGAAAGAATGGAAGAGTTTCACTATTTTTTTAATTATTACTTGAAGGTAGAGATCAAACTAAGAAATTAGTTTTTTTTTGAGTATTTTTAGCATGAGAAAAAAATTATTGAAATTTAAAAAAAGTTGGAGTTATGACGTAATAGCCCCAAACAATAAGCGGGGTTTTAAAACCAATCAGAATTACAAAAAAATACCATGCTGCCAAGCGATTTTTTTATAGCTGGTAGTAATGCAGATAATTTGTCAAATACTTGAAAATAGAATTATTTGCTTATGTACATTATGTATTTTCATTTAGTGGAAGACATGATAATCGTTAAATACACACGATCACTATTTTATTATTTATGATGTAAAATTCCTGTCATATATCTGACAGCTACCATCTTACAATTAGACAACATCGCACAACCACGTTTATTTTTGATTGGTTACTCGCCGCGGGAAAATTAAGTATTTTCATCAAAAACATTTTTTTAATTATACGGAGAATTTGAAAATCAATCAATTGCATTAGTGTCTTGCATTTTCATTATAAACTAATGAATATCGGCTAATGTAAAACTTAGCCGAGGAAAATAAGACTACAAAAGGCCAATCTGCAAAAAAAATCCTGGTGAAGTTTTTTCTTCAGGATTATCTTTATTTAGATATCACAAATAGTATATCAAAAGTTCGTTGAGAAATCGTGAACGCTAAAAGAATTATTGATGGTCACAGGTTGCGAAAATCGGTTTTTCACGAATATCTCTTAAACTATTAAACTATTTTGCGTCAATTTAGGTTATTATATATTTTATTTGTTTCTTAAATCTTATTTTTCTGGGCTAAACTAACGAAACATATTATCTGTTTTTGGTTATATTTAATAATAGAAGCGGTTTGATGAGTCAGTGACTTTTTGAATTTTTCACGTTGTAACTTCGTATTTAACACTGCTCCTGTGAACAACCATCCGTCAAATTTTGAGTAAGCTTCGTCATTTAGTTTGTGTTTGACAGCCATTGAAAGAGGACAACCTCGCGAATTTGGATAAAAATGAAAAAAATGAATTTCGTATGCCTATTAAGCATTATTTTTTGCTTAAACCACATGGATCTATCATAACACACCAAAGACCAAAAAATAATCAAAACAGTAAATTCTCCGGGTGAACGTGCACCAAAGAAGGCCAAGGTGGGTCTGTTGACCAACAATGTGATGGCGACAGTTTTTTGGGATTCGAGCGGAGTCATTTACATTGATTATCTTGAAAAGGGTAAAACGATCACCGACAAATATTATTCAGAGCTGTTGGACAGATTCGATATTGATTTAAAGCAAAAACGACCGCATTTGGTGAAGAAAACAGCAAAACAATGCACGGGTGGAAACGTGTGTCATCGCCATGGCAAAATTTTATGAATTGGACTACGAATTGCTTCCTCGTCCAGCATATTCTCCAGATTTAGCCCCCTTCCAATATTTCCCGTTTTCAAACTCTAAGAAGTGGCTCGGCGGTAAGAGATTTGGGTCAAATGAAGAGGTCATCACTGCAACAAACGCCTATTTTGAGAGCTTCGAGAAATCGTATTATTTGAAACGGATAAAAATATTGGAAAACTGCTAGACTAAATGTATCGAACTAAATGGTGACCATGTTAGAAAATAAAATTTTTTTTGCCGAAAAAAATATTTTTTATTCAAGAAGTCATCGACCTATCAAACCGCCCTGTATTAATTTTTTTCAATTTCTCCAGTGCAAAACTTATATTTTCTTTATAGTTAGGTATATACCGAAAAGAATATTTAATGTTTATTTAAATAAAGTGACAGAAATTTTAAAAACTTCTGCGATTCCAAGATTTAAAAAACTTTATCATGATCTCAAACCAAAATCGTGAATTATAGTATATATGTATCTACTATGTATGAATTGTTAATTTTCAGTTCTATAATTTATTTGCACAGATAATCTTTTTTTTTATAAATTTAACAAGTTTATTTTTATTTGGTACGCTATAATAATAAATTATCCAATAAATTAATTTTAAATCAAAATTAAAATTTATTGAGTTTGAAATCAATTACTCCTATAAAATACAGTAGTGAAATTATAATATATTATTAACCTTTGAAATTAATATTTGATTCAAATTTCAGTTTCGTTTTATGGTTCATTTAACCTTATAATTTAAAAAAATTTGAATCAAATAAAATACAGTAAAAATAAAATAATTTACCATGAATTAGGCACGCTAAATGGTGAATTTTCAATTACAATAAAGTCTACTCACATTGCTAAATTAAAATGTTTAACAAACAAACAAATAAGTAGTGGACCTAAACGGATGCCAGACCACTTTTTCAAAATTTAACATTTTCTACTTTTTAACAATTTGCAACAAATCCAAGTTATTATAATTAAAATTTGACTCTTGCCTCAATTTGCGATTGTTTTTAAATCAAAAATATTATTGGTGTTTTCTTTTAGTGTTGATATGAATTTTTCATATCAATCGACAGTTCAAGTATATACCAAAGTATTTCACGTGATGGTACTTCAAGTTCCAGCTTTTTGCTGATGTATAAATTACAATTAAATTACAACCCTGTTTACCTCCTACTTCGGTTGGCATCATCAGATTCTGAATGACAAATTAAACCCTTCCAAAGACTTACAATTTTTCAGGACGACAAGAAAAAATCGATATTTCTTACCATTCCAGATGCTATTCTTGCACTGTATTCCATGATAAATTATTTATTATTATTGGTTCAATAGTTCATCAATTGTTTTTTTGTTCAACAATCATTATCCTTGATTCAACAATTCAACTGTTTTTTTTAACAATTTATCAATTTTTTAATTATTAGACTATTATTTTAACAATTCAACTGTTTAATGCAACATATCAAAAATTTAACTGTTTTTAAAATTAATTCAACTGTTTTTGGTTACTACATTTAAATGTTTGCTTCAAATTATTTTGGTTTTATGATTCAATTGGTTTTGGTTTTCTAATTCAATTATTTTTGATTCAACAATTTTTTTTTGAGATGCAACAATTCCACTGTTTTTTTTAACAATTGCATGTTTTGTCAACGAGTATATATTGCTGTGTTATAAACTGTAATTGCAGTGTAGAATTTGAGTTGGTACAGTAACGAGAAGGAGCGAAGCGTCGAAAGCTTTAATCGAGTCGCTTAGTTATCGGAAATTCAAGTTGTTTGGCATTTGGCAAATTTGTGCACCTAAAATGAATTGAAATAAAATTTTTTATAAGTAAATGAACGAATTCAATACAAACCTTGAGTCAAATTAATTAATTAAAAGTTATTTTGAATTTAAATTTAAATAATTAAAATTTGAGCGAAACTATTAAGAGATGGCGCCAGAGTCACATCTAAATTTAAAAAATGGTAAAATTTGACAGCTACCTAAAAATTTAATTAATTATAGATGTAAATAGTATAATTTTAATAGTTTTAAGAGTTTTGTAAATTAATTAGGTGATCATAGATGTTTAATGTGAACAATAGATTAAAGAAAAAGAGAAACATTTTTATAAAAGTGAAATTTTCATGCATATTACTTTTGTTACGCCCTATATGAACAATCGAAAGTGAAAATAAATTGGTGTGCCATGAAAAATCGGAATTAACAAGGGGTTAGGTAAATTGAGGGAGGTAGAGAGGATTCTCTCTGAGATGCTGGGAGATGAGGACGTGTTAAATTTTGTCCGCAACTAAAATTACAATTTAGTAAAAAAGTTTAAAATAAAAGGAAATACTTACCAGAAGGCCAGAAGCTGATTGTGCACGGCGAATTGATGGAAAGTGAGTTGTGATGGTTTAATAAAGAAACGAATAGACCTACAAGATAAAACTCAACACGAAATTTTGGTTATGCAACAAGAAAAGACTCACCAGATGAATTGCTGGGTTAAAGAAAGAAAATTCGAAGTAAGCAAGCAGAACGATCAACAGATTAAATTGCAGTTCGTCAAATAAGGTAAAATTTCAAACTACAAAAATTATTTCACTTGTAAAACGCAATACTTACAAAGTTTCAACCTTAAGTGCGATTATCGTAAAGTTCGACGTAATTAGTGGCATGCGCAAATTGTACGTTAGTAACTGAGACTTAGAGCTGATTAGGTTTTGGGTCAAATTGGTTAATGGAAAATATTTTTTTCCTTTTATTATTAAATTTTTTTTTTATTTTTAATAAAAGTAGGATAAAGTCGTGGGCATGGCCACATCCGATTTTTGGTATAATAATTGCTCCATATTTTCGATAGTCAGGGAAAATTTTCAATGTTGATCAGGAAAACCCTGAAAAGAGCAGGCATACTTTTTTTGAAAAATTTTGTGGAAACCCCGATGTTGGTAATTGTTGAGAATAGTGTCTCTACACTCGAGACTCACTTCCTATACTCTGTTGTAAGCTACTACGAGTATACTCACGAAATTCGGAACAGACCGCGGCACCACGCCTAGTGGAGGCTCGTGTCAGTTTCCACTAAACCCTGGTTATGTAATTGTACTGTTATATTTCTTTTATGATTATTAAATAAATATTTCAGACATGTGCTTAAACATATTTTTGAGTGTTTATGATAATAGAACTACAAAACCACATAAAATGTAATATAAATAATATTTACTTCTGGAAGATTTGTACTTTAGAAATCAATTTCTTGTCGCTCTCGGAATTGAGATGGGAAATCACGTCGCTTTCGTCCCTATAGCGACGTGGCTCCGGAATATTTCCACAAACGTTCATGCATCTAGAATATGTAACAAAGCTGTTGCCGTTAGCGCGTCATCTTTCAGAATTCAATCTTTCGCAATTACGCTTTCTTGGATTATACCACCATCTGTGTGTAAGAGTCCCTGCGCGGATTCGACGGCATGGATTGTCACTATCTGTGAATGTTTAATATTATTTAATCTTAATTTCTGGGTAAATTGTGTCAGATATAGTGATGGTCTACGCTGATATTCACATGGCCCAAAATTAGGTCAACAATAAAAATTAATAAATTGTTATTTTGTAATGCTATAATTTTCATATTTAAAAAAATATTTTCACACTTACTACGGGCTAAAGGATCGGTGCGATAATTTTCTGGAAAAAGGAAATTATCTTCTTTTTCGATATCGTAGGCTTCCTAAAATGAAAGATTTTAAAACTTTTATATAATTTTATTATACTTATAAAAGCTATGTAATTGTCCCCATTGACTGATTTATCAAATTTTGCAGTCCGAAAAGCGCTAGAGCTAGAAAGCTGAAATTTTGGGTCCACCTAGAATAGTCGTAAAGAGACAAGAAAATTTGAAAAATTAAATTATCATAAAATAAAATAAAACTAATTTTATACAGCGTCCGGAAATGCATTTGTAACCGTTGGAAAATTTAAAATCGATTAATAAATAGAAATTTTGTGGTCAATAAAGAGTTTTCCAATTATTTTCCTAGATACTACCCGAGTCGTCGTCGTCGTCTGCTTCACGGTGTAGGCCTGTTCCGATTTCTAATCAGCCCATCTCTTCCTTGGACGTCCAATGTCTCTCTTCCCCTTGGATCATATTGCATGGCACTTTTGGCAGCGCTGATCTTCCATCCTTTGCACATGCTTCTTCCATTGGCGTTTATAATCATAGACTTTGTCTTTCACCGAAAAGATCTGCAGTTCATCTTTGATATCGTCACTTCTCTTCATATCCAGCAGTGTACAGCCCTTTACTGATCGCAAAAACTTCATTTCTGCTGCTGTTATTTTAGCTTCTTGTCTGGTAGTTGTCGTCCAAGTTTCGCTTCCATAAAGCAAAGTAGGAACCGCCATAACCTTGTAGAACTTTATTGGGTTTCCGTCTACATCGTTTTCCCAGAGCCTGTCTGATGGTTCCGCACATTCTCTGGAAAGTAGTTAGTTTTTGGCGATGTCCTCATCGTATTCATAGGATACATCACAACCCAAATACTTAAAATGTGAGACCTGTTCCAAGCAAGCGTTATTTATGTATACTTTGGACCTAATTGGATCTTTTCCTTTAAACGCCATTATCTTAGTTTTTGCTACAGATATTTCGCAGTTATATTTGTTGGACAGAACATTAAGATGGTGTACTGCTCTTTGCAGATCGTCTTCAGTGGCTGTAATTGGTCGTCTGCAAATAGTATTGTATTAAGGTATTTGTTCTTACCGAGGTGTATGCCTTGTGGAGCCGTCTCTTTCCAGGTTTTAATCAGATCATCTATGTACAAGTTAAATAATATTGGAGACAAGCCACACCCTTGTCGAACTCCTTGATTGATACTAATTAGTTCTGTATCTTCGTCATTGTTTAAAATCTTTATTGCAGTGTGCTTGTATAAACTTTTTACAATATCTATTAGATGTCTGGGAAAGCCTCTATGTTTTAGTATATCCCACAATTTTTTTCTGTTGACCCTATCGAACGCTTTCGTAAAGTCTACGAAGGCAACATGTGTCTCTAAGTTCTTTTCTCTTCTTTTTCTATTATTTGTTTGACTATCCGAGTCAAATATTATAATAAAATTTTGTAATCTAATCCAGGTTGCGAATAGAGATTAGAGGTCATAATTTTAAAAATCTTACATTTTTCAAGATTTTCAATTGAAATTCTACCTCTTTTACGGCGAAAGTTACAAAGGCATTTTTTAGAAAAATGATATAGTTTTTCAAAAATAATCCTAAATAGTTTTGCTGTCCTTCAGCTATCTTAATTAGCACAATGAAAAAAAAATTTAATTCTTAAATTTTTGAAAAGTGTTATTTTAATAATTATTCTTATAATAGTGGTTAATCGAGAATATAGAAGTACTGTATAGTGCAAATTTAGCTGAAACTTTTGGGGTTTGCTGCGCTAATAACTGCCATAATAATAATAATAATAATGAATAAGAACGTTAAGAGTATCAAACATGTTGTAGAGAAAAACCAGTGCCGTAACTCTAAATGTGTAACCTCACAGGGCACAGAACGAATGGAAGTCTATATTTTAATTACAGGTTATGCTGATATGGATATTATTTTTTTAAATAAATTTTTGTGCACGTACCCCATATAAAAGTTTTTTCATATCTAACACACATTAACTAAATCATTCTTAAATGCAAACTTTCAACCTATTTTTTGACGTTAGTACCGGAAAAAATATTTCACGTCTGTTTAAAATATGACTGATAATTATAATTATTAATAATAATAAATAAAAACTTACTGTAATTGCAATTATAAAAGAGCACACGAAGATTATAACAATCATAGACTTCATCATATCGAAATAGTTGTGCGTTATAGAAGTAGGGTAAGATTTAATAAAAGCAACATAATATTTAAGAACTAATTATTTGGTTTGATATCTCAATTATTAAGCTAACAAATGATGAGATTAAAGTTGAAAAAATAGAAACAGTTTTTGAGAACTTAACCTAAAACAAACATAAGTGAAAATGTCCGTCTGCCCCCACACTCCTGGGCAAACGGACATAAGGTTTAATATACGTTATAAATAGTTAAATTCGCACTTTTAGTCGCAATGAATGATGATAAGAACGCTATTCAACTTATCAGCTGAATTAAGAGCCATTTTATCTTTATTTACAGCAATTATGACAAGATTCATATTTTCTTGATTCCACGAGCTTCCACGAGCTCCTCTCTGTAGTTCTAATCCGGATCTGTACCATTTTTCTGTAAACATTGTTTAAAAAAAAAGCATAAATACTGTACTATCCGGTTCAATCAATATCAATCAATCAATATCAATTTCAATCAATATGTCCGTTTGCCCCGCATCGGAATTTTTTTAAATTCAAAATCTAAATAAATATTAATATTAGGACAATGAAATTACGTGGCAGTAATTCCAAAGACACTTGGTTTTAATTGACCTAACTATAAGTTTTAAATTTTTACTAAAATACTTAGATTCTAAATAATTTCTAACAAAAATATAACAACACGTTAATTTTACTTACATTTCCTATCACTCCTCACTTTTAACATGCAATAATAGCCTTAGATTGGAAAAATTTTAACAAATTACTTTCTTATTAATTACCTCAAATGTCAACGACACTAGTAATACTGCAATAATAACGCGGCGCCTTTTCTGAAAGAACTTACGAATTTTTCTAAAAATGTCCGTTTGCCCCATGTCCGTTTGACCCCATCTTACCCTATTAATAATTTTCACTTCTCTACTTTATTTGCGCAGATAATAGCCATTTTATACATTTTAACTAGTTTACTATTATTCTGTAGGAAGAGGTATTACAATTATCAATTTTAAATAAATTGTAAAATATTTAATTTTAAATTATGTATGGTACATAGTAGGCATTAGTGAATAGTAAATTTTAACATTATAATTTAGTTTGCCCACATATCAAAATAATTTTACAATATTTTAAAGAGCACTCCTACATTTAGAATAATATCGACACTTCATAGGTCAATTGGCGTAACCTCATTTTACATTTTTTCAGGAGGCAGTAAAACTGTATAAATTATTCAAAGATGCATTATTATGGATGAAAATTTCAATGTTAGTCAATAAGTTTGGTTTGCGTCAATTTCAAATGATTCTGAAATGATACTACACTGGGTTTCACAGATATTAAGCAATATTTAAACAAAATTGATGGTTACGCCTATTGACCTGTACTCATTTTTAATGTTGCTGCTTTAAACTTGTAGGTTAAGCCCATTGACTTGCAGTTAAATGTTAGTTTGTTTTTATAATTTTAACATAAAGTAAAGGTTTTCTAACCGCATTTATTAAAAGTGAAGCAAGAAAGACAATTCTACAAATTATCTTTAATAAAAAAATTCAGTAAATTTTGATGAACAGTTTTGGCATTTTATACGACTTTACGATGGTTACGCCATTTGACCTGACTCTAAAATTAGGCGAACACTTACGACCAAAGAGTGTTTTCCAATGATTTTAACGCATTAAATTCATAATTTCGGTTAAAAAAATTATAGAAAAGGTGCGTTACGACATTTGGGACCCAAATATATGCATAACTCAATTTTCGAAATTTTGAGGGTTACGCCAATTGACCTATGAAGTGTCGATATCTGATTAGAATTTGGAATAATAATAATATAATTTATTCAGATTATTCAGAAAATTTTCTGGAAAGGTTTTGAGTCTTAAATTTTATGTTCATTAACCACTACCGTTAGTTCTTTGATTTTTTTCCATATCTAAACGGGTTTAGCCATAAACCAATCCCAAATTTATTAGGAGTGGCAAAATCGTAAGTGGACTCTAATATTGCCGTTTATCATCGACTGTCAAGGAATTAAATTTTCAATGCGAAAATTTTCAAATTAAAACTAAATTTTTGATCGTAATATTTGCTCGTCTTCTTGGGAAGAATATTACAGCAAACTTCATAAACATGCAAAACACACAAACATCTTCTTCCCTTAATATTTATTAATTCTTAAACAATTAATTTTTAGTGAAAAAAATAAATGCCACCCACATTTAACGATCTAACCAATTAATTAAGAAAAGGTTGTAATTTTTTCTTTTTGTTTTTAAAATTTATTTAAATTTTTTTAAATTTCCCAAATTAAATTTGGAAAATTTTTAATTATTGAATATTAACAATTTCAACTTAATCAAATTAAAATTAATTTTTTAAAAATTTAAATTTTTAAATTATTAAAATTTTCCAAACAATTAATTTAAAAATTAAAATTTACCTTTTAAAATTAATTAATTTTTGAAATTTAATTTTTGTTTATTTTGTAAATTAATTGGTAAGTTTTAATGTGAAATGATTAAAAAAAAATTTTTAAAAATGAAATTTTAATTATTTTGTTACCCATATAAGGAAAATAAATTGTTGGATTTAAATTGGAATAAAGGGAGGTAAATTGAAAAGATTTTTGAAATTGGAATTTGGACTTGGTAAATTTTGCCAAAAAATTAATAAATTTAAATAAAAAAAAATTTAACGAAGCCAAATTAATTAGGAATTGAATGAAATTTTATTTTTAAAAAAATAAATAAAAAATAAATTAAAAAATTTATAAAAATTATGTTTTTAAAAAAGTTAGAAAAAAAAAATAAATTTTGGAATCAAATTAAAAAATTAAACTAAAAATTATTTAGTTTAATTTTTCCCTAAAAAAATTAAAAAATTGGTATGGAAATTGAAAAGGTAGAAATTAGGTGAGGATTTTGGGAAATTGGAATGGAAAATTTTTTTTTTTAAAAAATTTTTTTTAATAAAAAGAAAAGGGGGCCACCCGATTTTGGTTAAATAATTTTAATTTGAAACAAGAAAATTTAATTTAAAGGAAAATTTGAAACAGATATTTTAAAAATTTTGGAAACCCAGTTGAATTGAAGAATATCCAAACTCGAAATTTTGGTCCTTTTAAGTAAATAACTACGAAATTCAAGAACCAAATGAGTTTAGTTTCACTAAATTGTTTGAATTGTAGTTATATTTTTGGATTAAATAAATTTTGCAGTTTAAAAATTTTTTTTTAATAATAATAAAATAATAAAAGTAAAAAAATTTTTTCTGGAATTTTTTAAACAATTTTGTTTTTGGAAATTAGTGGGAAATCGTTTTCGTCCGGAGGCTGGATTCCAAAATTCTAAAATTAAAACGAACCGTTGGTTGGTCTCTCGAATTAATTCTTTAATTGTTTTTGGTTATCCAAATTGTTAAGACCCCTGCATTGAGGTTGTTTACTAAATTTAATATTATTTAATTTAATTTTTAAATTTTCAAATATTTGGCTGTAATTTCTTGCCAAATTAGGTAAACAATAAATTTAATAAATTGTTATTTTTAATCTAAATTTTATTTAAAATATTTTTTACACGGTTAAGATGGGTCATTGGAATTTCTTCTTTCGAATTCTGGTTTTATAAATTAAAATTTAAATTAAATTTATTCCTTTAAAGATTTTCCCATTGAATTTTAAATTTAATTAATCAATTTTGGGTAAAGGTCGAAAGGAGGAATTTAAAATTAATTAATAAAATAAATAAATTAATTTTTAATCAAATTTCATTTTAATTTAAATTTAAATATTAAAAATAAAAATTTTTGGTAAAAAATTTAATTTTTTTTTACTCCTAATTGGTTTAAATTTTTCCTTTTTTCATAAAACCCATTTTCCTGAGATATCTTTCCCTTGGAATTTAGGCCTTTTGAGGTTTTATCTTAAATTTTTATTTGCTTTATTTAAAATACCTTTTTTAACAAAAACTCTTAACCATTGAATTTTCCTTAAAAAAGTAAGGCAAAAAATTCATTTTCTTTATTTACTTCTTTTTTCGTCGTCCAAGTTGCTTCAAACGGTTTGGAACCCATCCTTTAGAATTTTTGGTTTCCTTATCTTTTCCGGCCTTTAGGTTCCCTTCTCTGGAAATGTTAGTTTTGGTTTCATCTTTAATCATCACAAACTATTTACTGCCTTCCTTATTTTTAATTACCTTGTTTTCCTTTAACGCCTTTCTTATTTTCCAATATTTCGCCCTTTTTTGTTCAAAATTAAGTGTACTGCTTTATTGTCTTTAGTGGTGTTAATTGGTTCCAAAAATTGGATTGGTATTTTGAATTTTTGGGGGCTTTTGGTTTTAAATATCTAAAGTAAATTATAAATTTGGCAAGCCAACCTTGTCGAACTCCTTATACTAATTATTTGTACCTTCCTTTTTATTTTTTAGTTCTGTAAAATTTTTACAAATCATTAGATGTTGGAAATCTTTTAGTTTCCAAATTTTTTTTTAAACCCTATTTTTAAATTTTAAACAAAGGTTTCCTAAGTTCTTTTTTAAATTAAAATTTGTTATTTAAATTATAATAAAATTTAATTAATTCCAGGTTATAAATTAAAAATAAATTTTAAATTTATTTTAAATTTTTATTAATTTATTTTTTTAAAATTAAAAATTTTTAAAATTTTTTAAAATTAAATAATTTAAATATTTTGTTTTATATCTTAATTTTAAAAAATTTAATTTTAAATTTTAAAAGTTTATTTAATAATTATTCTTATATTAGTTATTAAATAAATTATTAATATAATTTATAAATTTTTGGGTTTTTAATAATCCATAATAATAATAAAGAAAAAAACGTTAAAACATGTTTGAAAAAGTGCCGTAATTAAATTTGTAACAAAAAAAATGTTTAATTTTTATACATTATCAATAAATATTATTTTTAATAAATTTTAAATAATAAAAATGTTTTAAATTAAACAATTTTAATAAATAATTTAAATAAAATTTAATATTTTTATGTCCAAAAATATTTACCTTTAAATGTGAATTATAATTATTAAAAAAAATATAAATTAATTAAAAAAAAAAAAGGATTAACAACATAGTAAAGAAAGTTTGTATAGAATATAAATTTAAACAACTTTTATGAATAATTTTTTAAAACCAATTAATTAACAAATTAGAGATTTAAATTAAAAATAAAAATTTTTATTAACCAAAACAACATTTTGTCTCTTCCAATCCTGTAAACATTGTTTAAAAAAGCATAAATACTGTACTATCCGGTTCAATCAATATCAATCAATCAATATCAATTTCAATCAATATGTCCGTTTGCCCCGCATCGGAATTTTTTTAAATTCAAAATCTAAATAAATATTAATATTAGGACAATGAAATTACGTGGCAGTAATTCCAAAGACACTTGGTTTTAATTGACCTAACTATAAGTTTTAAATTTTTACTAAAATACTTAGATTCTAAATAATTTCTAACAAAAATATAACAACACGTTAATTTTACTTACATTTCCTATCACTCCTCACTTTTAACATGCAATAATAGCCTTAGATTGGAAAAATTTTAACAAATTACTTTCTTATTAATTACCTCAAATGTCAACGACACTAGTAATACTGCAATAATAACGCGGCGCCTTTTCTGAAAGAACTTACGAATTTTTTCTAAAAATGTCCGTTTGCCCCATGTCCGTTTGACCCCATCTTACCCTATTAATAATTCTTACTTCTTACTTTATTTGCGCAGATAATAGCCTTTTTATACATTTTTTAACTAGTTTACTATTATTCAGTAGGAAGAGGTATTACAATTATCAATTTTAAATAAATTGTAAAATATTTAATTTTAAATTATGTATGGTACATAGTAGGCATTAGTGAATAGTAAATTTTAACATTATAATTTAGTTTGCCCACATATCAAAATAATTTTAAAATATTTTAAAAGAGCACTCCTACATTTAGAATAATATCGACACTTCATAGGTCAATTGGCGTAACCCTCATTTTACATTTTTTCAGGAGGCAGTAAAACTGTATAAATTATTCAAAGATGCATTATTATGGATGAAAATTTCAATGTTAGTCAATAAGTTTGGTTTGCGTCAATTTCAAATGATTCTGAAATGATACTACACTGGGTTTCACAGATATTAAGCAATATTTAAACAAAATTGATGGTTACGCCTATTGACCTGTACTCATTTTTAATGTTGCTGCTTTAAACTTGTAGGTTAAGCCCATTGACTTGCAGTTAAATGTTAGTTTGTTTTTATAATTTTAACATAAAGTAAAGGTTTTCTAACCGCATTTATTAAAAGTGAAGCAAGAAAGACAATTCTACAAATTATCTTTAATAAAAAAATTCAGTAAATTTTGATGAACAGTTTTGGCATTTTATACGACTTTACGATGGTTACGCCATTTGACCTGACTCTAAAATTAGGCAAACACTTACGACCAAAGAGTGTTTTCCAATGATTTTAACGCATTAAATTCATAATTTCGGTTAAAAAAATTATAGAAAAGGTGCGTTACGACATTTGGGACCCAAATATATGCATAACTCAATTTTCGAAATTTTGAGGGTTACGCCAATTGACCTATGAAGTGTCGATATCTGATTAGAATTTGGAATAATAATAATATAATTTATTCAGATTATTCAGAAAAATTTTCTGGAAAGGTTTTGAGTCTTAGATTTTATGTTCATTAACCACTACCGTTAGTTCTTTGATTTTTTTTCCATATCTAAACAGGTTTAGACATAAACCAATCCCAAATTTATTAGGAATGGCAAAATCGTAAGTGATCTGTAATATTGGTGTTTAACATCGACTGTCAAGGAATTAAATTTTCAAATGCGAAATTTTGAAATTAAAACTAAATTTTTTGATCGTAACATTTGCTCGTCTTCTTGGGAAGAATATTACAGCAAACTTCATAAACATGCAAAACACACAAACATTTTCTTCCCAATTCAGAAGTATTTCCATGTCAGGATGTCAGTGGTAACAGGCACATCTGAAGCTACTACTTCAGATGTAAAACAAATAATATGCTGACAGTACCAGCAGTGGCTTCGGAACTTGACTGCGGTCAGGACCAAGTCCTAACTTAAGAGGAAGAAGAAAATTAAGATCAATTATGTTTGCCTTTTTTGCTTTTTAAAATTTTATTTATAATTCTTTTTAAATTTCTCCAAATTCAAATTTGGCAAAATTTATTACGTGCCGAAGTAATGAGAATACACCCTACTCTTTTTACACAATTTCTTTACACGAATTTTTAAGGTTACACGGCTCAAAAAGTCTTCCTTTTTTTTGTAAAATTTATTTACTATACGAATATTGTTAAGAATATATGTTAAGAATAAATTTCTTTATACTACAGGATAATTTTATCATAGGAAACATATTTTACGCGAATTTCTGAGGAACCTATCTAACCGTGTAAAAAGAGCTGTGTGTACATATATATCATACCTATTTAGGTAAGTAATACGGAAAAATTTGTTCAATTTCTATTATCGCCTCGTTGGCTTTTATTTCCTGATTTTTATATCAATTAGGAAACCCCTAGATATTTATTTTGGTAATTTATTTCCTGTTCATCATGATAAGATAGTATTCATGACGAATAAACGAGTCAAATTTGGTTAATCAAAAGAAAAGGTATATAATATGAAATATTTAAAAGAAAGTTCTATGTGATTTGTTGTGTTATCGGCACCTGCCGCACTTGCAACTATGAATAAAGTAAAGAGTTGGTAAGTAATTTTAAATAAAATAGTACTTTTTTATAAACTTATGGCTTTTATGACTTATAGTAAGAATGCAAACCCCTTATATTTTAGTATTTAAAAAATACTTATATATATTTTTTTATATTGAAATGTCTATTTTTAATAATTATTTACGATATAAGCATCGTAACGTATCGTATTATTACGTTACGATGCGAATATCGTACAACGTTTTATCTACTAGCATTTAATAATTTATTATTATATAAAAAAATTTGGGTTTTTTGAAATTTGACGTAAATGAAATCAAAATGATCAAATAGGTTATCATAGAAAAATGTTTATATACATCGCTAAAATGGCTGACAGTGACAAGTGACAATTTCCAATGTGGAAATTCTTGCAAACGCAGCACTTTCAACCATAATACCGACAAAATCCAAGCAAAAGTACAAATTGGAATACGCAATATTTAAAAAAATGGTGCGAAATGAAAAAGGTAGGAGACGATATCTCAGTGAAAATTTTGTTTGCCTACTTTTCTGTAAAAGCGGAAAAGAACATAGTCATCTACATTGTGAACACACTACTCGATGCTAAGAACAACTATTGCTTTAAAAGGAAAAGTTGATATAAGCAAATATACAGTATTGATAGCGTTTTTACAACGAAATGTAGATGGATATAAACCTAAAAAATCCAATATATTTTCAAAAGACGAAATTCATAAATTTTTGCAAGAAGCCCACGACGATCGATATTTAATTTATTAAAATTACGTTGTCGAATACAAAAATCAAAGTTACAAGACAATTTGTAATTAATAAAGAAAATATTATTGGATGTGACTGCCTAGATATTTTTAAAAATTATTTTCAACTTGGCCCAAAAGCTATAAATCACGATCGTTCTTTTTATGTATTATAAAAATGGCAAATGCACATCGCAGCCCGTAGGTATAAACATCTTCGGACACATACCAAAATAAATTGCAATGTTTCTTGGTTTATCCAATCTGCAAGACTACACTGATCATTGCTTTAGAAGATCGTCAGCAACCTTACTGGCGGATGCCGGTGCTGATATGAACACATTAAAGAGACACGGCGCGGCGGTTGGAAGTCGTCCAGCGTTGCCGAAAATTATGTAGAATCCTCAATTAACAAAAGAAATATTGCAACTAAAATTATGGGAGTAAATGAAAATATTCAAAAAATGTATAATTAACGTTCATAATAAGTAATTATAGAATAATAAAAGACACTTTTCACAAGTAAAAGATTCCTCAGTCGGCGAGAGTACCTTTTATTGTTTCATTATAAAGTGTATCTTCAACTTCGATAATAAAATCAATTTCTTCGTTAAATCTATTATAATTTTTTTTTAATTCGTCTCTCACTAATGCGGTAAAATAGGTTATTACTGTTTTTAAAAACATTATAAAGTTTAACATTATTAAATGATAGTAGATAAATGGCATTTAAATAGCTTATTGTGTTGCGTTGTAATAATATGTTTTATATTATATGGGGCATTCTATTCCGAGTAATCTGTCCATTAACAGTATACCTTTACATGATTCTCGATGGCTACTGATGCCTACCTAAAAGTGGGCCCAACTTTCCTGAAGATCATCAGAAATCCAATATCCTAATCCCAAAACTGATAACTGACTGACAACAAATATTCCATTTCTTCATCTTAAAACTCCAAGAAGTGATGATTATTAATGATTGGTGCCAAAAATACGCGGATCGCTAATAAATGAAAAATATGTCAACTATATCAATTTAATCGAAAGCAATACTAAAATACCTGCAAATCCAAATAATATACAATAATTTATTCAAATGATGTTAATTTTTAAGCGGATATTTTTTAATATCGACCTGCGGTTCTTTAGTCATGTTTATTGTATTTCTCGTTTCTTGGCGACATAATAAAAATAATAAAATCTGAATAAGTTTGAATTGAAATTTTAAGGTTTGAATAAGTGCGGGAATTTTGAATTTGAAAAAATTGTAAGAATTTTAAAATAAAAACGAATAACGAAGAACGAATTAGATGTTTATAAGTAAATAAGAAAACTATACTACGTAAAAAATTTACAGTAAATAGTATACATATTATTATACAGAGTTTATAAAACAAGAGAAAAAGTTTTCTACAACCCCAAATTATAAAATTAAATATTTTATTAATTAAGAAGGTAAATTTATAAAATCTATGTGTCGCAAGATTTTTTTTCTTTGTACTTTTTTTCAATTTTTTGTAGATATATAATACGAACAAGATTATTTCAAGCGAAAAATCGTTATTTATATTAAAAACACATTTTTTTTCTTTGAACAAGTTGAAAAGAAGATCGATCGAATTTTGCATAAAAATTTTTGGCGGTTGTGTACCTTGTCGTATTCTATGTTAGATTCCATGTCATTATTCCATATTCGATTCAATCATCGTTGACACAAAGAATACCAAAACCTTATTAATACTTAATGATTTTATTATTATATAACTTTTTACTATGCTCCATTCATTTTAAGAATAAACCTTGACTTTGGAACTAAAATATAATCTTGAAACGTGATTGATTCGTTTTCAGATTGTGACATTCGAATTAGAATATTGACAAATTTGTGAAAACCAACCAATGACGTTTCAAGGTTATATTTTAGTTCAAAAGTCGAGGTTTATTCTTGAAACAAATGAAGTATAGTTGCTAATACAATTACACTTTTAGGTTAGTTATTATTTTATGACAGTTTGTAAACAAAATACAATCCCTGCGTAATTTGCATATTACTAACTTCAGCCCGTGACTAAAACGATCAAAGACACGTCTTGTCAAGATGTAATTAAGCGATTACTTAGCGCCATGGAAACCGGTACAATAAATGACGTTTTAGTGGCAATAGTAGAAAAAATTAAAAATATAAATTAACAATAATAAATTCTGAGTATAATTGTATTCCTGGGAGCTATCACAATGGCATTGCTTACATTTGGCCCTACTAGCAGATTTTTTTCTGAACTAAAAACTAAAATAGTGTTCGATTCCTAAATATGAAATAAATATTTACAATTTTTGAAATACTACTTGAATTTTATCTTATTTTTAATTTTTTAATTTTTGTTGTCGAAATTTGGATTAAAACTGAACTTTATTTAAATTTCTTATTTTTTTCAGGTTTTTCGTTCATTGGTGTATTTTAATCGTTAAATCTACTACGATTCCAGATTTAACTGTTGTATTTCAAAAATTACCAACAGATGATGATTCAAATTTCAATATGACCTGCATACTAAGCGGGGAAAATTTAAACTCGGCAATTGCTTGGATTCTGCCGATGGGCTTTGTAAACCAAGGCTCCGAAATTTACGGTAATTACACTTTATTTATTTTTTATTTCTCCATTAATCATACAATCTATCTTACAAAGACAATAAGTATTTCTTATGACAGTTTTTGACATGTAAAGAGATCCCCAGTGGTCACCCTCCATTAGATTCGAGTGTAATTACACTTTTACAAACATTTAAGCAATTACTTTTACTATGTTCCTAATTAATTTAATTTAATTATTACAGTTTAAATCTTGTTGTTAGGTCAGATGGTTTGAAACGTTTTAGTCGTCTTGGATCATCCGATTGGTCCATTAATCCATTTGCAAGTTTGTTGGGATGCTTCTCTAACCTCTTAACATATTTTTCACTGCAGTTTTGTATTTCTTGTTGAACTGAGGTCATTTTTAGGTCTTTCTGTATTGCTTTATTAGTCACATACCAAGGTGCATCCACTATTGCTCGGAGCACTTTACTCTGGAATCGTTGCAGGATTTCGATGTTCGATCTACTGGCGGTACCCCACAGCTGGATACCGTAAGTCCAGATCGGTTTCAGGATAGCCTTGTATATTAATATTTTATTCTCCAAAGACATTTGCGATTTTCTACCTATCATCCAGTAATGTTTAGTTAGTTTGAGGCCAAGCTGCTTTCTTTTGGTGAAGATATGCTTTTGCCATGTCAATCTACGGTCTAAGTGTAATCCAAGATATTTTGCACTTTCTGCATGTTGGAGCTGTTGTTCATTTAATGTTACTGCTGGGCAATTTCCCTTCCTCATGGTAAATGTCACGTGGATTGACTTGCTTTCATTTGCTTTAATTCTCCAGGTTTTCAACCATTCCTGAATTTTGTCAAGGTGAGCTTGTAGATGTTCTGATGCCGTTACGGGATTATAGTGCGATGCCAGGACTCCTGTGTCATCCGCAAAAGTTGCGGTTGTAGTCAGTTCTGTAGTTGGTAAATCTGCAGTGAATATTAAGTATAATATTGGTCCCAATATGCTTCCTTGTGGTACACCAGATGATATTGGTTGTATATCAGAGTATTGGTCTTGTTGTCTGACCAGAAAAAATCTTTCTGACAAATATGATTTTAGCAATATGTAGATGTCATATGGGAGGTGTTTTTTCAACTTATAGCACAAGCCAGGATGCCATACTTTGTCGAAAGCCTGCGTTATATCTAGGAAAGCTGCAGAGCAATATCGCCCTGCCTCCAGGTCGTTGTTTATTTTGTTTACAACACGGTGGACCTGTTCAACTGTTCCGTGGTCATTTCTAAATCCGTATTGATGATCTGGGATTAGTTCATTTATCTCTAGAATTGGTTTTATCCTTTTAATTAGTAGTTTTTTCGAAGACCTTAGATAATACAGGCAGCAAACTAATAGGTCTATAAGAACTCACTTCCTCCGTGGGTTTTCCAGGTTTCGGTAACATTATGATTTGTGCGACTTTCCATTCATTTGGAAAATGACCAATTTTTAGAATTGCATTGAATATTTGTGTTATAGATCGGATAATTTTTATTGGTAGTTCCTTCAGTATCCTTCCTGTTATCAAGTCAAATCCTGGAGCCTTCTTTGGATTTATTTCGTGGTAAATGACTTGTTTTACCTCTCGAGATTTGATCTTTCTCATTGGTAGGCTCATTTGATAAGGTGCTTCAAGGTATTCGTTGATTTCCGTTTCAGTTTCTGGTGGTGATTCACTCGGGAAGGGTTTAAACACGTTTACTAGATGGTTGGCAAAGGCATCAGCCTTCTCTTTGTTATTTCTGGCCCAGTTACCATCCTTATCAATAATGGGTGAACTTATTAATTGAGGTCTTTTAATTTTTCTTGTTGCTCTCCACAGTGAGTAATCATTTACCTCGCTAGTTGTTAGTTTTTCCAGATAGCTTTGAATTTCTTGATTCTTAAGGTTTTGCATTAAGTTTTTTTAACTCTTTTGTAGCCTTATTAAGTGCTCTCTTATTTTCATCTGTTCTTGAAATTTGCCACCGTTTTCTAATTCGTCGTTTTTCTGCAATTTTGTCTTTGAGTATTATGGGACAGTTTTCTTGTTTGGATTGGTTCTCAACTTCCGGAGTCGCTTTCCATGCTGCTTTTTGAATATTTTGGTAAGTATGTTCACTGCTTCTTCGATATTTTGTGCAGTTTTAATGGCACATTCAGATCTGTTAATTCATTTATCCTGCTCCTGAAAAATTCCAATTTGTATGTTTATTATTAGCTTTGTTTCATCGAGCATACTTTGAACAGTTCTAGAACTACCGAGTTTTAATTCAGAATTTTTCAAAGCGCACGCGTGAGCAATAACTGTTTTAAACTAGTAGTCAAAAATAATCGTGATGAAACGCTTTCGGTACAGTTATAATTTTCGAGATTGCTCGGACTCATTCGTGATTTAACGAATTATTTTATTAAAACCAAGGTAAATATGGGTATGATCTAATGGTGAACTAAATCTCGTCATGTACTGCGCATTCAAATATGGCCGTCGCTAAACTTACCTTCAACTTGGTTCATTTTTAAAATGAACTTAGTAATTTAGTATAAAACCGTAATATACTTATTAAAAGGTCTTCCAAAAACCACGTAACTTAAAATAAAACACTGTTTGCTAAGCAAGAACACTGTAGGTAGTAAATTATAAAAAAACAGTTATTTTATAACTGTAATTTTATTGACTTAATACTTTGAGACCACTCTATATCTCATTAATGACAGGAATTACACTTAAGTGCTTAGTACAAATCGAAAGAACATACAAAATGTACTTAATTTCAATAGCTAACAAAATTTTCCAATTTTTGGCTTAAGCCCTTCTTACTAATCACCGGAGAATTTCTTCTTGTGCATTTTTGAAAAATTTACTTATTCAAATACGATGCTAAAATTCGTACGAGTTCGTCTTCAGTCGAGATATTATGGGCGGTCACCTTTTCAAGAATTTAGTAGTTCTTGCCAGTTCTTGCTCACGAGCAAGTACTGATTTGAACCGTTCAGAACGACTCTAGAACTCCCAAGAAGGGTGATGAAACAACGGACTAGTAGTTCATAGAATTAGTAGTTCTTCTTTAACGTTTGATGAAACAGATTTTAGTTAAGCGCATGCGTATAGCACTAGAACTAACGAGAACTGCTTGATGAAACAAACCTATTAAGTTTTGGTTGGCCTATTGTTGGTATTATTTGTGAGTATAGTGCTACTATAATTTCTGAGTGGTCTGCTGCAAGTTCATAACATGATGTTGTTGTACATTGCCTGGTATTTATACCTTTAGTAACACAGAAATCAATTAGGTCAGGTTTCTTCCTGCGATCTGTTGGCCAATACGTGGGTTCTCCGGTAGATAGATATTTCATACCATTTGCATTAATTGCTGCTAGCATTTGTTTTCCATCCGTTCTGGTAATTCTTGACCCCCATTGCTGATGTTTTGAGTTAAAGTCTCCTCCAGCGATAAATCTATTTCCTAGTGTTTTAAAATAATCTGAATAAGCAGCTTGTTTAATAGTGTGCTTTGGTGGACAATAAGCCGCAGAGATATTTAATGTTGTTGTTTTTTCCTCTATCGCAATGGTGGTTGCTTGTAAGTGTTCTTTATTATATTTCTCCAATTCATGGTGTTTGATGTTACTTTTAATTATAACTGCTGTGCCCCATGTGCAGTCCCATCTGGGTGGTTTGTATGATATATTTTATATTTATCGAACTTGATATGACTTTTTTGAGTGAAGTGTGTTTCTGAAATTAATAATACATCAATTGCATTGTTATGCAGAAAGTGTCTTACTTCTTGTGCTCGTTGACACAAGCCGTTTGCATTCCACACTCCGATTTTTAGTAATTGTGTCATTACACCATTTTGTTGACTAAGGTGGTAATGAGGTTACACATGGTCCCCATTTGTGTGATAAGTTGCTTCATCATTGATTTTAGTTCGTTCATATCATCCTTTTGTTGAGTGTAAGATATTCCAGTTTCAGCAGTTGTTGTTAGTTGATTTTCTTGTTGGTGGGTCTGGTGTAATTGGTCGTTCGGTGATGTTGCCTGGGCATAACTAATACTTTGTGTTGTATTTTGTTGGATGTCAGTATTTTGATTTCTTGCTACTGGTCTTGCACGCAATTGAGGATATATACTTTGTTGTATTTTCTTATGTACCATACAGCCTCTGTAATTTGCAGGATGTTTGTCGCCACAGTTTACGCATTTGACCTGGTTATCTCTTTGTTTTCTTGGACATTCCGAAGTTTGATGCGATTCTGCACATTTCACGCATCTGGGATTTCTCTGGCAAAAGTTTTTTGTGTGACCAAACCGTTGGCAACGTGCATTGAGGAATTTCCCTTCTCGTATGTGGAGCTTCGAATATTACACTTGCATTCATGAATAACTTGGTTTTGTAGATTTCTTTGTTATTTTCTTTCTGTTTCAAATCGATGAAGAACATAGGAAGCGGATTTTTTGTTTTGTTTTGTTTCACATTCCAAATACTTGTGACTTCATGCCCGAGAGTTTCTAGATTTTGTTTAATTTTTTTAGTATCTGTAGAGCTATGCATGTTTTTTAGTACCACCCGGAAACTTCTTTCGTTCTTTGGCTTGTATGTGTGGTATTCTGTCTTTTTTTGTGTGAGAGCTTTAGTAATTTTAGAATAAGCCTCACCTGTTTTAGGCTGTACTCTAACTTGTTCGTTATTAATTGTCTTTAAAATGTATAGGTCTTCCGCAATTTCATCCAGTAAATCTGTAAGAGGGTTAACATTTTCTACTCCTACGACATATATTGGGGGTGGTTTGGGTTCAGACTCCTGCTTATCTTCTTTGTTCTTGTCATCTGCGTGTTGATTTTTATCTTCGCTGTTTTCTAATGCACTAAATCTGTTAGTACTCGTAGTTGCACCCAGCCAGTAATCTTTTATTTTTGATTGTCTTCGGTACTTATTGTTAACCGTAGTTTCTGGGCTACGTTGCCTTTTTTTATTGGAAACAACTTGCCAGTCTTTTTCGTTTTGTGTTAGCAAGGTGGGAAATCAGTATTTCCCGCTGGTATATACTGGCAAGATGGGCCATATTGCAAGGGTTCGCTTGATTGTAGCACACGTAACCATGAGGTAACGCAAATTGATGTGGCTGTTTTGGTTGTAGGTGTTGTGGTGGCTGCGATGGTAACTGCCTTTGTTGTTGATTCACTTCGTTTTCACCACTTCCCTTGGGTGGTGTACGAATCATTATGTTGTTATCACATTCTAACCTCACTTTGTGAAAAATGGGAATAAGATGTTATATGCGATTCTTGGAGTAAATAACACTCAATGAAGTATTTCACACAATTTCCAGTTGATAACCACTGTGTTAGAAACCAAAAAATCTTAGTTTACCGATTATTTTGAAAATTTCCATTAGCAACAGATTTAAACTACGATTCACTTCTATGCCAGTGGCGTAACAACTATTACACTTTATAAGTAATAATAATTTTCATGATTTAAGAAAATTGCATACCTAAATATCACGTTAATCTTCCAAAGTTTTCTTATAAGTGAAATATTTATACCTATCTCAGTGTTGTGCGCTGTTATAGAGACAAAATTGTAAGGAAGAGCTTATTTTTCAGCTACTATAGAAATATGTATAAAAAGAATCTTTGTTATGAGCTTAATAATAAGAAGATACAGGGTTTTGAAATAGGGTGATATGTTTTTAAATTAATAAAGAAGTAGGTAAAAGCAAGTCCTTTTTTAAACTTTTCAATAAAAACCACTAAAACGCAGAAGATAAAATTTTAATTTTAAACCAAGGGTTACAGAGGTACCTATTATGGCAAGATCGCAAAGGTAACATCCTTAAAATTCTTGGTTGAAATTAAAATTTTATTTGTTTCAAAAAAGTTTATTTTCTACTTTTAAGTAGTTTTTAATAAATTAATTGACAGGTTTTTTTTTAAATTAGTTTCTTTTTTTTTCAAATGTTTTAGTTATGTGTTGCGAAAACCAACATGTTAACTAGATCAGTCAACTTTCCTTTCTAGTACTTAGTTGATCTGCTGATTTGATTTAGCCAAAAGGCGTTTCTAATATAAAGTCATACTGTGTTATTTTTTTAATTGACGAGATTCCCATTATCCGACTTCCATTTAAGCTGAAATTTTAACATACTGCATTGTCATATATTACCAAGTTTCAACTTTGTAAGAGCATCAAAATTCCCCGAAATAGTAGCTCTCAGTCTATTTATTGATATCAACAAAAAGGACGTGATCAGCTTTTTTAGGGTTGATTAACATGAAACATCCGTTATAATCGTATGAGTATGTACCTGTCACATTAGCAAATCCACACACTTTACATATTAGTTATTTATATTAAAATTTAAACTTATAAACAATTAAACTTATACTACCCTTTTTGGGGCAAAAGAAATTTACATTTTTTTAAATTACATTGTTTTTGATTAATAAATATAAACATAATATAAAAAAAAACAACTGCAAAGCTAATTTCTAGTAGTTATATCTTAATTGTAAATCGTAAACATGACAATTTTGAAAACACAATATTGAATGTTTAATTATATCTAATTAAAAAAATTGTGTTGGCATCGTTTCTTTCAGGTTAGTAAATATTTAAAAAAATTTTAATTTATTTTAGTGTCAAAATATGTGCCGGATTTTCGGGAAGATTACAGTTGTAAACAAAATAATAATAATAAAGAATGTACGCATTTTTGGAAACAACAAGGTTGGAATATTCGAAGTTCTTTTGATATAAACTTCGATGCTGTAACCGATAAGAGATGGGAAGGTAAGATAATAGAATTTTATTTAATAATCTGGTACGAATATTTATATTTTTGAAAAAATATCTGCCACAGAAGCGGCTAGTGAGTGCTGTTATGCATTTGTAGAAGTAATATCTTTCATAGGCAACTTATTCTTTTTCTTTATCTTAATTTTAGGACTAGCTCTTATAATATCCAACTTGGTAACCTTAGAGATGTTCCAAAACCACTGTTAGTATACTTTGGGCATATTGCTTATTTTACATCTGAAGTACATACCTGCTAGGCTCAGATGTGCCTGTTAACCTGTTTCATTGCTAACGAGAGCAGTTAGTTAACATAGAAATACCACCATCTTTACGTACCTTCCGAAGCAGGAGATATCCACAACACAGTCAGTTTCCGTCCGAATTCAAACTGGCTACCTTCGCGTTATCAGTAAGTTGATAACGCTAATTTCCAGGCTAATAACCGTTCATAAGTCGAATCTGTTTTCGTTTGCACCAAATCTGTTTTCATTTGCACCAAATCTATTTTCATTTGCTCCAAATATGTTTTTGAGTATAAATCAAGATTCGGGTATCTTTACTGTCGCCACAACCTATATTAATTGCTATGATCTTACTTTGACTTTTTACTTTATGATAAGTAATATGAGAAAGTATTGTTTTCGTGAAGAAAAAAAATTTGAGATTTTGATGGATTTACATTTTTTGAGGTCCCTGAGTAAAATAAGACCATTTCCAAAAAATATCTGTGTGCGTGTGTGTGTGTGTGGTCAAATTTTGTGTGCGACCTACAGCAAAAGCTAACAGTAATTTTCAAACAAAATTTTGGATTTTGTATCCTTATATTGAGACTTAGAGCTGATTAGATTTTGGTTAAAATTAGTTCATGGAAACTATTTTTTTTTTAATTTTATAATTTAATATTAGTTTTTAATTATTATTTCAAAAAATAATAAGAATTTCAGAACCAAATTTATAATTTAGCATACTGATGTCGAAATTTAGAACTGATTAAATTTTGTTAAAATTGGTTTATGAGAACTATTGTTTTTATTTTTAAGTTTTATTATTTAATATTAGTCTTTATTTAATATTTTAAAAACTAACACAATTTTCAAAACCAAATTTAATATTTTCTATCTTTATAGTAGGAGTTAGAGTTATTCAAATTTTGGTTAAAATTGGTTCATGGAAACTATTCTTTTAAAATTTTTAAATCTTATTACTTAATATTAGTTTTAATTAATATTTCGAAAAGTAATAGAATTTCAAAACCAAATTTAGGTTTTCGCTTATTTTAATCGATATTTAGAACTGATTAAATTTTAGTTAAAATTCGTTTATAAAAACTATTGTTTTTAATTATTTTAAATTTTATTATTTAATATTAGTCTTTATTTAATATTTTAAAAACTAACAGGATTTTCAAAACTAAAGTTGAGATTTGTTATGTTTATAGCAGAAATTAGAGCTTATTAAATTTTGGATAAAATTGGTTTATGGAAGCAATTTTTTAAATCTTTTTATTTAATATTAGTTTTTATTAAATATTTCAAAAACTGATGAGAATTTCAAAACTAAAGTTGGTATTTTGTATCTTAGTATTTAGACTTAGAGCTGATTAGATTTTGGGTCACATTGGTTAATAGAAAATATTTTATTCTTTTTATTATTAAAAATTATTTTTTTAATATTTAATAAAAGTATGATAAAGTCATGGGCATGGCCACATCCAATTTTTTTTACTTGTTTATGTCTATATGGCACTATTATCTTTCATAATTTATAAAAATATAGTGAAAATCGCAATCAGGATTAACGGACTTTCGCCATAAACTTTTGAACTGCACCTTGCACCTAATTAATTAGTTCGCTGAAATAAACTTAAATCAACCTGCCTTGAAATATAACTACCTGAAGAGTAAATCATTGATAAAACAACAATATAATTTAAACACCATAATTAACTGACAATTGTAAATAACTTAATATCATCGTTATACGACAATTTTACCTAATTTACTGAGTTTTATTTGTCTACAATTTTACTTCTAAGGAGCCATTAAAGTCTGAAAAAGATCTTACGTGCACTGACTAATGACTCCGTTTCTGGCTAATTATAATTACCTGGTGAGGAAACAATTTAAAATTTATTGTAAAGAATTTGGAATTTATTGTAAATTGTCAACTAATTCACAATTATTACATACAATTTTATAGGTAATGTTAATTTTTTAATTAAACCAACATTACAAGAAACTTAAACCATGATTTTTAATTTTAGAGTTTCCAGTCGTTTACACAAACGGAAGAAAATTATTTTCATCCTTCTCGAGATTGAAACAAAAAATAAACTTGTAATAAATTTTTCAGTACGAATTAAAAACGAAGCTCATATACTTTTATGCGATTCAAATGATGCATTTTTCGGAAGAAGCTGTTATTGGATATTATTGGGAGGTTATGCTGGTAAAAAAATAGAAATAAGAAAATGTAAATATTTGGATCCTAGAGAAGATTTTGCATCAAATATTCAAAAATGTAATACGACTGAAAAAGATAAAGATGTAAGAAAATAAAATTTTTAATCAATAATACCCCTAGAGTTCAATATAGAAATCTTCCAGTGTTCACAAGTCTTATAACGTGTATGTATATCTAGTACATTATTTAAATATGCAATTTTCTTATTAATTGTTTTTATCCAGAAAGTAAATATGCAAACCTAGTGATATTTCCATTAGTTTTAAAAACAAAACTTATTTTGTGCTTTCAACGTACATACATGTGTAAGCTCCGCCAGTGTGTGCTAGTAAATGAATAAGAAAACAAACTAATAGTTAACATTGTGTTTTATTCATCTACTAGATGGTAAAACGTTTGCACACCTTTATTTTTAATTTATATAGTAAGAACACACAAAATATCAAAATACATAAATAGGAACACTTTCCTCAAGCAAAATTTCTTTTTCTATATAAGCCAATAAATCTTGACTATAACCTTCCTTCTTCAGCATATTTTGTCAAATATTATAAAATACCTTTCTCACAATACGCAAAAGCGTATTTATTTACAAATAAGTAATAATGATTGATGCGATTGCTCTTTATTCGTAGCTATAATATTATGTATTATTTTTCAGATAACTCCATCAGATGAATTTTTAAATGAAAATGAATGGAAACACTTTGGGTTAGTAATCAACAAAAATAATATTATATTAAAGTCAGTATCGACTGATAAAATTCTTTTAAATTATACCGATTATGAGAATCCATATTATATTATAAGTTATATATATGTAGGAAGCCATGCAGTACCATCTTACTGGAAATTTCACTATTGTAAGTAACTAAAGCTTTCAGCGTAATTTAATGAGATAAAATAAAATTTTAACTTACCTTTTATTACATTTTTTAAAATGTGCTTGACCTTTAAAGTCAAATAGATAATTTAAAAAACAATAGTATATTATGTAATAAGTTCTCAAAATTAGGTTTTAGTGGATAAACCGTAACATGAAGATGAATCCGCTAAAGCCAGTTGTATGCTTGTAGTATACAATGGTTTTTACTTGATCATAATTATGTAATATGAAAAAGTAGTGTTTTCGTGCAAAAAAAAATTGAGATTTTGATGGATTTACACTTTTTGAGGTCCCCTGAGTAAAATAAAAAGATATCCAAAAAATGTCTGTGTGTGTGTGTCTGTGTAAATTTTTTTTTTAAATTTTAACTACAAATATAACTTTTAACGTTTTAATAAATCGACAGTATCGACAGTGGAAATTATTGCCGCAAAAGTCCTCAATCACTGCATTTTATAATATTTTAATACGCTGTCAGAATGATGTCATATTATTTTAAGTTAATATAATGCAGCTATTGCACTTTGCTAAAGTCAGAATTTACTATTAATATCAGTTTGAATTATGATATTGAAATTATATTGCGATAGAACACAAAAATTATAAAGCTAAGAGTTTGATTTCAAGAAACTCGGGATTAATAATTAAAAAGTTGACATTTAAACATCAAGTTTCTCGGGTTGTTGATGTTTCCATGGTAACTTTAAAACACCCGCGTTTTTAAAAGCTCGATTTATACACGCTGGGGCGTACTTTAAACAAGCAAAATAAGATACCAATAAAAAAATAACAATTAAAACACAAATAATAAATATTATACAGTAAAATATTCTTATTCGCGGGGTATACGTTCCAAAATTATGCCGTGAATAAGGAAACCGTAAATATGGAATGGTGATTTGTATGGAAATGCAAGGGTTGGGTTCCAAAGTAGAAAATTAAAATAAAATAGTTAAAAATAAAATCAGTTTAATCATATATCAGTATAGGCCAGTCAGTAGAGAATCGAAATAAGGTGATATGTTGCAAACGGTGGTGTAGAAGAATTTATTTTTTATCTTGTATAAATAGGTACAACATGTAAAAACAAAAATGCTAACACGGGCGACCTCAGGAGAACTTTTGGCAGCCAAAGAACTTCAAAATTTTAGGACTTTTTTTAGTTTTTTGCATATAACTCCTAAACCGTGGATCCTATCAAAACATTTGTGGTATAACAAATTAAAGAGCGTTAAATTCTGCGTCGAACAAGTACCACAATTTAATAATTTGGTCAAGTAGTATGGTCGAAAACTACAGCCAAAAAACGATGATTTTTTCTAATTTTGTCAAAAACTGAGATTTAGTAATACGTAAGTGTGCGTCCGGCATCGATCGCGTTGCACTAAATTCGTTGTAACTTTTAAACTAATTAATGAAATTGAGCATTCAAAAGCTCAAATGAAAGAAGAAACATGTAGCTATTGGACTATTATATTTTTTAATATAAAATGAATGTATATAAAAGTAGTAAATGTATATAGTTGAACATACGGAGATATCCGATAAAATCGCTAAGCGCTCTACCATTTCTACAATTCTTAAAATAAAGATTTGAAATTTTCATAAATTACTCTAGAAGTAATGTATAAAAATATCCGATAAGTAAAAAAATCTCAAAAATTTAGTATTGAAGATGTATACTTCAAAATTTCAAAATTTTGGGTAAGTAATAAAATCTTAAATGTATACCTAACTTTAACCACATATTACTCTTGCTTAAATCGCGTTATTGGATTTCTACAGGTGGATTTTAAAGCTTGAAATGTGTACTTTAAGATGCTATAAGAGGATTTAGGTTAAAAGTAAATCAACCCTTTTATTTTACAGAAATAAAAATAAATTTTTGCTCCAAAATTCGTTAAATTAGAGGTCGTTAAACGTTAATAACTTTTATAAAAATTTATTTAACCTACCTAACTAGCATATATTATTAATAGAACTTAAAATAAGTGAATTTAGTGTAAAAAATTTTAGAATATATAATAATAGCTCTTAGCGATTTTATCGGATATCTCCGTATGTTCCAATTATATACATATACTACTCTTATATACATTCATTTTTTATTTTAAAATATAATAATCCAATAGCTACATGTTTCTTCTTTCATTTGAGCTTTTGAATGCTCAATTTCATGAATTAGTTTAAAAGTTACAACGAATTTAGTGCACGCGATCGATGCCGGAGCGCACTCAATATACGTATATCGCAGTTTTGACAAAATTAGAAAAATCGTCGTTTTTGACCGTAGTTTTCGACCATACCACTTGACCAAATTATTAAGTTGTGGTACTCATTCGACGCAGAATTTAATGCTCTTTAATTAGTTAAACCACAAATGTTTTGCTAAGATCCACGGTTTAGAGTTATATGCAAAAACTAAAACAGTCCTAAAATTTTGAAGTTCTTTGGCTGCCAAAAGTTCTCCCGAGGTCGCCCGTGTTAGCATTTTGTTTTTCACATGCTTTACCTATTTATACAAGATAAAAAATAAAATCTTCTACACCACCGTTTGCAACATACAACTCCTTTACTGACTGGCCATAGTATTATTAATTATTATTTGGTTTAAAATATTTAATAATTTTTTCTTGCTTTGCCGCCTTTAAAAGGCCTTTTAATTCTGCATGGTATTCAGCTGTGGCATCTTCAATTTTCCTTTTAAAAGCATGGCTTCTTTCCAAAAAACGGGTCAATTTTAACCCGTTTTTTAAGTACTTTTAGTGGTAACACATTTTTTTTCCGCTTAGGAACCAATTTTTCTTTGTTGATATTCGACATTGTAATTAAACCAGGTGAAGATGACACATGCTATTTACTCGAAGGTCATGCGACAAATAGCAATTTGAATCAGTCAAACGAGCACGGTTGGACCAAAGGTGGCACATATCAAAAGCTTATTGTTAGACGGGACGTCTAGTCTAGACTATATGTAGTCGTATAGACATTATAGTATAGACTATAATATAGACTGCATATACAGTAGAACCTCGATTATCCGGGCCGACCGGGACCGTGCTCGGCACGGATAATTGAAAAAACACGGATAAAAATAATTGACGTTTTTTGTTAAATTATTACAAAAAAAATACACTAAACAGCTTTGTATGTAATCCAAGTGCAGCTCTGAAGTAAGCATAAATTCTATACATTTTATTTTACATAGTATACTACTAAAGTTGCGAATGTCCACGGATAAACCGCTGGCGTCGCACGGATAAGCCGCCGCACGCATAATAATCTGACGGTAATCGATGTATAATGGGCCCACGGATAAACCGCTTCACGGATAATCCGCGCACGGATAATCGGGGTTCTACTGTATGTAAACCAAATTTTTAAGGTGTAGTACTAATCGATATATTACAATCTATTTTTAAATTATATTCAAAATCGTGAATTATTAATCCGCGAATACTAAAACCGCGAATAACGGAACCGCGAATAACGGAACTGCGAATAGTAAGCTTTTACTGTACGACCAAACACATAATAGCTTAATCACTGACGGGAGGGGACACAACTTACGCTCGCATTCATAGACAAGTATTCATTTAGTACGTCTTCTTCGAGTGCCATACACTTACACAGCCCGTAAGCGATCGTTTTAGCCAAAGCCAAACACTGACCTTACTAGGGAATATAATTATTAATGGATGGTTTCTCGTTGCCTTCCCCCCATAGTCCACTGATTAATATTGGACCTTTCATCACAGCAGGGTATTCGACGCGACCAGGACTTCTACCACGGTTTCCCGCTTTCTAGTCGGCCGGTGTATACTTTATGCTATACTGCTAGTATAAATTTAGTACTTGTAAATGTTTATTATTACTTGTTGAAAATATATGTTGAATAAAATATTTTAAAAGGTTTCAAGTATAATGAAATTTGTAAAAATTTTATTATTTTTTACAATTCTAATGAAATTTAAATTACTCACATTAAAGTTTAGGACCTCCTTTGCGTAAAAGTGGTTTCGTCTTTTCAAGATATCATCAGGTAAACTATCCCTAAATAAACTAAATGGATTAAAATCTATTAAAATTAAAATCAAAACTATATTGGAAAATTTTTTATAATAAAATTAATTGGCGTGTGTTTTGACAAACCTATATCGACATACTAGATTATAAAATTGAATGTCACTAAGTAAACAAAAATTATTCAAAAAAATGTTTTATATTTCAAAAAAACAACAAGATTACCTTTTTAACCGTCCATGGGTTTTGGACCTAATGAAATAATAGGTTTTCTCATGTCTTTTCAAAATTCATCAACAAAATCTAAGAACCAAAAATTGTAACCCGTAGCAAAGATTCACCGAAGTGTATTTTTTTTCAAATTTCATTATACTTGAAACCTTTTAAAATATTTTATTAAACATATATTTTCAAAATTAAAAAAAAAATAGTTTCCATTAACCAATTTTAACCAAAACTCGGTTAGTTTTTAAAATATTAAATAAAAACTAATATTAAATAACAAAACTTAAAAAAATAAAAATACAATAGTTCTCATAAACCAATTTTAACTAAAATTTTAACAGTTCTAAATCTAGATATAAGTATGCTAAATCCTACATTTGGTTTTAAAATTCTTATTAGTTTTTGAAATAATAATTAAAAACTAATATTAAATAATGAAATTTAAAAAAAAATAGTTCCCGTGAACCAATTTTACCGAAAATTTAATCAACCCTAAGTCTCAATAAGGATATAAAATCCAGAATTTTGTTGAAAATTTTTATTAGTTTTTGCTGTAGGTCGCACACAAAATTTGACCACAGACACACGCACGCACACACATACACACCATCACATACACACAGAATTTTTTTGGAAATGGTCTTATTTAACTAAGTGGACCTCAAAAAGTGTAAATCCATCAAAATCTCAATTTTTTTATGCACGAAAACAATACTTTTTCATATTACATATGATAAAGTAAAAAGTATACATTTCCTCAAATTTTAATAAAGCATTTCCTGCTATTTTACTGATTTCATACCAGCCTCCCATAACCCTCCAAAGTAAAGTGAACCAACTGGTTTGAAATGTCAATTTATTTCCAAATCTGACGATAGGTCAGAAATGGCGTTACATTAATTTATCTTTCAAATGTTAGATCGTTGTACTAACTCCGCGTTTGCACCTAATAAAGTTTTACTATTATCAGCGTGTAGGCAATTCGGATTTTTTTTTGTATGTTGGGCACAAAATTTACGCAATGCGGAAATGAACGCATTCGTTGTAGGTTAAGTAACCACCTCTTTTTCTTAACTCAGGCACATTTTTCTAACTATTTTTGACCACAAACGCAAATAACCACTACAGACGATGATGGAAGCGCTTGGAGAATATAATTCTGAAAAGAAGCCGTATTGGTGGGATGCAGTACTAGAGGGAAAGATTAAAGAAAAGAAACAAGCATACTTGGAGTGATTATCAAAACAAGACCTTAGAAGCGAGAGAAAGTACCTATAAGAAACTCAATAGAGAAGTAAAACAGGAAGTCACTATAAAGAAAAATTCATCTTGGATCAAAAAATGCTAATATATAGATCAACAAGTGGGAGGATCAAGAAGCTCTGAAGCCTGGAAATTAATAAAAAATATGCGAGTAACAGAAAATGACCGACTTCCGGGAATGGGTATCTCTTTGAGCGATTGGATAAACTATTTTAGTAATCTCCTGACGGAAACCAGACATAGCATTGAGAACGAACAAGTAGGTTCACAACAAATGGAAAATATAGAAGTAAAATTAAAACTCGTCGAAGCCTCATGTAAAAGTATGAAAAACCGTAAATCTCCAGGACCGGGGGGTATACCAACAAAGTTACCGAAATATGGACCTAACAAGTTACACTAGATGTTGAAACATCTCTTTCAACGCTGCATAAATAGAGAAAGCACACCAAAACAATGGAGAACATCTATTATAACACCAATTTTTAAAAAAGGATGCAGACAAGATCCAGCAAACTATAGAGGTATTGCAGTAATTTGCACAGTAGAAAGACTGTACGCAAAAATATTAAAAACCTAATAAAAAAAGAGATAGAAGGAAAAGAGGCAGAAGAATAGGCGGGCTTTAGAGCTGGAAGATCCACAGTAGATAATACCTTTACCCTGAAAATGCTTGTAGAAAAAAAGTACAACGCGGACGAAATTCACATCTGGCATTTATAAATGTGGAGAAGGCATACGACAACGTACCAATAAACAAATTGTGAATTGCAATGGAACAACTGCAGATAAATAGAACGTTGATATATGCTACAAAAAACCTATACGCGGAAAATACTGCTCGAGTTAAATCCCAAAAAGTAACATCAGAAGAGTTTAACACCGACAAAGGTCTAAGACAAAGTTGTTGCCTATCCCTAACGCTATTTAAAATATATTTACATACGGCGCTAGAGAAATGGCAAAAAAAATGGAAGAATATGGAGATATAAATAGATGACGAAACGCTGTTCACCCTTTATTTTGCTGATGATCAAGTGGTAGTTGCAGAAGACGAAATTGGCCTCAGCTACATGGTACGAAAGCTTAAAGAACAATACAAGGAAGCCGTCCTGAATATTAACATGAAAAAATCAGAATATCTAAGTGTAGGAATAAAGAGGTAGAAAATCTAGATATGGACGGCAAATACATGAAAGGCACAAAGGCATATACATATCTGGGGGTTATATTTGAGAAAACAGGTAGCAGCTGTAAAGAGATTGAGAAAAGAATAAATAATGGAAGGAATGTTATAAGAACTTTGAATTGTGTACTGTGGGACAAAAATATACGAAAAGGTACAAAGAAAAGGATTTATATATCTATAATTGAAAATATGGACACCTATGGAGCAGAAGTTTGGGATATTGGCATAAAAAGTAAAAATAAGCTGAGAGCAATGGAGATGGACTGCTGGCGTAGAAGCGCTGGCAAATCAAGGCTCGATAGAGTGAAAAATGACGACATCCGAAGAATTATGAAGGTAAAAGCGAATATCTTCGAAGAAATCGAAAGAAGACAACTTGTTTGGTTTGGCCACGTAAATAGAATGCCAGAAGAAAGTGGCCAAAAAAGATGTTAAGGTGGATACCTCCCGAAAAAAGAAAAAAAGGAAGACCAAAATTGAGCCGGAGACAAGAAATTGACGAGGCAATGTCGGCAAGAGATCTGGAGGAAGAACTTTGTCTGGACAGAGGAGAGTGGAAACTGGGAACGGAGAGGCGGCGCCAGCCGTAGAAAAGATCCGTTTATATATACATACATACATAGTATATATTGCAATGTCACGATTGCATAATTTCCAAATGAGTCACTTCATGACAAAGTTGTACACTAAAAAGCCTAAAAAAATAGTAAAATCAAAATTTTGCAGTCAAATAAAAACAGAACTTACAAGGGATTCCTGTAAACATCATTTAGTGAAAACAATTTTATAAAAAATCATAGGACAACCAATATTGCAGTTTGGTTTGTTTCCGAAGAGAAATCGATGAACTTTCACATGTTTTTTCATTGTTCGGAAGAACATACAAATAAAATTCAAGTGTTTTAGCTTTAAGTTTTTGTAGTAGTTTAGTTTAATTTAGTTGTTAAAAAAAATTGGTTCGCAAAAACAATTAGTGCTTAATTATAAACAATTAAATAATTAAAGTTCGGTAAAGAATATAAGACATTTTTAATTCCGCGGGAAAACCAGCTGACCGTTATTTTTGCCGTATCACGATTGGAGGATTATAGTGGTGTGTTTACTTTCGAGATCCAATGGAAGAAGTACTTACAAAAGACCGCGAAAATAAGAGTGTGTTGCTAAAAGTAAGCGAGAGAAGTAACGGTTTTTGTTGCTAGGCGAATTTGATTGGATGCTCGGAAATCATAGGATAATTTTGGACCAATGTCAGGCCAGAGACGGTACGCGCGAAAAGTAACGTAACGGTTTTTTCGGTGATGTGGAAGGAAAAAAATAACCGACACGGAGGTTATAAATGGACATTTTTGAAAAAATAAGTTAGTGTTGGCTTTGGTATGATTGAGGACAGTTGAGATTGAATACAAGTTTAACGGAAAAAGAGTACAGTACCACTAAAAGTTTTTAAGTTTGTTCAAGAGAGGTATTATAGTACCGAGGAAGATCAACGCCTGTATGAATTTGATAAATAAAATAGTGAAAAATAATTTAATAATACAAAAGTGAATTGTAACGACTAAGCGAACACCAAAACAAGGTTCAAGTTTAAGGTTAATTTTAATTTAATTTTAATTTAGTTTAAGTGCATGCTTATAGTTAAGAATACTTACATGAAAAGATTATTATTGTTTAATAATAACTTGGATGTTATTTTATTTAAGGTGATTGTCCATCGAATAAAAATTGTTAAAAAGAATTGTTTTCGCGAGGTTAGATTTTTGTTTACATAGTGGCAAGTTGCACATGGTTAAAATACCTAAAGAGCAATAAACATAACATTCAGTTTTCTAATTTTTTTATTATTAACAAAGTTTACAACAAAAAAATAATTTTTGACAATAATATAAAATAATAAATTTGTAAGAGTTCATTACAATATATATATATATCACCTTTACCATCAAAATTAGTGATTGAGATTCGAGGCTCTTTAATACTTGTTTGCAAAGTCGATCTTTCGACATAATCAATTGTGTTATTTCGTGCTAAACCATCATGCACACTGCTAGCTGGACCACTATTTCAAGGATCGACCCTTACTCAACAAACTTTGAGTTACTGCTAAAACTTCGTAATATTTGTTTTGAAAAAACTCTACGTGTTGCAACTGGCTTTCAACATCGTCGCTTCATTTTCAATTTGAAACTGAACTTGCTCGAATCGTTCGTGCAGCAATTTTAACGCCTCACTTCTTCCTTGTATTCACATCACATCTTTCACCTCAAGTTTGTTATTGATTTCTAAAATCGTCTTTTTCGCATTGATAAATGTTTTTTTAATTGTCAAACGAGCCTTCATTTACAGAATCAAATAAAATTTTATTTTTTTCATTCACCTTCAAAGAATGGAAAATAAAAGATAGCCAAACAGAAGAAGAGGAGGAAGTTTATAATTAACTTGGCAAAAGGATGTTTAAAGCGCAATAAATTCCCGAGGACAAATTTTTAAGAAAAATGATAAAGGAAATGATTGACTTACCCATTTTAGTTTATGAAAAAGTATTTGGAAAAGCGTGCTTTGATCAAGCTGCAAATTTTCACTTTTAAGTTGGATTTCTTCTTCTTCAAGTGCCATACACTCTTGTGCGTAGGCGATCAGCTTAGCCGAAGCCAAGCTGACTTTACTAGGGAATATAATTAATGGGGTGGTTTCCCGTTGCCTTCCCCACAGTCCAAAGATTGATATCGGACCTTTGATCACAGCAGTGTATCCGTGTATCGACTAGGAATCGAACCATGGTCTACCGCTTTAAGGTCGGCCGGTGTATGCTTTACGCTACACTGCTGGTTAAGTTGGATTTGCATTACCAAAGTATTTTGTTGACTAGAAAATTTTAACAAACAATATTTTTGTTTTGCATTTACAATTAATCTTAAAGTGATTGTAAGTGTACTAAAAGACAAGAATGTCAACCTTTTACCAATATGCATA
Organism: Lycocerus yunnanus; assembly: GCA_036346125.1. Classification (NCBI taxonomy): domain Eukaryota; kingdom Metazoa; phylum Arthropoda; class Insecta; order Coleoptera; family Cantharidae; genus Lycocerus; species Lycocerus yunnanus. The sequence continues at coordinate 7,889,949 of JARFIX010000018.1, forward strand.
TGTGCCTAATGTATTTCTAGAAAATGCAGGTCATTTATACGAGGGTCAACACAACCTGTTTTTTGAAAATTTATAATTTATTAATGCATGTATCGTGTAATATGTTTTTGCTAGACGGCTTTTGGTATACTACGGATGAAACCAAATTACAAAAAAAAATCGGACAACCCATTGGAATTAATGACAATAGAATATGCATTTCGTTCTACGTTGCGATGTGTTCACAATGCAGTTTAATTATTAGTGTATTTAGTCATGATAAGTGGGGTATTATTTACACCAAAACAATAAAAGCACCGAAAGTGAGTATACCGTTTTATGCAAAAAATATGATTTTAATAATATTTTCGTACGTTAACAGAAATTCACATGGCAAGAAGCAAAAATAAATATGTCGTTTTCTACAAGTGAATCATCCGTACAATTGTATGCAGAACGACTTTGTTCGAATGACTGCCAAGAACAATTTTGGGCTATAGCTACATTAAGACGTTGCACCGATAACGGTAAAGTAATTTTAACAGTTATTTAAGTTTCGTTTCGTCTCAGATAACGAATCTCTACAGCTTACAGTTTTCTTATCATGTCCTCTTTTATAACCCATACCTCGCTACCGTAATAGAGCACTGATTCCACCATAGCATTACTAATATGTTTTTTTTTTGGTTTCAATGAGATGTATCTGTCTCTCCAGATCGAATTAAGACCCCCAGCAGTTATATCCTCATCATCTATGCCCTCTGATTATGATTGTCCCCAGGTATTTAAACTGTTGCACTGTTGCAATTTTCTTAAGTGACTTATGTAATTAACACACGAGTGTCATACAACATTTTATCCAATACCTCTTAATATATTCAAAATATATTTAACCATTATAAATAAACAATTAATAAATAAATAAATAAATAATTGTCTTCCTAAAGGATTGACAATAGTTCTACTCCTTTTCTTAATTCTTTCTTCTTTTATTTCTATTTTATATTATTAATTTCGTCTTGCTAAAGTTTTCACTTCTGTCATGTGGTCTTAAGACTTTGTTTGACTTTGTTTGTGCAGATACACTTGTTTGTGAGTAGTCTCGTTTAAAAGATACAGGGTTTGCAACAAAGAAAACAAAACTTGGAATTTTTTAACATTTCCTCCCTTACTTTAATTCATAATTCGAAATCCGTGGATAGTGATATAGTCGTTTGAATGCAGAAATTCAAAAAGTTGCTTTAAAGAGAAGTGCCCCCAAAGATTTGGACTAGGACAAAAATTTTATTTAAAAATATCTCTTAGAAAATAAAGGAGTATTACAAAATTTATTGTCATGTTATCAACTTAAAAACTAAGATAAATAACCTTAATAAAGTAAATTGCATCGTCCGATTAAAAACCGCAGCTTCGATAGATGAAGTGTAACCTCGGATGGAACTTTTTGTTGGAACGGGTTGTTAATTTTTGGCATGTAGCATTTATAGAAGGTTCATGGCATACCATTGGAGCCATTTTGAACACAAAATTTCATTTCATAAGCTGGCCAGAGCAGTTAGCATTCTAAAAATTAAAATCTTTCCTACGGGTAGCACAGATAAAAGTTGGAATTGTTTTGCATATCCAATAGCAGCGTCCGCATTTCTTGGCACTATTGTAAGTGAATCCAAAATCCAAAAGTTTCAAATAAAGCTAAAATGAGCAAAGAAAATTTCATCCTTCGGAAAATCTAAAAAGAGATTTAGATAACATAAAAAATTGTAATTACATCATAAGGCATACCAAAAGTTGAGGATTAATTTGTAGAACGATTTGCTATACAAGTGAGGATGGTAGATGCAAAATTGAGTCTTCTACATTGAAAAATGTGAAACTGTTACCTGCAGAAATGTCAAAATGTTAATTTTAGTGATAATTTTGTTAATAGGATAAGGATTTAAGTGAGATTAGTATTGTAAGATGAGGAATTAAAAACTAAGTGTTACGCAAGTGGTTATGATAGGAAAGTGTGTGAAATAAACATGGAGTGCAAAAGAAAGAATTCGTACTTTGACAGATGATTGTGGAACGACCAGTGAACTTGGAATTTTTCTAACAATTTTGTGTGGAACTGCTTAGTAGTCTTTAATTTTCGTGAAAGTTTCAAAGGATCCGTTGGGTAAGAATTTTCAGCCAATTGGAATCGAGTTTTGTTGGAAAAACCCAGTTATAAAGTAGAAATCCTCAATTTAATAGGCTTCGCGATGCGAAAAATACGATCAGTCGACAATTTTCACTTGCCCAGATAGGACGTGAAAATTTCGTTCCTAAAAATTTAAAAATGAACAATAAATTATAAAATAATTTTGTCGACATACAACATGCAACTACTAGTGACGCTATAGATATTTTATGTAACAAAAAGTGATTTAAAGAAAGTGCAACGGAGAAAAAGTTATTAAAGAAAAATTTCGTATTTACCTGTGAGAATGTTGATGACGATGTCCAACAAGATTACATGTTTGGAACCACTGCGTATTGAAGAGGAAGCAATGACCTGGTAATCAGCTGATCATCCACCGGTTTGTTATTTCTTTAATAATTTAAAAACGTATAACATGAACGATTTTACAACGTTTTAGTTTAATTAGTTTTAAGTAATTTTTAATTTAAATGGCCACTTGTTTTCTTAGTATTATTCCTAACACGAACACATCACTACACAATAGATTAATAAAGAAAGAAACTACTTTGGTGACATCTTTAGTCAACTTTTGTAAAATATTTTAAATTAATACAGATTTCATAAAAAGCCAAGTTTTTGCGGGAGTTTATTTAAAATTCAAAAACAGTTTATTCACAGTAACAGAAGCGAAGTTTTATCTTCAAGATTGCAGTTAAAGAAGCAGCAAACGTAAGTACATCACAGGTGGCATTTCATCTAACGTTGGCAATTTTACATGCAATTCAGGTTGGTTTGTTTTACAATTATTTTGGCAATTTGCAAATATCAATTTTATTTACGTCGAGGCAGATATTACATTATATAGTACTCTTGTAATAATGCGAAAGTTGAAATCCAGCGGGATATTTGTAAAAATTATAATTTTCGTTTGCTATTTTTTTTCCATAATTCGATGATGTTGCTGAATGTGTTTAAATGTTTAAATGTTTTTGTTGGCAACGTGTTGTGAAAGATATCTATTTGTTAGATTAAATTATAATTATCAAGGTCTATGTTGTTTATTTCTTTGCATTTTAAAACATTTTATTTATAATTTTTAAAAATTTCTTTATATTCAAATTTGGCACTTACAATAAAATATTGTGTTACAGAAGTTCGTGTGCTTAATGTTGAAGGAAATGCAGTTCAATCCTCATTTCAAATATTGGCTAGTCCATCTAAAAGTATAAATATAAAGGCATCTACTTCATTAACACCATTAGCCCCACGTAAGTAAATATTTAATATATTATGTATGTATGTATGTATATTCTCGCTACCGTTGAAGTACGTATACCCTACGTTCATAGTTATAATAGGCGTAAATTTACCACAAAATTTGTTTCTTTGATTGTCGTTGACGACGGAACTTAATAATCACTTACGCTCCTTAGAAAATAATATAATAATGATATAATAATTAATATTTTAGAAGTATTTATTTGAAATACTTAGTTAAGTGAAATATATAATATGAAATATAATATGAAAAATAACGCAAAATAATTATTATGAAAAATTTTGCGTAGGTTGTTGTTATGTTGAATAATATTGTACATAATAATAATATTGTTACATGTAATGTAACGGACCACAAGTCTTAATCATGCAGATGATGATGTTAATATTAAGTAAGGGAAAAGGTTCGTGGCGTTTTTTAGTAAAATTCAACTGATTTTCTTATAGTATGAAAATGAATTTATTTAAACCAAATATGCACATTATTATCGACAATGTTTTGCCATTTATCGGGTAGGGCCACCATGCCATCGGTGAAGGACTTCTTTGGTTTCTGGTTGAAAAAATGAATCTAGTGGTTTCTTTTTGTTTGTTTTTTGGTTTTACAGGCTTCTTTTGAAACTACCTTAATTTCATTAAGATAGTTCTGCAGAGATTGAAACAAGTGATAGTCAGAGGGTGCTGTGTTTGGACTATATGGTGGATGCATCAAAACTTTCCAACTAAGCTCTCACAATTTTGGATGGGTCATCAAAAAAGTGAGTGGTCGGGCGTTGTCTTGATAGAAAACAGCACCAATCTTATTATTCAATTTGGGCCGTTTTGTTTCAATTCTCTCTAGTTGTCCACAGATAATCAATTGTCTGACCAACTGGAAGGAGCTCATAGTGGACGATTTTCTTCCAGCAGAAAGCGACCGAAAGTATCTTCAAAAGTACAAATTTTTTCTCAAGCTTGAGCAGCGTTCTTCCCTTTGTCGTAATAATATTGCAAAATATAGCGTAATTTTTCATTACTTTTCTCCATTCTCAAATGCAAGTAACTTTCCAAAAACTACATCAATTTTGATGCTTGTACACTCAAAGTAGTTCTCAAAATGTCACCTTTCTAACGAGCGTTTAGTTGTGTCGCTGCGATCTGAATTTTCTGAGTCATTTGCAATTGATGCTATCTATTGGAAAAAACGGCACGAACGCCATTTGAAAATAGGATAGAAGGAGCAAAAAATCTAAATGGTGAAAAAAGTCCCGAAAATAATATTTTTTTGTTTCATTTTAATTATACAATTATATTTTTAATAAAAATTAAATTGCTTAAAAGGGAATTTAAAAAAATATTTGTTTTTTATACGTCTTCGGTACGTAACTCCTCTTTTTGAAAGGGCTCTGGGTCTCATATAACACGGTTTCCCACAATACGACATTTTCTAGGAACTTATCTACCGTGTTATAAGAGGGTTATCTGTATATAAAGAATAAATTCTAATGTTACCAAAGATTGTATAAGGGATCATGTATTTCGACCAAGTTATATTGTTCAATATTTAAATAATTAAAAAAAAATATTACAACAAAAAAGTTTATAGAAATTTTATAAAATATTTTATTTTACTAATTTTCTATTGTATAACTAAACTTTTTATTATATTTAATTTTTAAATAGTAGAGGTCTCTTTCGGTTGAAATTTTTATATCGTGCAACAAGTATTCTTCTATTTTCTTTACATTCCATTATATGAGTTCATAAATTTTGAATAAATTACTGTATTTATAATAATTTATATTATAATAACTTACCAACATAATTTTATTTTTTTAATTGCTTTGTTACTTATTATGGTTTCAGATCCAAAATGTGATCTTTATAGTATTGGTAGTACCACTTGTACAAACTGTAGTAAAATTTTTGGTAATGCTTTCTGCCAGGAAAGTATAATATGCGATTATTCAGTTAAAGAAGACGGCATTTGCAGATGTTCACCAGGATACACAGGAAGAACTTGTCAGACCCGTAAGTCTTAGTATAATTACGTTTGTTAAATAAATACGAGGAGATGACGTTTTAGAATGCTCTGAATTTTTTTATGGAAATGATTGTAAAGAAAGATGTGGATTTTGTCAAGATGTTTCATGTAATTTTATTACCGGTAATTGTCCCGCTAGTTCAGGATGTCAGAAAGGGTTTCAAGGCCAACAATGCAAGATTTGTAATTATTATTAAACCATTAATTTGATAATTCACTTAATTAATAAAAATGTTTCAGTTCCATATCCAATTTTAGTAAATCCTCCAATCTTCATCGACTCCAGTTATTTTAATATTACGATACAAATTAACAACTTTACATACTTTGGTTCTGGTAAACCTGACAAGTTTAAAGTTCTCTATGAGGTAAGACTATCCACACTTTCTATTAAAAAAAAAACTATTCGGAAATAATACAATTTAAATCAGATATTATTGCATTATTTTAACTTAATGCTATAATACAAATGTTATTTATGTATCGGAAACCGTCGAGGCTTTAGTGTAATAATAATAATTCTTGAGATTTTTGGCGACAACGCCACATGCAGATTTGCGTCGAGTAAGAATAGAATCCTGGCTGATGTCGATAAGGACTGCAGAGCAGTATTTTTGGTTTTGTAGGTTTTTACTGATTTTTTTTAGTAATTATGAGCACCTGTTCAATCGTGCCATATCGACCTATAAAACTAAATTGATGATCAGGTTCAGCTTTCTTTTCTCTAATACGGGCTTAAGTCGTTACAGCAAAATTTTCTCAAACACCTTCGAAAGTATTGGTAACAGACTGATTGGCCGATAGGATGTCACTTCTTTAACCTTTTTCCTGGTTTTAGTATTACTATAATTTAGGCTACTTTTCGTTGGTTAGGAAAGTGTTTCAACTGTAAAACTGCATCGTAGATAAATGTTAAAATTTTTATACATTTAGGTGTTAGTTGTTGCAACACTTTTCCTGTAATCGGACAGTAGTACCTGTGATTTTTATAGAAAGATCCATCTGAAAGAGTGCTTCCAGGTACTTTTGAACTTAAAAAGTTTCTTCTGGTGTAAAAGTTGAGGAGAGTGGTGTGAACACCCGTGGAAAAATTTCTTTGGAAAGGTCGGCTTTTTCTTTGTTACTTCTTGCCCATTTCCATTCTTCTTCTTCAAGTGCCGTACACTTTACAGTGCGTAGGCGATCAACTTATCCGAACCAAGCTAGACTTTACTAGGGAATATAATTAATGAGGTGGTTTCCCGTTGCCTTTCCCACAGTTCAAAGAATAATATCGAACCTTAATCGGAATTTATTTTTGTCATCTGATGTTTTTGTAATCTGCCACTGTTTACGAGCATTTATTTTTCTCAATTTTTTGTTTGATTATTATTGGAGTTAACTCCTTAATGAATGTTACATTTGAATCAGGAATTGCTAGCTACGTCGCATTCTGAATTGATTTTGTCATGTGTTCAGCTAGGTTTTGCAAATCTTATTCTAATTGTAAAGCCACTTCAAAATATAATTGATGATCCAATGTTGTTCTAAAGGGTTCCCAATTGGTACTCGTACTAAAAAATGAGAGTTGCATTTTCTTAAAAAGAATTTGAGAATGTAATGCCAGTAAAACGGGTGATCCGAAGGTAAGTCCAGTGAGCACTCGATTCTATCTTCTTTAGTATCTATTTCTTTTGTTATCCAAAAATCAATCACATTTGGAAGTTTTGCTGAATCCTCGGGCCAGTAAGTTGGTTGCTCTGTTGATAGACTAGCCATTTTATTGTGTTTTATTGCAGTGAATAGTTCTTTTCTTATTGTGGTGGCGATTCTTGAACCCCAATAATAGTGCTTTGCATTAAAATCGCCCCACCTCCGCAATAAACTTATTTGTCAGTGTTTTGAAGAATTGTTGATAGTGTTCTCTCTTATTATTATGTTTGGATGGGCAGTGTACTGCTGAAATCACTAGTTAGTTTCTTGTAAGTAATTATAGTGATATTTCTCTATAACGTAGTGTTTGATAGCTTTTCTTATGATTATTGCTTATCCACCATGTGCAGGTCCATTAAGGTGGTTAATGTTGTATATGACAAAATTAGGAATTGTTAAGTGTAATTCTTAGACGTAAAGTGGATTTCAGAAATTCAAATTATATCTCTACTCTTAGCTAGTCCTACTTAGTTTTCTTAGTATATTTTCTATTTATTCTATTTACGGTACTCCTAACCGTTTTGTCTGAGAGGTTCAAGATCGTATATATCCGGCGCTATTAATAACTAATTTTACATTATTATTTATTTTTATGTAGTGTTGAAGTTTACATAAATATTCTTATTTATTTTAATTGTTAGTTAACAAATGATAATAATACTGGGTTCGAAACGCATTCATACCAATTTCCTACAACAAATCAAATTACTCTGACCGATTTGAAACCTGATACTACTTATACAATTCGCATAATTCTACTAACATCAGATAATAAATTTTATAATGACACATATGGAGTTAATTCGATAGTTGCAAAAACAACTTGTGCTGGTAAATATTAAATGATTTTAAATGTAACAAGCTGCGCTAAAATTACCTGCTTATTTTAGATATTCAGAAAAAAGATATAGAAGTTCATACAACAGCTTCGGAGGCAGTTTTTTCTTTTCGGGTAAGTTGAAACTTTTGCTTAAAGTGTGTTTATATAAAACCAGCAGTATAGCGTAAAGCATACACGGGTCGACTACGAAGCATAAGCTCGTGGTTCGAACCTTGTTCGCGTTAGATATACTGCTGCAATCAAAAAATTCAATATCAATCTGTGGACTATGGGGAAGGCAACGGGAAATCACCCCATGAATTATACTCCCTGGTAAATTCATCTTGGCTTCAGACAAGTTGAATCGCCACGAATCGCACACGAAGAAGATATAAAACACCGGCATGTCCTCTATTGCGCCCTAAGACGCCTAGAAAACATTTTGGGATAAATGCATGGCGCAACTTATGGATTCGCTATTTTCATTCGATTTGGAACGTCAGCGTGAGCGTTGTAAGCGCATATTTTCCAAGTCGAACGGCAAAATTTGCGTGCTATAAGCGTTTGCGTCCATTGGGACCAACAGCGCGTAAGCGTCCAAGTCGAACACGGTCTATGTAACTTCAAAATTATTACTTCTAAAATTTCATAGTGATATCTTAAAATGTTTCTTAAATGATTACGAAAAATAAAAACACACCCGTTGTTTTTGTTAAAAATAAACCTCATATTTTTCAAAAGTTGTTTTTTTAAATTTCTATAATATATAATATCAATTTTAAAAAACGATGGGAGGGGCTCGTGGAATCTATACCACAACGAACATTGGCTATCTCTGCTTAATAAGATGGTGGACTTCCTATACCAGTATAAATACAAAATAAACTATTTTATTTTTAGAAAAGGCCTGAATTATGTCCATTGAAAAATTATGCAATAAAATATTTAAGTGACGTTCTACATGATACCAATGGTGAAATCCGTATACCAGATTTAATTCCTTATACTAATTATACGATAACCATTATAAAAATAAATAATCAAAGTTGGATATTGAACTACAACTTTAAAACTCCAGAAGGAGGTAAGAGATTTTAAAGATTTATGGATATTTTTTAAATGAAAGCTTTTTGATCTATTGCGTAATTTTTCTATATAATTTAATATTATAGTCCATTTAAAATAAGAATGCAGTAAAAATTGTCACTGCACCAATGCAATGTTCTTAGTAAAAATTTCTACAATTTTGCACTGGTAAAATTTAATTTGAGATTGCCATTTTACAAATCAAATATTAACAAAAAGAAAACAAAATAAGAGATTAAAAAAAAATCAAAAACAATGTTTTTTTAATTCAGAAATTAATGTGCTGTTATATCCATTGCTAAAAAATTTTTTAATTATTTGCGATCAAAATATTGCTAAATGACAACTAACGGAAGTGTATACAAAAAAATCGGATGTGATCATGCCCATGATCTAATTCAACTCAAAATCTCAATGTAAATATACAAGATACTAAATTTGGTTTTGAAATTCCTAATAATTTTTAAAATATTAAATAATGACTAATATTAAATAATAATATTAGGTTAGGTTAGATTAGGCTAGGTAACGCCTCCTCCAGTACTATGTTGAACAGGGTTGCAGATAGTAGGTCTTCCTATTTCAGCCCACTCGTGACTTTTAATCTTTACCGACACATTTTCACATTTTTACTTTGTTTATTGTTTTCTTCAGCATTATTTAAGTCAGATTTATTCATTTACTAGGGACACTAAATTCTGTCAATGCTAGGTAAAGCTGATTTTTATTCACATTATTGTACGCCTGCTTAAAATCAACGAAAAGTAGGTGCGTTGGTAAAATTTTTTAATTCCGTCATTTTTTAGTTCCTTTAATATGTAGATTAGGTTTATCGCCGACTTATTCTTTCGGAATACACTTTGATACTCCACCACTATATCCTCCACGTATTGACTCAATCTGTTCTTAAAGCAAGTTACAAAGATTTTATATGTAACATTCAAAAATACAATGCTTCTATAGTTTCCACAATTCGCTTTATCTCTCTTTTTATGTAAAAGACAAATTATCGCTTCGATCCTTGATTTTGGCATTTCTTGGTTGTCCCATATTTTTCCAAATAGTTGTTGTACCATTGCTTCAGTTTCATATTCGCCATACTTAATCATTTCAGCTTGTATTTGCTGCCCCCAATTTTATTGCTTTTCAAGCTCCGTATAATTCTTTGTTTGTCCTCCAATTTAGACTTTTTAATACTTGGTTCGTTTGTGGTGTCATTAAATTGTCATGATTCTTCATCACTCTCCAAAATACTCGGTCCATCTGTCCATAACTTCTACTTGTCCTCCCACCAAATTCCCTTGTTTATACTAGCAGAGCGATGTTCTTCGTGTGAATCCTTTTTTACTTTTTTGCATCTTAATTAAAATATCTTATATCTCAATTTCTGAAATTCTCTTCCAGTGCCTCCAACGCTTAGATTGTATAATATTATCTTTTTTTCTTGCCTCTAATCAGTTCATTACATATTTTTCTTTATACCTCATACTATTTGCGTTTACATTTCAAAGTACTCGTCTCGAACATTCTTTTTCCCTCATTTATTTATTTCTTCCTGGCATTCTAAGTCATAACATTTTTTATGTTTATATTTTCATTCCATTTTTTGCTTTTGTGCGGCTCTTTTCATAATTTTAACCAAATGCTCCCCTCTTCCTTCTATGCTTCCTGATTCGTAATTTTTTTCTGGTTCCTGTTCTATTGCTTTTCCATACTCTTTTTGAACCTTCTGGTCGCTGAATTTGAATTTACCCTGACCTGTTCACTCTCCATTTTTATTAGTATGACTGGTTTTAATTTTGTTTCCAACATAAAATGATTGGAATATATGAGTGGTCCTCTGTATATTCTGTTTAGATTTTCAATTTTTAAATTTTAATTTAAGGTGAGAAAAAATATTATGAAATTAAAATAATTGTAAATTTTATTGTAGCACCAAATGCCGTTAAATTTGACATATATGAAGAATCTGAAAATAAATTACGCCTACGAATTACTCCACCACATCCTCCTACAGGAGAACTTGAACAATATATTGTAAAATACTGTGAACTTAGCAATGGCTACCATAGCAATTGTAAAAGTCAAGTTTCCGAACCTGTAATCTGTAAATTATGGACTGAATATCATTGCGTTGATATATCACAAAATCTAAAAAGAAATCAATTGTATCAAGTATATGTAAGTACTACATTTAAACAGAATATAATCTTATAATATAATTATATTAACAAGTTCATTAATTTGTGAAATAATGTTGAATAAAACATTTTTAAATTTTTACAAGAAGACACCAGCGAAATAACAACGGAAATTTTAAAATTTCACTTAGCTTGTAAAAATTTAAAAATTTGTTATTCAATATTATAATATATAATAATATTATATTGTCATTCCATATCAGTAGAAATAACCCTTCTTTTGCCCAGATCTATTAATCTATTTATTACTTGACAGTAGGCAAAATTTTTTTTTTTTGAAGACCGTACAACGTAAATAGGTCACTATAACAACAAATCAAAAATACAGTTGTGATTATTTGAAATAACTCACAAAATTATACCAAGTTTGGGCAAATTCGAAGAGATTCATGAAAATTCTCGGTTGATTTGATGTGAAATGATATAGAATTAAAAATATATAACAAGTAATATTAATATAATATATAATATAAGATAATATAAGACCTACCTAATACTTATTCAGTTTAGAAAATTAACAAAAAAATTAATAAAAAATTAAAAAATGAACATAAAATTATTCTCATGAAGCTTTTAGATATGGGTTGTTGGGCTTGTTCCTATCGTTAAATTAAAATATCTGATAATAGTAAACTTATTGCTGAAAACGTGAAGGCATTTCAATTTCAAAATCTTTAACGTATCATTCCTACCTATGATGTATATATTTTATGTATCTTTTGAAGAAATACTTTTAAATTCTTAAAATCCTTGAATTAATTAGCAAATAAATAGAATCACAACATCAGTGCCGTAATTAACTTATGTTATATTACGCCCGATGCGAGTAAACACTTTACGCCCCCATCCATCATAGTAATAAAAATTATAATATGATTTCAATTTTTTAAATAAGATAAAGAAACTGATGAGTATTATTTACACTTCTCACTTATATATGTACATATGACCGGTCATTTGTACATAATATATAAAATGCATTCATTACAACACTGTATAATTCCAAACTATTTTTTAAATTTATTCTAACTAACCATTTATTGTAGGTTCAAGCACGTAATAAAAATATTAATAAATTAGGCCCTCAAGTATATCAAATTAAACAAATTAAGCAAATATGTAAGTAGGCACTAATATTAATATAATGCATTTGATATTTCATTTTAATTCATATATTAGCATCACGAGCACCCGAAAAACTAAGTTATTCTTGGGATAACTATTATAATCTAACGCTGCAATGGAATCATCCCCACATTACTAATGGACCTCTGACAAAATTTGTTATAACATTATCTAAAATAAACATAACATGTTTCAAGTACGATTATATTGTCAGCGAAGAAACTACAAGGTTGACATACAAAAGTGTGGTAAGCAGAATTAAATTATAAAACAATTCAACCATAGGTTGTACGAAATGTAAAAAGATCGGAGCACAAAGATAGGCTAAAGCGGTTATTTTCCCATAAACACGTTATGGTACTTTTTCACGTTCATGCAATTTGTGCAAATAAATTGTAGAATGAAAACTGAAATCATCCACTTGCACAATTCGCATAGTTGGAATCTGATAAAAATTGATATTTTTCATGTAAAAGGCGTCAGTGTGTGAACGTGTATATATCAACCAACACCAGCTAATGGTATTAATTCGTCTTCGCAGCTTATTGTCAAGTTTTGTTTACACAATGACAATCTCAACTGTACTGGAAGATAATTTGCGCATATTAAACTGACCGTTAAAATTGATACAACAATTTAGTTTTCATTTGAGCAAATCTAGTTGCATCAGCCAGTTTGCACAAATTGCATGAAAACCGTAGGTGATTGAAAGTCGTTGTTTTCCCTGTGTAGGAGACTAACCCACAGCAGGTAGGCAAGTGATGGAGCTGCCATCTTCGAGCGTCTATCCCAGCTCTCTGACTATTATTGTCCAGTCAGATGAATATGGTGAGTATTTCCCCTACGTTTGGTGTACGTTATTCCGCCGATATTCGTCGTCAGAGCCTCGTTTGTTTAGTAGGGTGTAGTACGTGCAGGTGAGGTTGACATTTAAATAGGAGAGGCTTTATTTTGCGCTTCACTATTTCATCGACCACCCACAAACTACAATGCATCATGAAATCCTACAACATGAAAGTCTCAACAAATAAAACAATATATAAGAACTAAGATATTTTCTGAAGACACCCCAATAGAACACGTAAATAAATTTAAGTTTTTGGGCTGTACTATGGATCTCCACGAAGAAAGAGATATGCAGAGAAAATAAAAAGTCAGCTACTTTAATGCAACTATAGCACGAATGCTTAAGAAATGTAGAAACACCGTTACACCGATGAAAATTTTAAATGTTATGGCAAGACTTATACGGGAAACGAAACCTAACATCACCGAAACAGTTAATAGAGAAATTCAAAGACCGAAATATGGAAAGGACTCAACGGTAGAGTAGGGCCAAAAGCGCTAAAATTTGAAAGGATAAAAAGTACACAATTGTATAAAACCTATATAGAATTGACTAATTTTAATTTAGTTTAAGTGTTAGTAATTCAATGCACAGACATATTATAAAATAAAAGTTACAATTTTGTTGGCAATATAAGATTTATTTTTAAGTTTAGTTTTTTGCAGTCAAGAATATTATGCGCTATTTGATGAACATTTCCGAATAGCTCAAATTTGAAATTGCAAAAATCAATTATAAACCGTGATTCATACAACATTTTTCCTAATAGCGTCCAAAAAATCTAAATTTAAATAATGATATATCTTCTTCTTCTTAGTCAGCCTTTATCGCCCACTTCTGAGCATCAGCCTCATTCTCTAAGAGAAAGGTTTAAGCATTAAGACTCCACGGCTACTTAGTCCGGGTTGAGGAATGTGCCTGTAACTCTTTTTATTGTTGATGCTGGCAATCATCAACTCAGGGGGAACGCCGGCTTTACGTGCCCTGTCAAGCACGGAAGACGCTCATAGATAGAAAGAGAATAAAAAAGAAAATTTTTCTTTCTAGGCTCCTCCCGGGATCGAACCGGGTGCCTTTGCATCAGTAATTGATCGCCCTAACTACTAAGCCAAGACCGTCTCTCTGGTTTATATATGCGATCGAATTATATATAGTAAAAACCAAGTAAACTCGAGGATGATCAATACCTCGAAATGAAAATCTTCGGTAATCTGTGATTGCCTTGATTCTAACACCATAAATTTATAATTACGTATTATAGACTGATGCTCTTTTACACTAGCTTTGTCTGTTAGTGGTGACAAGAACCGTAGGTAAAGATAACTAAAGTCGTTCTTTCGCTTTCCTGAAAATGATAAAAAAAGAAAACTCGACCGAGTGAAACTATGACGTTTATTTAACAAAAGTGAATGAGCAGGAGCTCTGCAGGTGGTTAAGCAAGAACAGGATTGCAATAATGCGAGAGAGAGAAATTTTCTCATCAAAATAATATTAGTGCAGTAAAATATATCATGCAATAAAAAAGTGGTTGTTTTTGGGGCTTTCAATTTTTAAGGTCATAAAGTAGCTATCTACCTTACAGTTTCTCTCAAAAATAATCAGAAATTCGCTGCCCGCTTTAATACATAATATTATGTCGCATTTGAATGTCTAGAGCTGGAAAATGCACCTGGGACTAGGTTAAACGTCGCAAAGTACCTCAAAAGTTTTGCTTTAAAGCGTAACAATTGAATTCTTTTGCTCCATAATTTTTTTGTATTTTAACTGATTGTTATAAAAAATGTATCGAACACTGGGGCCTCTCGAAGGAATTGCTTGGTAACTAAATTACCGCCAGTTTGTGCCTGACTTTGGCAATTTTAAAATTGGCAAAAACATTACAATTCCTATGTGCGAGTTTCAAAACAAAGACTGGGTATTGGTTGTGTAATTTGTTCCAAAAAACAACAGCTTGTTTTAAAATTTTATCAGTGTGCTCCGGTTTTTGTACTAAACGATTAATGTGAAATAATTTACCTATCAATTTAAAAGTCTTGTAAAATAGTTTTAACAAATTTCTTCAGTATTCAATAAAAGAAAAAGATTGCTATACATCTCGTCTTACCGTTACAATTCAAAGTTTTAATGAAATGCCTGGTGAGAAAGCTACTTTAGTCATATACAGTCCTCCCGAGACGCCTGCTTTAACCAATAAACCGTATATTGTAAATATTTCAAATACAGCTATCACTATTTCATTACTGGTTCAAAAGACGCAGATCTCGAAAAGGTAACTATTTTTCAAAATAATCAGCTATCGAAAGGAGCACAAGAACATTATATTTTAGCTTTCTATATATTATTTTATCAGAATCAAAGTCAAGATTTAAACTTGGTAACCTTGAAGATTTTTTACAAAAATTGGATAATTTTGAAACATCGGTACCAGTATGGCTTATTGGAAAATATAACTTAAATACCGAAGTGCCGATGGAAAATCTTACCATTGGAAATGGTAGCACCATTGATTCGCTGCTTAATGGTGTTAAAAACACTAAAATAACGTTGACTCCGAATACATGCTACACAATTACTATTCTAATATATAATGAATATCATGAAAAAAAAAGATATCTAGTTCATGAAATCGAACAGAAGACGACTAATACTTATTATTCATCTAATAATGCATTATATTTCATAACTCTTGTATTGCTGTTACTTCCTTTGTTATGGATTTACTACAGGTAATGTTGTACAAGTTTAACATAATATAATGTAACTTTAAATACATAAAGTAAAATTATTTGCAGAAAACGTAAAATATTAAAATGGGTTAAAATTCGGTAACAAAACAGTTATTTTATTAATATTTTAAATTTTAACTATTTTATTAATATAAACAACTTTACAGGAATTACAAAAATTAATTTTGAATATTCGATTATAAGCAAATTAAAAACATTTTTTATATTTTTTATATCTAATTTTAATTGGTTTTTAAAATATTTTTATAAAATTCCAAAAAAAACCTTTATTGTACAATGTAAAGCTATATCCCTGATTAAAATTTTATCGTTTCTTAGGTAATTAAAAAATATTTTTGAATAAAATTTGTTAATTATCCTTAATTTTTGTTACATTGCGAGAATACGTATAAAAAACAAAGAAATTATTACATTTGTAAAATTTTCGGATAACATTGGTTAACGATGGTTGCTAAAATATGGAAAGAAAGTTGTTAAAATGCAGAAGATAAGACTTTCGTAAAGAAGTTTAACTTTGATACATGATTTAATAAAACATTTTCAACTGTTTAGTTTCGTCAGAAAATTAAGACAAAAAAATGGCTAAATTGGAAGTGATTAATACCTAATTACTTAAGCCGTATTTCAATAAGAATACTTCAACAAAACAATTTAACTAATTATTATTTGATGAAGGTTACAACGATTCTTGTGAGGGGATGTCATCAATTCCAAAACGTTTCAAGGAGGCCGAGTTAAATGATCTCACTAGAGATCTCAACCTGTCAAAAGAAGCTTCTGAATTACTTCATTCCAGATTGAACGAGAAAAATTTACTGGAACAAGAAAATTGCAAATTTGATAAATGAAACTAAGCAAAAAGCTTGGACTTCATTTGTTGAAGTTGTCAGAAATTTTCTGGGCAAACGCAATGCTCCAAACTATGTTCAACTGGCAAACGAGATGCTTAACAGTTTCTAATTCCTTGGGTGTAACATGAGTATTAAGGTGCACTATTTACACAGCCACTTAGACCGTTTTCTTGAAAATTTAGAAAACATGAGTGAAGAACAAGGTGAAAGATTTCACCAGGATATTAAAACTATGGAGGACCGCTACCAAGAAAGATGGGATAAGCACATGTTGGCAGATTACTGCTGGAGTTTAAAAAGGGAGTGTTTAAAAATACATTCAAGACTGTCACGGAAAAGAACCTTCTGAAGTGTTCAGTGATATTTGATAATAATAATTAATATAATAATAAAAATTGTTGGTTTTAGTTGTTCAGTTTTTTATTTTATCCTTGGATTTTACTTAAAATAGTGTAATTTCATGTCATTGAAGTGTTATACCTCAAAAATTTGACCTGATAGGCGAAAATAAAAGCCATATTTGAATTCGGGGCATCAAATCCATACGGAATTAGCTTCAAATACCCATTTACCAAAATGGCTGTTGACCTGTGTTATTATTAAAAAATAGAAGATAAATAAATAAACAGCATGTACCATGTTATATGGGTATATTAATATTTTTCACTTACTAAATTTCGATCTACTGGCCCCAGGTAACAATAATAGTCTAAGAAATACTTGCCTGGTTCAGAATTTACAGTGTACACACATATGTACATATTATGTAAATAGTATCAGTTATTTCCGGAAGTTATAGCTTGAGAATAGGGATGTTGCATAGTATCAAATTTAGTGATAACTCTTTAAAATTCTTGAAAATAATATGTCTCCAGAATAATGTAAAATGAACTCATGAATTTTATTTTAATTCAGTGATATTTTTATAAATTTCAATGCAATTTAAGAAAATTTGTTGTTTGAATGTTTAAAAACTTTCAAAATTAAATTTTATTTATTAAATTCAAATTTTTTTTCATTTAAAATTAAAAATTTTGAAAATTGTTAACAAGTTTTTTTTATAAAATTTTTTGGTACATGAGTATTTTTAAGGTGCATTTCACACACATTTGGTTTATTAAAATATGAACATATGAAAACAAGTTAAAATTCCTTAAATTATTTAAACTTTATGAGGATCTCCGAATTGTGGATTAAGCAATTTTTAATTTATTAAAAATGATAAAAACTTCAGATTACGGAAATAGAACTTCAGTTTGTATATATAATTTAATATAATTTTAGTAATTGAATTGGTTATTAGTTAATTTTTATTGTAAATGGATTTACAATTAAAAGAAGTAATTTTTAAATGTATTGAAATTTAATAAAAATTTACGAATGAACGAAATAAATTTAACAATGAATTGTGTTTTTGGACAAATCGGTTAAATTTAAACGATTTATGTTGAAAAACCATTTAAACAAATTACTTTTAATTGAAATGGTAAATAATAACAGTAAATTTCATTTCCAATCGGTAATTTCCCTTAAATTTTTCTGTTAAAATAACATTACTCCGTAATTTTTATTACAAATGCATTTTTGCTTTTTTTTTAAAAAGTTTCAAAATTGAAAGAGTAATGTATCATTATCCGTGAAGTTATATTTCCAAAGATTAAATTTGGTTGCTGAAACAATGTGGTAATTTTAAGTTTTAAACAAAATTTTAAATTAAAATTTTAACCTTATTTAATTATTTTAATATTTTAACGGATTTAAAATTAAAACATTAAATAAAATAAAATTTTAAAGCTCCAGACCTTCAATTTTTAATTTAATTATTACTTTCCAAAACCAATTTTTAAATATTTATTGATGTTTAACTGTAGTTTTATCCTTAAGATTGTTTTAAAGATACTAAGTCATAATGATTTTAATTGGAAACAAACTTTTAATTTTAATTCAAAATTAATGTGGGAGTATTTTTGTTTTTATTTAAAATATTAAAAATTTTGTAAAAAAAATTTTTTTAATATTCATTACAAATGCTATTTTAAATGTTTTGTTTTAAAAAGGGTTTGAACAATTTGATTTTTAATTTAAATTATGTGTTATTTTTTTATTAAAATTTAAATTTTTTAAAATTTTAATAATTTTTTGGCAACGTTTAAATATTATTTTAAGATTAAATTTAAAAAATAATATTTTAAATTTTATTTTAAATTTATTTAATATTTTAAATTTTTAATATTTAAATTGGTGAAATTATTCAAATTTCTTATTTTTGAAAATAATTAAATTTAATATTATATTAAAATTTAAATTAAACTTTTTATTTTAATTGCCGTTAAAATATTTAGTTAGATATTAAATGTAATTTTTTTAATTTTAATTGAAATGTTATAAATTAGGAATTTCCAGAATATAATTTTGAATTCTATTTAAAGCTTGAAATTAAATATATTAAAATGTAACCGAAATTTATTAAACTTGAATGAATATAAAAAATTTTAAATCCTAATTTTATTTAAAAATTTGTTTAAAAAAATGTAATAATAAAATTTTTCCATTAATTTTCGGAGCCTACCACAGTAGAGTTTTTTTAAGAACAAAAGTTTTCGTTTATTAAAAACTTTAACTAAAAATTTATTAAATAATTAAAATTTAACCATTCATTAATTAGTAGTTCAACTTTAATTAGTTACAATTTGGATTTTGTCATTGGAAACATTAAAACATGGTAATCTTTTTTGTCTTTTAGTTTTTTTATTACTTAATCAATTTAAAAGTTAATGACAAGTTGAAAGCTTTGTTATATTATTTAAATTTTCACAAGCCAATTTGGCAGTTTTTGATCTAAAATATGCAGGGATTTTTATAGGCAATTTTTTTCTTTTTCCTTTCAAATGCAAAAACTTTAAACTATCATTGGGGCTTTAATCGAAGTTTCTTCAAGAAATTTCACCAAGTTTTAAAGACATCCAGTGCATTTTCCCTTCCGTTTGCAATTATTTTATTGGAAATTTCAACTTAACTCATTTAAATAGTAATTTACAAATTAAATTATACTTTTTTATGGTTACCAAATTTTTAAAATTTATTTTAATTTTTCTTTTTTAAAATTTTTATTTCATGAATTTTGAAATTTTGGTTTATTTTTAAATTCCACAACCTTTTGAAATTTAGTGTTAGGGGATCAATTATAAAAAGCAAAAATTTTTTTATTTAATATCTTTTAAAATTTTAAAAATTAAAAAATTTTAAAATTTTATAAATTAATATTTTTTATATTTTTATTAATAATTTTTTAAGAAGGTCGTTTCTTAAAGTTTATTTGAAAATTATCTTTTAAATTTCTTATTTAAAATAAATATAAATGATTTATTCAAATTAAATTTATACTAAAAATAATTTATTTAATATGTTATTATTAATAATGAAAATTTAGCAGTTAATTGATATTATTCAAATTTTTAATTCTAATTATTGCCATAAAATTTAATTATTTAGATTTGTTTAAGGAAACTTTTCATTGAATCCTTTATAAATAATAAATCCCTTTGAAAATTTTGAGTTAATTTTTATTAATTTATTATTTAAATTTTTAATTTAAACTTCATTATTTTATTTTTTAATTTTTAGTTATTAAGGCAAAACAAAATAAGTGTTTATAATTAATTTACAATTTTAAATAATTGGTTAAATTTATTTAAATTTAATTATTATAGTTAAATTTGAATATTCACAATATTAGGAAACTTGACCAATTAAATTCCTTTTATAAAATCAAGTTTAACTATCTTATAATTAAAAAAATTGTTTTAAAATTTATCAATGTTATGTATACAATTCGATTTTGGTATCATGATTAGAAAGGGCCCCATGCATTTCTATTTTGAAATTGAACCATTGTTTTCATTTACAAATTAAATTTTTGTTTCTACTTTTTTAAACTATTAATTTATTTATATACGTTGCCATATGTTACAATTTGGTCATGGTCAACTCAAGGTTAAGGCTAAGAGTACTCAATCAACTTCTAAAAATAATTTCAAATTTAAATGATTACTTTAAAAATTTTGTTTGGTTAAAATCTTTTTTATTGTTTTTAAATCAGTAAATTTAATTAATAAATTTGGGGTTTTTGGAATTCAACCATTCATTTAGTAATAAAAGGTGTGACTTGACTAAGTCCGTTAAATTAGGCTTACATTTTATTTTTAAAGGTCCTTTTCTTGATTCCCTCATCTTTTAACGTCCTTCAGTCCTAATATGTTAACAGCTAATTTTTCAAAAATTTTTAAATTTTCCAATTGCAAGAATTCACTTAAAATCTAGTTTGAGTTAATTTAGGATTTTTTAAAATGTTAACTTTTTATTGGATTTAATTAAATTTAATTTATGTATTTAGTTTCAGTCATTCGAATTATGTTCTTGTGAAATTTCAGAACATTATTAATTAAGCTTCAAATAAATTTGAACAAAAACAAAGGTTAAAATTCCAAAAAATTTTTTTTAGGTTTAAAGCTAAAATTAAATATTTTTGAATCATTTAACTTCTTATACATTTTACCCATCAATCAAAATTATGAATACTTACGATTAACTAAGGGGTTTCCTTTTTAAAAATTTTCCAATATTACAACTTAATCGTTTATTGAATTATTTATTTATTGACGGTTAAAGTTTCTATTTAAATTAATTTCTTAATAATTAATTTTATAATTTATTTAATAATTTTATTATGGATTAATTTTCAATTATAATTTTATTAATTATTACTTAAAAAGAAATTTATGGTAAATTTATCCAATTTCTTTAAATTAATTTAGATTTACTTAAAAATGATTCCTTTCAAAAGTAATTAATTTTAAACTATCGGTTAAGTTCGTTCAGTTTAATTTAAAAACTTGTATATCAATATAAAATTTTAATGTAACAATTACCTGTTTAAATTAATTATATTCATATTCAAATATATTTAATTCTTTATTTTTTTCTTTTAAGTTAGATGTTTGGTTTTAAAGTATAATTGTCACATTATAATTTAATGTTGGTTGGTTCTTTTTTATTTTGTTAAAAATTGCATTAATTCTTGGGTTGAACGAAATTCCCTGAAATTTCCGGTCACAATAATCTTTCTTTGACATTAAACTATTAATTTACAATTCTGCTAATTCCTACAACGTAATTTAAATTTGGATTAATTTTTTGGCCAACATTATTCTATAATATTGATTTTAATCAACGTCGACTTTATTCCTATTTTCCATTCGGAAAGTCAAAATTTCCTTTTAACAAGGTTTGGGGTCATTTTCTTAATCTAAAATGACTTTCCTTATTTTTAAATTTTATTCCAAATTGCTTCAAAATTTCTATGATTCACTAATTACCCGCTAAACCTTTTTTTAATTTTTAATTTCGTTAAATTCAATTTAAAAATTTGATTCTTTTAAAAATGGGAAAATTTAAAAATATGATTATATCACCAGTTAAATTCAAATAAACATTAAATTAGAAAACCAAGATCCCAGAAAAATTAATAAAACTAATTATTGCAAAGTTAATTGAAAACATGGCAATCTGTAAATATATATTTTCTTATTTCGATTAAACGCATTCTAATAACAATATTCAATAAACAAAAATTTCGTGGCTTAAGGATTTGAAGATTTTAATTTTTAAAGAAGCTTTTGAATTATGTTTTAATTTATTAATTTAAAATTAATTATTTAAATTAAATCTTAAATTCAACATAAATCGTTTTTTATAAAAATTTCTCAAAATTTTTTTAAATTATTTAAACATAAATTAAATTACAAAAAAAACAATTAATTAAAACCAAACAATGGTTTTTTAATGATTGAATTTTTTATTACAATTTAAAAAATATTAAAATTTTTAAAAGAATAAGAAATTAAAATATTATAATATTTGATCTAATAAAAATTTTAAATTATACAAATTTTTATTCTTATTAATTTAAATTTTTTAATGTTGAATTATACCATTTAAATAGGAAAGGTTCAGAATTTTTATTTTAACTTAAATTTTATTTTCAATTTATTTTATTTTTAATTTAGAATTTATTTAAAATAGATCTAAATCTGTATGCATTCTATTTATTTCTTCATATTTACCCCTTTATCACGTAAAATTTAATTTTAATTCCAAATAATATATTTAATATAGAAATAAATATGAGGTTATTTCAAATTTAATTCAAAATTTTCAACGTTATAATTGAAACAATTTTAATTTATTTAACTAAAAATTTTTGTTCCTAAATTTTTAATTCCCATTATTAAAAAAAAATTATTGTACTAATTTTTTAACTAATTCTTTAATTTGTAAATATCTTGATAATTTTATTTAATGCAAATTTCCTAATACATGCCTTAATATTTTTTCATATTTCAAATCTATTTTGTTCTAATTTAATTGTAGCGCTTCAATTTAAATGGTCAATATTTCTCACCTTTACCCATGTGGACTTTAAGTACCAACATTTTTAATTAGGCATTTTCTTTTTTTAATTTTTAATATGAAATCTTACTTGAAATTCCTAGTAATCTATAATATTTTATTAATTTTGTATTTATTTTCTTCCGTAATATTAATTCTATATTTTTAAATATTGGTAATTTTAACAGCAATTCTTTCAATTATTTCCAATTTAACTTAATTTAATCTTTTCTTTAGCCTTTCATAATTTTAAACTTTAAATCATGTTTCTATTTTTTTTTGCTTACTTCTTTTTGAAGAGGCCAAATCTACATTATCCATTTGGATATGTTTAACTATTTTTTTACCATAATATTTTGTAATTGTTTAGTTTTATAATATTTCATTTATTTAATTTAGTTATTTTTATTATGTTAAATTCATTGTAGCCCAATTTCACAATAATAAACTATAATGTTTCTAACCATTTAAAATTAAATATTTAAATACTTCTTAAGTCCATAAAAATTTTAAAAAATCCCTTATCTAGAATTTCGATACTTTTTGAAACACCTTAATAAAAATAATTAATTTAAACTTTAACAAGATTATTAAATTAATTTGTTTTTAATATTCAAATATTTAATAATCTATTAAATTTCGAAACCAGCGGACGAAATTTTCTTTTCCCTTTAAATTTAAATTTTTGATTAATATAAATTTTTATATAAACCAGAATACCTTTTAGCTTTAACGGTTATTACAAAGCCAAATTTCCCTTTTCGTAGGAAATAATTACTGTTCCAATCAAAATTCTTTATTATTTTTGACTTTATTGGAAATTGAAAAATAATTTTAATTTTTAAATTTAGTTAAATTCTTATTTTTTTCAAAATATTGAAATAAAAGTTTGAAATTTTAAAAATTTTAATTAAAAATTAATTATACTAAGTTATATGAATTTTATTGTTGAATTGCACTTAATTTAAATTTATTAAATTGAAAAACTACCCAAAACTTTAAAAAAATATTTTAAAATTTAAAAGGGAAATTTTGGTTAAAAACTTTTCCCCAATTAAAAGGCAAAAATTGGGAACACAAAGTAATTAAAATTAAAATTTAAAATTTTTAAAAATTTTTAAAACTTAAAGTTTAAAAAAATAAAAAAAAGGGAAAAATAAAAAAATTTTAAAATTTTTTTAAATTTAAAATTTTATATATAAATTTTAAAAATTTGTCTTTAATTATAAAAAACCTTTTTCCAAATTTTTTAAATTTTACTTTAAAAATTTTTTTTTAAAAAAAAAAAAAATTAAAAAAAACCTAATTAATTTGAAATTTAATCAAAAAAAAAGGAAACGTTTTTGAAAACCAATTTGGTGAAAAAATTTAAAAATTTTTTAATATTAAATAAAATAAATTTTAAAATAAAAAATCAAATTATATTTAAAAAAATTAAAAAAAAAAAAAAAATTTTTAAAATTTTAAATTTTTAAAAAAAATTTTAAAGGGTAATTTTCTAAAATAATTTTTAAATTAAAATCTTTAAAAAAAATTCCCATTTAAATTTATGACTTTAAGTTTTTTTTAAAAACTTTTTAAAATTTTCAAAAAAAATTTAAATTTTGTTTTAAATTTTTTTTAAAAAGAAAACAAATTTAAGAAATTTAAAAAAATTTAAAAAAATTTTTTTTAAAATTAAAAAATTGTGGTATATTTTCTTTTTTTAAAACCCCAAAATAAAAACACTTCAAATTATCCCCAAAATTTTTTTTTCCCTTTCTAATTTTTTTCCCAAAATTAATTTAAAATTTTTAAAAACTAAATTTTTAAAATTTATTTTTAAATTTTTAAATTTTTTCTTTTAATTTAAAATAAAAAAAATAAATTAAATTTGGCATAAAACCCCAAAAAAATTTAAAACCCAAAAAAGGGTTTTAAATTTTTAAAAACATAAAAATTTTAGAAAAAAAATTTTAAACTTTTTTTAAAATTTTTAAAAAAGGGTTTTTTTAATTATTTATTTTTTAAATTTTAGGGAAAAACCCTAAACGTTAATTTAAAGTTTTTATTTTTATTTCGGAAATCAACCCAAAATAAGGGGGGAAAATTTAAAAAATTTTAAAAAAATTGAAAAAATTTTATTTATTTGCATTATTTCCCCAAAAAAATTTATAAATTTTTTTTTGGTAAATAACCAAAGCGTTTTCCCTTTTTAAAGTTTTAAATAAATTTTTTTCACATTTTCCCTTTTTATTAAAAAAATTATTCTTCCCGGATTTTGGTTTTTGGTGCCCTTTTTAAAAGGTTTACATTTAAAATTTATTTGGGTTAAAAACCTTTTATTTCTCCCATTTAAATTCCAACCCCTTTTTGGTTTTCCCCCAATAATAAAAAATTTGGTTTTTTTGGGGTTTTTAAAAAGGGAAAATTCCCAAAATAAAAACCCTTCTTTATTTCCCAAATTTTCCTTTTAAAAAATTCCCGTTTTAACACCCAAAAATTTCTTTTTGACCAAAACCGCCCTTTTAAAAAAAAATTTTTTCCCCTTTTCGAAAAAAAAGGAAAACCGAAAATTGAAAATTTTTTCCCCAAAAAAAATTTAAAAAAATTTTTTATAAAAATTTCTTTAAAATTTAAATTTTTTTTTTTTTTTTTAATTTAAAATTTTTTAATCAAACACACTTTGGAACTCCATCGGTTGCTATAGAGTTTGTTTACAAATTTCGTTTCATTCTGTTTTTGCTGAAGCGAATTTAGAAATGATCAAAACGAAGAAGAAAATCTGCCATCGGATGTGGAAGAAGAGGCGTTAAAAGCAGTTGGAAAATTAATGCCTCTAAAGTCGCGAATGGTGTATGAAAAGGAATATAAGTGTTTTCAGAAATGGAAAAGTGCAAAAAATATCAACACTAGCTCAAATGAAAAGGTGCTTCTTGCATATTTTTCAGAAAAATCCAAGAAAGTCAAGTCATCAACATTATGGTCCTATTACTCGATGTTAAAGTGTACATTGCTGATTAATGAAAATTGTGATATTTCAAAGTAAGTGAATATAGGTCTAGCGGAAGCACTAACAAATAATATCGTGGAATATTTTGCAGATACAGTAAATTGACTTCATTGCTGAAAAGATTGGGTGATGGATACAAGCCTAAAAAGTCGAAAATCTTTGAACCGGATGATATCATTAAATTTTTAAAAGAAGCTTTAGATGAGGACTATCTGTTTATGAAGGTACGATTTTTAGAATTACTGGATTGAATAATTTATGTAATTGGAATTTGAAATTACAGGTTGTTGCT
Organism: Lycocerus yunnanus; assembly: GCA_036346125.1. Classification (NCBI taxonomy): domain Eukaryota; kingdom Metazoa; phylum Arthropoda; class Insecta; order Coleoptera; family Cantharidae; genus Lycocerus; species Lycocerus yunnanus. Next base: position 7,916,493 of record JARFIX010000018.1, read on the forward strand.
ATAATGGGGTTGTATGGGGCATGTCGGTCAGATGAATTGTACAAGCTGGAAGTTTCAAATGTTGATGATCGAAAATCGGCCATGCTCGTTGCACTTATTGATACTAAAACCAAAAAAGATCGATCGTTTTGCATTGCTGATAAGGAATGTGGAATGAGTGTGTTAGAAATCATAAGAAAATACATCGCCTTGCGTCCTAAAAACGTGCCTCACAAGAAGTTTTTCATCAATTATCGACAAAAAATGTACCATCCAACCTGTAGGGATAAATACCCTATATAAAGTTCCTAAGAAGATTGCTAATTTCTTGAAGCTACCAAATGCAGAAGAGTATACTGGACATTGTTTCCGCCGTTCCGCAGCTACAATGTTGGCAAACTCTGGTGCTGATCTGATGACAGTCAAGCGTGTTGGTGGGTGGAAATCTTCATCCGTGGCAGAAACCTACATTGAAGAATCGGTTGCCACTAAGATTGCCGCATCAAAGCATATTCTTAGTGAGGTAGAAATGCAGACTAATACCCCTGTACGATTGCCGCAACAAATAAACACAAGCTGTGGTACAATTCCAAGAATAGAGGTTTCTGGCAATATCAATTGCAAAATTGAAATATTTTTGTAAATCAAAAGTAATTTATAATGTATCTACTTATTTAAATGCAATAAAATAAATTAAAGTACTTTATCTACCCTTGCTGTTAAAATGCTACTTTATCTACTCTTGCGGCTAAAGTGTCACTTGTTCTATTATTTTCAGTCGAACAAACCGCACTTTAACATTTGCTATAGAAAAAAATATTTTTCACGCGTTAAAAAAACTTGACGATTCAGATACGAAAATAGGAATCTAATATTGTATTCAAAATTTAATCAAATTTAATAAAATCTTACAAATAAAAATTAATCGAACAATTGGAACAATCTTGTATATTAATTCTAGAGTGTCCCAGAGAAGTATTTATAGATGATTGGTTGCCGTAGGTTTTCTCACACACCTCATCACACACGTTTTTCTTCTCCCCCGAAGTGCAGATCTTGTTGTCAAGAACTTCGTCAGTGGCGTTCCTTTGAGAAGTGGAGGGTTGACAGTTTGCAATCTTATTCGAAATGCTAATTTTGTTGTTCAAACTGTCTTCTAAATAACTCTCGGCTACAGCAGTACTTTTCCACCCTCCGTGGCGCTTAATAGATGTCATATTACCTCCCGCATTGGCCAAAAGAGTGGCAGAGGTTCGCCTAAAACAATGGCCAGTGTATTGCTTAAACAATTCCTTTCCAAGCCATTTAGCGATCAAACTGGGAATTTCTCCAATTGTATTGATTCCAACATGTTGATTAACACACTTGCCGTTATTATATTTCAAGAATAATCGATGACTTGAAGTATGAGTCGGTCGCAAAGCCCTGTACTTCCGATATATCTCAATATGTTGTCCATTTGATACGGTAAAAGTACGTTCAGAATGAGTTTTTGTATCTGGAATTTTCACAATTAACACAGAGCCTACATCTTCTATGTCATCGATTGTTAATTTTACTAACTCTTCTCGACGACAAGCCCCACTTATGCCCAAAATAAGCACAACCTGCAATACATTAAATTTAGCTTCATATAAAATGAATATAATTAAATACCAGTACCTTCTTAAATAAATTTGTTTCATCGTCGGCTTCTACTATAAATTTAGCAATATCTTCTTCTGTTAAAACTCTTGATTTCTTCCCTCTATAACCAACTGATTTATTTTTGAGATAAGGCACCAATTTTGGAAATTTTCGGACGTCGATGTTTTCCTTTACATTCAGTGTTGCTTTCAGCATTGAAAAGTAGACCACAATGTGGGCGGTTTCATTTTGTAGACTTTTCTTCTAAATAAGCTAAAAGCACTTTCTCCGATATCTTTACCACATTCTTTGTTGCACACCATTCGCGAAATTTAATATACGTATTCTCATACTGCACTTTTGATTTGGCAGGTAACAGATTTGAAATTGCGGCATTTGCAGTTTCTATTACCTCTGGCGGAGTATCGCTTTCACTGCTATAGTCCATCACTTCGAAAAGTGTGAATTATGTAAATTATGTAATGCGTGGAATTATTACAAAATTATAAATTGTAACTGAATTAATAACAAACAATTGCGCGTTTCCTAAGTTACAATGTTATCATAAAACCGATAATTTGATTTTATTTTTATAATAATAATCAAAATTTACTTCAATTAAATCAATTCAATTAATTAATTTTTGACGTTGTATAAAATATTGTTGATTTGAAAAGTGAGCACTTTCGAATGAATTACATTCTCAGTGCCATTCAAAAACACTAATTTTGCGCCCTAAATACAAAAATAACTAATATGTTTTTTTTAATTCATGTCAAGTAATTTGTTGTTATACAATTAATTTGAGCTATCTACAGTTTTGTTGTTTTTTATTCGTGTGGTGTACCTTTTTCTCCGAAGCAAGTTTTTCAGCTCGTCCATACTAACAGCAGGTTTTTTGGTTTATAATAAAATTACAATTATTGTAATTTTGCATCATGTGGTTGACTCTTAGTCGTTTGATGTAGTAAATAAATAAATAAAATTTGAAGTTGTTCGGCGTATTTTTAATTCACTCTTTTGCGACTCGACTGTAACTTCAAAAACGTTATCTCTAAAGAAACTGCGTAAAATAAAAATAATGGGTGTAGTTTTATTTTTCGTGGTCATCTGGCCTCTTACGTAATTACTATGAAATTTAGAGGTAATATTTTAGAAATTATTTAGAAAAGAACGGGCTATGTTTTAAAAATAGTTTTTTTAATTTCTAGGCATAATGTTAATTTGAAAAAAAAATTACTGCATGTTGCACCCAGGAATACTACATTCCAAAAGTTACCAAGAGTTGCTGGCGAACCAAAGAAAATGACGGACTTGATCTTTGGTGCAAACGAGAAGGTCGGCGGCAATTGTGGAGACTAGCGTTTCTACACTCGAGACCCACCCTTATTATATAGGAGTAACTAATATTTTGAGACCCACTACCTCCCACTACTCTGTAGTAAGTTATGGGCATAATTACAGAATTCGTAGCCGATTGCGGCACCGCGCCTAGTGGAGGTGTATGTCAGTTTCCACTGAACCCTGCTTATGTACCTATAATTATTGTACTGTCAAATTTCGTTTATCATTAATAAATAAATATTTTAGACATATGCTTAAATTTTTTATTAAATATTTGTGATAATTGAACTACAAAACCACATAAAATATATAAATAATACTTCTGTAAGATTTATACTTTAGAAATCAATTTCTTGCCGCTCTCCGAATTGAGATGGTAAATCACGTCGCCTTTCGTCCCTATGGCGATGTGCCGGCCAAATTTCTCCACAAATGTCCATGCATGTAGAATATGTAGCAAAGCTGTTACCGTTAGCGCGACATCTTTCAGAATCCAATCTTTCGCAATTACGCTTTCTTGGATTATACCACCATCTGTGTCTAACAGATTCGCAAGGTCCCCTGCGCGGCAATCGATGGCATTGCCTGTTAGTATCTGTAAATATTTAATATTATTTAATTTTAGTTTTTGGTTAAATATTGTGGATATTTTAGTCAATGGGCTTGTGTCAGATAATATAGAGATAGTGTACGCTGATATTCACACATCGCGCTAAATTAGGTCAACATAAAATTACATAAATTGTTATTTCGTAAAGCTAATTAATTATTGTAATTTTTGTTAATATCGGATTAATGAATTACTTAATTAGTGTAATGAGAGAATTAAAAGTAATTTTAAAATATTACATTTCATAATTACTTTTAAAACTATAATTATCTAATGAGAGCTTCTGCTAACTAATGACCCTGACTTTAGAAGATGTTTTCAAAAGTATAGATTGGTCAAAAAAGGGTGTCAAAGTAAATAAAAAATATCTCAATCATTTGCGGTACGCTGACGATGTAGTGGTAATAGCAGAAAGCCAACAAGAAATGATACCAGATCTAAACAAAAATTCAAGAAAAATAGGATTACAAATTAATGAAATTGAAAAAAACTAAGGCAATGTTTAAAGATGGTAACATACAAATAGAGGGTAAACAAATAGAAAAAGTTACGGCATGCATTTCCCCGGGGCTGAAGATCATATTGAAAAAAGAAAATCAAAGAAAAGATATGAAAAAAAGAACTTTCCAGTCATGGGCGGCCTGTGAAAAACTGAGCTTTATATTAAAAAATAGAAATATCCAATTGCATTTAAAAAAGTGTGTTTTCAATATGTGCATGTTACCTGTATTGAGTTATGGCGCCAAAAAACTGGATTATGACCCAGAAAAATATAAATAGTCTAAAAGTAACGCAACGCGCGATGGAACGGGCAATGCTAGACATATCCTTACAAGACAGAAAAATAAACATCTGAATAAGGCAAAAAAACGAAGGTCACTGATATTACGGAAAGAGCTGCAAAACTGCAGTGGTCATACGCGGGACATGTGGCGAGGAGAGATATGGATTGATGGAGTAAATACGTGCTAACATAGAGATCATACACGTTTACAAGACCAAGTAGAAGACCTCCGGCAGTCGACTTCGATGACGTCTTGCATAAATATACCTTAAGCACCTTTAACACCTACAGCCATTACATTTAATAATTTTTATATTTTAAAAAGTACTTTCACACTTACCACGTCTTGAATCTAAGCTGGAGAGAAAATCAATAGTAGGGTCATCTTCGTAATAGTTTTGAGCTTTCTAAAATGAAAGATTTTAAAATTTTCACAACTATTTATCATACTTAAAAAGCTACTTGTGTTCATTGACTACTTCATCAATTTTGCAGCCTGAAAACCGCTGGAGTCATAAAAAAGACAGGAAAAATTCAAAAAATTGAAGGAAGAGCTGATTTTAATTCGTTTCATATTGTTCTTTCCGTTTCTCGAAAAAAATACTAAGGTCATCTTTTACTCTTTCTTTTTACTCTAAATTAGTTTTTGTAAAGATGTGTTGCACGGCGTAAGTTTTCACTCATTTTCAATTTTAATAAAACGATATCGTGACTTTTTTTATCAAGATAAAAATGTATGATTTTGACATAATCACAATTTACAACTTTGAGAATTTACATATCAATTTCGAGAGAATACATTATTTTATTTACGACATACGTTATATACATTGATTGGTCGAGTTTCAAAGTCAATTAACGGGCGATTGTCACAAACTTTGAAAATAAGTTAATTATAATTTTAAATTTCCTTAAATTTATTTAAATATCTCAAATAATAATCAATGTTTGTTGATTTTTATACGTTTGAAATTATTTTTAAAAAAATGCGTAATTGGCGAAATGACGTTGCAGAATTTAAAGTTGATATCATTTTTAGCACAAAGTTGGTTAAAAATGTATTTTGGTGGGTTTCCGAATGTGATAAAATATTAAAAACTATTAAAAAAGCATTATTAAAGTATTGTGGTTTTGCATTACTATATATTCATAATTTTTAAAAATTCTTTGTAGAAAATTTCAAAAGTTTCAAAAAAATACATTAAAAATAGATTTTTAAATTTGGTTTGGGTATTGCGGCTTTTCTATTGGAGATACGACAAAATAAAACTAATTTTATGCTGCGTCCGGAAACCCATTCTTTGTAAAAAAGTTAAAATCGATTAATAAATAGGAACTCTGCGATCGATAGAGGAGTATTTCAATTATTTACCTAGATACTACTCTGACTCAGGCAGTATAATACGATAGAATTTTTTAATCTAATTCTGGTTGCGAATAGAGGCCTATCTTTGGATTCTTAACTTTTTTCTAAAAATCTTCAACTAAGCTCACAATTTTAAAAATCGTACATTTTTCAAGATTTTCAATTCATCGAAAGTTGCAAAGAAATTTTTAGAGAAATGATCCTAAATGATTTTGTTTTTCTTTATGTAGCTTAATAATTAATACAAGGGAAAGATATTAATTCTTAAATTTTTGAAAAAATATTATTTCAGTTGTCCTTATAATAGTGAAGATTAATAATTAATCGAAAATATAGAAGTGCTGTATAGTGCAAATTTGGTTGAAACTTTTGGGGTTTAACTGCTGTAATGATAATAAACACGAACGTTAAGAGTAACAAGCATAATTGTATAGAAAAACTACTGAATGACTGATAATTTATTATAAATAATAATGAATAAAAACTTACCGTAATTGCAAATATGCAAGAGCACACGAAGATTACAACAATCATATACTTCATCATGGCTAAATAGTCGTGAGTTATAGAAGTATTATTAATTTTCTGTGCTATACCTTATTTGTGCAGACCTTTTTATACGTTTAACAAGTTTGCTATTGCTTAGTAGGTAGTGGTATTACAATAAATATCGATTTAAAATCAATTTAAAATATTTAATTTTAAATTATGTATGGTACCTACATAGTAGGCATAGTGAATAGTAAATTTTAACATTATAATTTAGTTTACCCACATTAAAATAAATCGAAATTAAATAAATAAATAGATAATTTCAAAGAGCACTCCTACAATAATTAGAATATCTATAATTTGGAAAAATAAAATTTTTTGTTTCAAATCGTTTCATGTGACCCGTCACTAACTAATGTCCGTGAAGTTAGCCCCTTTTTCTTAAATTAAAAAAATTTTGATTGTATTATATTGTTTTCAATTTGTTTTGAGTGTTTTGCTAAAAATTTTAGTTCTAAACTTAATAATAACCGCGGAAATCACGAAAACAGTATAGTACGCCAGCCCCTTTTTCAAAAATTTTGAATTTTTTTCTTGTATTGTATTGTTTTCAATTTGTTTCGGGTGTTTTGTAAAAATTTCAGTTTAAACTTAATAAAACCGGAAATCAAAAACAAATTTCGCCAGCTTTCAAAATTTGAATTTTTTCTTGTATTGTTTGTTTTCAATTTGTTTCGGTGTTTTGTTAAAATTTCAGTTCTAAACTTAATAATAACCACGGAAAATGCAAAACAAATTTCGCAGTCTACCCAAAAATTTGCATTTTTATTTGCATTTTTATGAAATCAGACAAGATCTGGAGACAAAAGATTTTCTCAGCCGCTTTTCTCGACGTAACTCAGGCTTTGACAATTGACAGGGTTCTAAACGAAATTTAAACTAGTTAAGGAGATGGAGAATCAGACTAACACTCAGAAGTCGGTGCATGTGACATTCACAAACAGGAGAGACACCTGTCCACCTGTTAAGTTAAATGAAAGAACTATACCTCCAAAAAGATTTACCTCTGTACACCTTGACCGACGCCTGACCTGGGGCAAACATACATGGAGCAAGAGGTTGCTGGGACACTCCTCAGGAAACACATGTATTGCTAGGCTAACTCACAACTTTCATTGGAGAACAAGATACTGATATAGTACAAGGTCAAATAATACCAATTTGGACATATGGCATTCAGCTCTGGAAAGCAGTCAGTAGTTCCAACATTGCCAAGATTTAATCTTAGGATTATGACTGATGCCCCTGGTTAGTTCCAAACCATGAAAGTGTAAACATGTCCAAGTATTTAGTAACAGATACCAGGATCGAGTTAGAGACCACTTCAACTCTTCGCAGCAGATCTCCTCACCATTCATCGTACTAAAGGCTAAAACGCGACGACCACTGGACCTCCGCACCGCTTTGGTTGATGCAGTCATGTATTCAAACTCGAAGTCTTGCATGTGATTAAATTAGTCATCAATAACTTGTATAGTTCTATGTTTATATTCACCTACCATATCTTTTGTTTATTGTTATTATTTTAACTGATTGTAAAATAAATGAATTTCAAATTTTTAAATATATTGTATTCAATTTGTATTGTTATAAATTTAAGTTTTGAACAATTACTACTATTAAGCGCGAAAACGCAAAATAAAGACAAAATAGGCTATATCTATATTAGTAAAAAATGGCATCATAACTGAAGCCAGAGTAAATATAAAATGTTTTATTCTTGCATATTATATGTATGTGTAAATGTAGTTAAAATACAGAAAACATTTTCCGAAAAATTTTCCATAATGCTTCCGCACCGCTTTGGTTGATGCAGTCATGTATTCAAACTCGAAGTCTTGCATGTGATTAAATTAGTCATCAATAACTTGTTAGTTCTATGTTTATATTCACCTACCATATCTTTTGTTTATTGTTATTATTTTAACTGATTGTAAAATAAATTAATTTCAAATTTTTTAAATATATTGTATTCAATTTGTATTGTTATAAATTTAAGTTTTGAACAATTACTACTATTAAGCGCGAAAACGCAAAATAAAGACAAAAATAGGCTATATCTATATTAGTAAAAAATGGCATCATAACTGAAGCCAGAGTAAATATAAAATGTTTTATTCTTGCATATTATATGTATGTAGTAAATGTAGTTAAAAATACAGAAAACATTTTCCGAAAAATTTTCCATAATGCTTCAATCGAGATGAAAAGCATATTCACAGAGATTAATTATTACATTTGAGACTGTGTTAATATTGATAACACCAGACATATCTTCACTATTAACCTCTTGTAATATTTTGGCGCGCAGTCCACTCAGGTAGTTTTGTATTTGTTGGTTTTTAAAGTCGAAGACAACATAATAAATAAAAAATTGCAAATTTTTGAAAAGTAGGAGCTGGCGCGAAATTTTGTTTTGCATTTTCCGTGGTTATTATTAAGTTTAGAACTGAAATTTTTAACAAAACACCCGAAACAAATTGAAAACAATATAATACAAGAAAAAAAATTGCAAATTTTTGAAAAAGGGGGGCTGGCGCGAAATTTTGTTTTTGATTTCCGCGGTTTTATTAAGTTTAGAACTGAAATTTTTACAAAACACCGAAACAAATTGAAAACAATATAATACAAGAAAAAATTGCAAATTTTTGAAAAGGGGCTGGCGCGAAATTGTGTTTTGTGATTTCCGCGGTTTTATTTAGTTTAAAACTGAAATTTTTTGCAAAACACCCGAAACAAATTGAAAACAATACAATACAAGAAAAAAATTCAAAATTTTTGAAAAAGGGGCTGGCGTACTATACTGTTTTCGCGATTTCCGCGGTTATTATTAAGTTTAGAACTAAAATTTTAGCAAAACACTCAAAACAAATTGAAAACAATATAATACAATCAATTTTTTTCAATTTAAGGAAAAAGGGCAAAACACGTAGGCTTTTATAACTTCTTTTAGGTAGTACTGCCTGTTGATTTTTACGCCTTCTTCAGTAAATTACAATGGAAGATTATCGATTACGAGTCCGCTCTCTATTTAAATTAAAAATAATATTGCATTTTTTTGCCCTTTGTTAATCTTGTAAATGAGGCTTTGTTGCCCGACCCTGTCAAAAGCCCTTCAAATAGTTCCCAATTTTTTTTAACCCGATGAACTTTTATAGTGGTTCGGTAAGAGTTTCTTTCTTCAAGTATAGGTTGGGGTTTGTCGTAAAGAAGTTTCTCAAAAACTTAGGAGAGGATGGGTAAAAGACATTGGAAAGAATTTAAAGACGCTGCTAAGGTGTTAAGGTTAATTTTTTGTATAACTTTCATCAAGATTTGGATGCCGAGAAATTTTCTGGAAAGCATTTCAATTAATTCTTTAATTTCTTTCTCATATTTAAATAGGTTTAGAGATATTTGGAATAATAGATGCGAAAATTACTTTTAAAACCGAAATTTGAAAAAGTAAATATGGCAATTTTCCTCTGTAGTACTTGGAAAATAAACATCAAGTTTACCAAATTACATTACACCACGTGCTGTGCCCAGAAAAGATAATTAAAGTTCTAGTAAACTTGAAGAACCAAGATAGAATAATTAAAAACCGGAAATTACAAAATTGTTATTGAATTTCTTGTAAAATGTGAGAATAATTATGCATTATTATAATATATATAAAAAAAAAATTTAATTACATTACTAATCTGCAAGTACGAAGTACAACTCAAAACAGAAGTCATGAAGCCAATAGAAATAACAAAGTGGTTATCGAAAGTAAATGTTCTAACAAAAAGTTGTATTATAAATTAAAGAATCGAAATCATACTAAATCAAATACAAAACAATTTGGTATCAAAAAAAGAATAAGTAAAACTGCAAATACTAAAATTACAAATTTAAAGCTCTACCAAACTGCACTGGATCAGTTTAAGTCGAAAAAGAAAAACATTTTTTCTGGAAACATATGAGATGGAAAGTAACTTAGAAAACAATCGGACGGTCAAATTAGTAACAAATTGCTAATCAAAAGTATTATTTATGATTTGAAAAGACATAATATGATATTTATAGAAAATACTTTAATTATTATAAATCTAAATTAATTTGATATACAAAAATTTATAAATTATTTTGGAAAATAAAAAACAAGAAACGTAACGAAATTATACGGCTTCAAGCAAAAAACAAATTATTGAAGTATTTCAAAAACAGCAAAAGCAATAAGATAAAAAGGTTTCTTAAGGAACTAAAAATGAAGATGTTCAAAATTTTAATAATCAATGTGAAATCTGTAAAATAATGAAAGACATACCCACACAGAAAAAATAAATTTACGTTTTCATCTAATCTAAATTAAATGGATTAAAATTATATGGTTTATTTAAAGTTTTATATAATTTATTTATTGAAATTATATATTCTATTATTAACCTTTGAAATTAATATTTAATTCAAATTTTTTAAAAATTAGAAGGTTAAATGAACAATAAAACGAAACATTATTTGTAAGCTTTCAGCAATGGTTGCTGCTGTCATCAGACGTTTAATAATAATAATTATATTATATTAAAATAATAATTTTCAGCAATGGTAGGAAAGCTTCCTACAATCCAGATCTTGCTCCTGTGATTTTGGTCTGCTTCCGTTTTTGAAAATGCAGTTGAATAGACGCCGTTTTTTAATGAAGAGAAAGTAATTGTAGCCTGGGACAAAGCATGTGCTACACGCTTTGAAAAAGTAGCAGAAAATTTTTAATGGCTGGTTTATTACGTATATTGAAGTGTGGAAAATATGGTATTTTAAAAAATATAAAAAGCATTTGTAATGATTAGTTGACCATTTTACTTGCTATTATTATTGGCGTTATCATTACCTACATAAAAATTTTATAATTAAAAAGTTACCCAGATAATAATTGCAATACATATTGTGGACGGGAAATAAATTACCACAATAATTATTTATCTGGAATTTTTCTTATGGTGATGTAATATTGATACAAAAAGTACCAAATAAAAATTAATAAAGTTACAGTTTAGGTAACAAAAAAGTTCTTATTGCAGGACTAATCATATTTTAAAAATTAGCCTTTGTTTCAGGTAATAAATTTAATTTTATAAGTCTGCATTATAAATAAAAAGGCACAGAGAAACAGGAACAAAAAAACCCGTGATGAAGTTGTATTACATTATGCAATTTTTCTTACCGTATTTGCATTTTTCCGTAGAAACAAATTAAAGCATTTGTATTAATTTTACAATATTTCAATTAAATCATCCACAGTTTAAAAATTCATTTCAATTCAATTACATCAGTTATTTGTAATAAATTTGTAAATGGTTCACAATGGTTCAAATATTTTGAAGTCGATCAGCTGTTTCTAAAGTTGAAGTCCTCAATTTCAGTTCATCCAAATTAATAGATTCTAGTTGCACTGATCGAAAGTTAATTTCCATTTCAAAAAAACTAAATTCCAATGATAATTTTTAAATTCCATTATCAAAATAATTGTTCCACATCCATTGATTTTGTACAACAATTTGTTGTAACTATTAATTCGTGATTATATTATAGTTAATCCAAGACGTGGGGAAAAACGAAAAACCAGAATGAAAAAGTTGTATTAGTTACTACAATATTAATAAAAATTTTAATTCAGAACAATAAAAAAGAAAAATACCAATTGAAAATAATAAGTACCATTATAATTCATTTCTTCTTCTGTTCACTTAATTTAGTTTCCTATTCTTTTAGGGTTATAGGTAGCTATCTTCTTTGGTGTGGAAGTTGCAACCTCTGTAGCCCAGCTATCTTCTTTGTTGTGGTAGTTGTTTTGCCGGTTCTTGGTGTAGAAGTTGCAGCTTTTGCAGCATTATCTGCAATTATTTATTTTATTGTGGTAGTGGCTTTACTATTTTTGGAAGTATTCTTTATTATGGTCAAATAAGGTGTCAGTTTTATTAGGTGCTTTCTTTTTAAATTAGAGTTTTCAACAGCTTGCTTGTTCTATTAAAAGCATTTTATTCGATAAATTTTTTAAAATAAACATTCTCTCATATTGCCGTCAACTTCTTGCCTTTTGGTGTTACAACTGACACAACAGCGCTTTATTTTTGTATCCTTAAAATCTGCTTCAAATTCCTCTTTGAAGTTGATATTATTTACGTTGGTTTTATTGTAATTGATTTGCTTTAGTCAGGTATATGGCACAGTATTGTAATTAAGAGTTTTAAAGTTCTTTTGAAAGTTCGGATAATTTTACAATCATTTGAATGGCATCCTTGACAAGAAACATATTTCGTAAAATCTCATTAATATTTAATTCCATAATTATATCAGCCAAATCTTAGAAATTAGTATAAATTTCTCAAAGTTCTTATTTAGTTTCTGAAGTTTGATGGGTGCAGAAGAACTTATTTAACTATTTATTATTAAGTAACCCACAGAAGATATACTAGTATAATTCCTGACTAAATAATTATTATAAATAAAATAAACTAAATTTTCTTACGGCTTATGAAACATTATAATTCTGAATTTATTGATACCTCAAAATAATTCTATTCTATCTCTTCTATCTTTGAAATACTGAAAATATTATATAGAACAAGATAACTATGATTATGCAAGATTATAACTATTTGTTATTAAGAATAAACGTTTTTATAAAAACATAGTTTGTTAGCTGTTTAGTTAATTAAAACTTATATGTTATTCCAATTTGTCCCCTTGTCCTAACCACTTGGTCGTTCGGCAGAACATTGTTAACCAAAAGGTGGGTCCTCTTGTTTCAAAATACGTTTTATCCTCTGCCTTTGCATTGGCTAGACTCCAACGGTGTGCGAGGGCTTTGAGTTACTTCAGATAAACCAAAGAGACGAATAAGAATACAAAACAACCAAACAGTTTTAATTTATTTTTTCAATCAACCAAAGAAAGCTACGCTGTAACAATGGAAAGCTCGTCATGGCAATGATACAGTCGGTACAAATTGGTTTGATCTAATTAATTCAGTAAAATTTTGAATTTGTAGTCCGATGCGTTTAGAGGTGGCACACTCAACTCTGAAGCCTTCTTTAGAGTTGTGGTTAAATAACGACTTAACAGAGCTCAAAACAAAAGTAAAGAAAATTATTTTTTCTTGCCTAAGGCTTCACAAAATTTAGCACTATCTATTTAAATGTGCCTTTGGTTGATAACTGTGAATTTACAAAATGAAATTTATTACCTGCTGAAATAATGAAAATACACCCAACTCAATTTTACACAATTTTTAAGTTACAAGGCTCAAAAATCTTTTTTTGTATAATTTTCTTACTATTATAAGATTCAATTTCTTTATACTAAGGATAATTTTATTGTAGGTAGAAACATATTTTTAACGAATTTCTGATGAATGTATCAATGCAAAAAAGAGTTGGGTGTATGTAACAATATTTTGAAAAACAAATAGCCTTCATAAACAGGTTTGTAATAAGGAAAAATTTATTCGTTATCTATTATCACCTCGTTGATTTTCATTTCGAGCTTTTCATATCAATTAGGAAACCCTAGATTTTTTATTTTGTAATTTATTTCCTGTGCATAATGTGGTAAGATAATTATTTGGTCAACCAAGAGAAAATATAAATAATATGAAATATTTAAAGAAAAGTTTTGTGTGATTTGTTCCGTTATCGGTACTCAATATTCATGCCGCACTTAGAACTATGAATAAAGGAATAAGTTGGTAAGTAATTTAAAATCAAATAGCGTTTTTATAAACTTATAATTTATTACTTATGTCAAAAATGCAAGCCTCTTGCATTCTAGTATTTAAAAAAATATATGCTTTTTTATATTGAAATGTCTATTTTCAATAAAAGGCATTTAAATAGCTTATTGTGCTTCGTGATAATCAAGACATATTCTATGCCGAATATTCTGGACGTTAACTACATTATTGAAAACTTCGACTTTTAAAATATCAAAGTTTCATAACTCAGCAAAATGAATTTGTATGATTAAGAAAATAATAAAAATTTTTTCAATTGTTATTTAATCAATTTTTCTCCTATGTAATTACTAAATAAAGTTTTCAAGCAAATACGGATTATACTTTCCTCTATTTTCTTAAGTATCATACAAATACGCTGAATGTTTGCCGTGGAATATACTTTCTCAAAATTTTAAATTAATTTGTCAAACTTTTATTAAAGTATGCATAAACGGCAGGACGTGTGGGTCATCTTGAATTCTCTGGGACATCTGTTCGCAAAACTCGACTCTTCTTTCAAAATCGTCTTCGCCAAGTTATTGGTGAATTTATCAGTATAATCAATCAGCTAAAATTTAAATTAATAGTGAATTTTCCCACGTTATTCATTTAATTCACGCGATTATAAAATAAGGAGTCGTATTAGATATCTCTTCAGGTTTTTTCAAATTTCCAATAAATTCTTGATTACATAATATGTATACCAGATTTGCCAAATAGATATTATTTTATAAACCTTTCTCATTAAATAAAAAAAAAGAAGAGAAATAAGAGATAAACCCCAAGAAGGATATAGTAAACTTATGCGCAATACAATAGCAAGGCGTGAGCTTTGGTCCGATTTCAAATAAAATTCCAAAAATTGTTAAGAATTTATAAATTATGTTTATTTATTATAAGTTATGTAATTTATAAATTATTATGAATTATAATTTATGTCAATAAAAAATCAATGTATTAGATAAAAGTGGATACGTGATGAGTTGCAGGAAATGCAAAGCTAAATGCTTTTGCCTAACTTGCTGAAAAATCAGAATCCGATTTCCGGAAGATAGAAATAAAAAATAAATTCTCGGCTGGATTCCAACTGAACATACTATTGGCATAACAAAATAAAATTGATATACCACGAAAATAAAGGAATAAAATTGAACTTACTGGAAATCCTCGAATTTAAAATTTTCCAAATAGAGTTTACCATCACTTACTTAGTTCACTGTCAGATCGATTCAAATGTGCATATAATAAACTCCTCCTTAATTCTTTAAAATTTTTGTAATACTATGATAATTTTCGAAATATTTTTAACATAATTTTGATTTTTTTAATTTTTGTTAGCGAAATTCGGATTATGACTGAACTGTATTTAAATTTTCTTATTTTTTCAGGTTTTTCGTTCAATTGTGTTTCTTAATCCTTAAATCTACCGCAGTTCGAGATGTTACTCTGGTATTACAAAAATTACCAGGAAATAATTCCAATTTCAATATGACCTGCGTATTAAGCGGAGAAAATTTAAACTCGGGAATTGCTTGGATTCGACCTTTGCGGTTGGGCCCCAGAATTTATGGTATTGACACCTTATAATCATAATTTTAAAAAATTTAATATCTCAATATTAAATTAGATTTTTTATAAGTTATATATTTATACATAACTCAGTGATGTGTGCTGTTATAAAGGCAAAATTGTGAGAAAGAGCTGATTTTTTTTCGTTTTGGCCACTATTAAAAATATAAGAATAACTTTACATTAGTTTGACTTATACTACACATACTTTCATATTTTGTTAATACAAACTTAATGAAGAACAAGAACCGTTAAGTGCATAATAATGTGAATAATAACAAATCTTTAATTAATTTTATCTAATTAAAAACAAATTGTGTTGGCCAGATACCTTTTAGGAATAGTATACTCGTATACTAAATATTGGAGTTTACTCCTTAAGAATCGATTTTCATATATAAGGCGCCCGGTATGATAAAAATATGAGGTGTAAAATCTACTGATGAATGACCTCGTTACGTTTTTAGTGCGCACCTATGGTGCGCAAGAAATGACCGCGTTACTTTTTTAGTGCGCACCTATGGTGCGCAAGATAATATTGCCGGAACATCTAACAACCACGTGGGTAAAAGGTACGTTTTTAAAAACGAAAATGAGAGGCGTATCTTTACATTAGCGCAACTGCACCAAATCCTGCCGCTTTTTGTTATACATATCAATAATTAATATTGTTATTGTGAAGTTATAATTTTTATCATTATATTTCGATATTTAATCCAATTTAGACAATTTCTAACCTAACCAAATTTTCTCGAGGATTACAGTTGTAAACGAAAATATAATCAGACATTATGTAGAATTGGTTGAAATTATTCGAAAATGGTTGGAATATTAAAATTCTCAGAAAAAAATTTAGATTTTCAGATAACAGATGGGAAGGTAAGATTAAAGATTTCGTTCAATAATCTGTTAGAATTACTATTTTTGAAAATATCTTCCACACAAGCGGCTTGTGTGTGCTATAATGCATTGGTGGGAGTAATAACTTTGATCCGGAAGTTCTTTTTTTTTTCTCTTAACTTTAGGCCTAGATCCTATAACTTTTAATAGTAACCTCGGCGATGTTTCGAATCCATTATTTGTACTTTGATCATATTACTTATTTTATATTTCAAGTACATAACTTACTTGTTGACCTCAGATGTGCCTGTTAATTTGTTTCATTGTCAACGATGGCAATTAGTTAACATAGGAGACCAATAGTTTTACCTACCTTCCCAAGCACGAATACGGCATTGAAAAGTTAGCTCTACTGGATTCAAACCAGGCGCCTTACTTAATTAATCGCGCAGACACCACATCGAAGTCAGTATATAATTATCGTTAACAACTATTCAAATATGATAAAAACCAAATTTATAAATTTTCTCCCAAAAATTTCATTTATTTAATCTTGAGTCAGATTTTTTAAATAACAAGTTTTTATCCAATATTTAGAACATTAAAGTGATGCAGCAAACAAGGATTATAGAACACTCATAAGTTGAATGCTATACTTCCACTTTTGGCGGATTTTGTATCTCTGTAGATTTTAAATTAAATGAATTGTAAAATTTTACCTGCCAGTGCAAAATAATTACATATCTAATATTTATATGACGTACATTGTATTTATACCCTGTTAACTAATTTGCACTTCAAAAGTTTATTATTCAATCCCTATAGCCCGTATAAAATTTTACAATGCTAATTTTTCAATTAAGCTAACATTATATGAAATAAATATAAAATTTTAATTATAGAGTTTCAATCATTTATGGACGGACAAAATTATTTTACTACGTCGACAACTTTCGTTAAAACTAATAAAATTACAATAAATTTTCTATACGAGTTAAAAAGCTCATATATTTTATGCGATACATGGGATCCACCTCACTCAAGCTGTTATTGGATTTTATTGGGGGCTAAACTTTGATCCGGAAGTTCTTTTTTCTCTTAACTTTAGGCCTAGATCCTGTAACTTTTAATAGTAACCTCGGCGATGTTCCGAAGCCATTGTTTGTACTTTAATCATATTACTTATTTTATATTTCAAGTACATAACTTACTAGGTTGACCTCAGATGTGCCTGTTAATTTGTTTCATTGTCAACGATGGCAATTAGTTAACATAGGAGAGACCAATAGTTTTACCTACCTTCCGAAGCACGGAGACGGCATTCAAAAGTTAGCTCTACCCGGATTCAAACCGGGGCCCCTTACCTTAGCAGTTGATCGAGCAGACAGCCACATCGAAGTCAGCCTCGGTGCGGATTCAAACTGGGGCCTTAACGTTATCGGTTGATCGCACAACTACCAGGCCAATGACCGTTGATAATTTCAATATTCTAAATATTAGATAAAAACACCAAAAATAAAACAAACAAAATAATTTCTTCGCGAATTCTAAATTTCATTTATTTAATTTGATCTCTGAATTTTAAAATTTATATGCAATTTTAAAATTAAATGATGCAGCAAACAAATTAAACATATAAGTTTAATTATACTTCACATTTTGGATTTTATCTCTGTTAACTAATTAATTAAATTTAGTTAAATTATTACATATTATAAATTTACAATGTAATTTTATAATTGTTAACATAATATAACTTCAAAAATTTTAATATAATTCAATCATTTACCGAGTATAAATTATTTTACTAGTGCTAATTTTAAAACTAAAATATAAATTACAATAAATTTTTAATTATAGAGTTACAATCAAATTTTATGCACAGGATCGACATAAATTGATTTTATAGGTGCAATTGTAAAATAATAAACAATAAATTCATAAGTTAAAAACAATTCTATATTTTATGGTATTCATTGATACCACAAGTGTTATGAATTTTATTAGAGATGAGGTAATAAAACAAAATTTTAATCAATAATATCCCTAAAGTAGAATATACATAGAAATCTTCCAATGTTCACAAGTTCCATAATATAGTACATTATTAAAATTTGTAATTTTTTTATAATTAATTGTTTTTATCCAGAAAGTCAAAATGCAAAACAAGTGGTATTTCCATTATTAGATATAAAAAATAAGTTTATTTTGTGCTTTTATCAGATAAGCTCAGATAAAAACAGATAGGTATTAATTAACATTGTGCTTTATTCAGCTAGAGATGGTAAAAGGTTGAGATACCATTTAAAAATTTATAAAATAAAAAAAATAAATAGAATCCTTCAATCAAAATTACTCTTTCTATATAAAACACTTTTGATTATAGCCTTCTTCGGCATATTTTATCAAAAATTAAAAGTGTGTTTATTCGCAAATAAGTAGTTTTGATTGATGTGATTACTCTCCTTACTCGTAGCTCAAATATTTTGTACTATTTTTCAGATATCTACAGATAAATTTTTAAATGAAGATATATGGAAACACTCTATGTTGGCAATCAATGAAAATAATATTAT
Organism: Lycocerus yunnanus; assembly: GCA_036346125.1. Taxonomy (NCBI): domain Eukaryota; kingdom Metazoa; phylum Arthropoda; class Insecta; order Coleoptera; family Cantharidae; genus Lycocerus; species Lycocerus yunnanus. The sequence goes on from JARFIX010000018.1 coordinate 7,935,474, forward strand.
ATTGAAGTCAGTATCAAATGATGAAATTCTTTTAAATTATACCGATAATGAAAAGCCATACATTAATACGAGTTATCTAATTGTAAGAAGTGCTATGGTACCATCTTATTGGAAATTTCATACTTGTAAGTAACTAAAATTTTTATCGTAATTTTATGAGATAAAATAAAATTTTAACTCAAATTTTCTCACATTTTTAAAATGTATCTTTTTCTTTAAAATCAAATAACTTATTTTAAAAATAAAACATTTTATTTAACTTGATGAAACTTCTTTGATATAGTACATACATACATTATTTTATCTTTCCGTAGTTAAAACTACTACTTTATTAATCTTGTTAATGTGATCTGAATTGTTAAGTCCAAGCTGTGTTAACAAAAATTTTTAGCAAATATTAATTAACAGAAAACTTGCCCACCGTTGTTCGGGAAGCTGTTTTGTAGAGAATTTCTAATTCCTTTTCTAGGTGATCGTCTCCTCGTGAATTATTACGGATATTTAGAATCTTATTAATCCATTTGCGAGTGTTTTAAATTTGCCTAGATTATTCTCTCCTTGCGAATTCTTGCATCTCCGCTCTCATTTTTTTACGCACAAAAGTCCAAAACTTAACTGCAACCGTTTTATGTGTTGTTGACGCCATTGCTAGTCTGTTGTTTGATGCTTACTGAATGAACGCAGTTCAATGTAGTTGCCTGCCATATTAGCAAAATAAACTCATTAATTTTTTTATTCAAATTGGAGTTGAGAGTAATTAAAGTGTTTTTTCTACAATCGACATGAAAAGTAGGCTTTGGCAAAATTAACATTTCCTGAGGACTGTCACTTTGCGCTTTAAAGCAGAAAGTAAAAATTTACGCGCGCATACCTCAATTGCAGAAATCAATGTAACAATTTTACAACACAATCGAAGTGCTTACCAGTATTTATCTTTAATTCCTACCGATTTCTATCATATTGGTCGTCTTACCTAAAACAATACTTTCTCATATTTCATAAGTGATAAATTAAAAATGGAGAGATTGCATAAACTGCAAGCACTAGTAAGTCACTATTATTTAACATCTACAATCAATGTCATTTCACTATATTTTCTTCACAATATTTTCACCACTCAAAGTAATTTTGAATTAGTTTGAGACTTTATTTGTGAATTTTTTCTAAATATGATTCGTGGTTTCATATCCATAAAGACGCGGTTGTGGGAATATTTTATTTCAACAAAGGCTACGTTTTTGATAATAACACCTTGACAGATCTACGGCTACCTTAAATTTTTGTTGTTAATTATTTGCTAAGAATTTATTTTGAAAAAGTCAACTTACAGTAAAGATGGAACTCAGTGTCTTAAGATTTCTAGAATAGTTTTTAAACCCTTAATCCACCGAAATGTATCACAAGTACACACAGTCAATACTAACTTAAAAGAATAATCATTCCCACAAACACATAACGTTTTATTTTACAATAAGAAACAAAAAAATTTTTTTTTTTTGAAGGGTGTGTAGGTTTATCTTATTCAATTCAAATTAAAATTATTTCCTTAAACCTAAAATTTTTTTAAATAATTAAAAATTTTTTTAATTTCAAACCCACTCTTTTGAAAACATTTAAAAAATTGTTTTAAATTAAAAATAAATTTTATTTTTTTATTTGAAATTAGGTATTGTGGTAATGGTGGAATAATTTGTTCATCTATGAAAAAATTTAATTTAGACACGCCATAAATTTTTTAACTTTGTTCGGAAATGTTACTTATAACAATTTATTACCAGTAACTTTTCGTTTTTTGACTTTTTAAAATTAACAAACATTTCACTAAAATTTAAAGGAGCTTATTTTGAAGAAAAAATAAATTTTCTTCAAACCTAATTTAAATAATTACTTTGATAAACAAATTTCAAAAAAAAGGTTTTAAAGATCTGGTTACATAAAATTAAAATGTGTTTCTTTTAATGTTTGGTAAATAACTTTTGCCATAAAAGTTTAATTTTGGAAAGTCACAATTTTTTCAATTTAACATATTAACCTCCCACCCTTTAAAATTTTTAAAGTTTTTCTGTTATTTTAAAAATATTATACTTTGGGGCCATTAAAATTTGTTTAATTAAAAATTTTATTTTTAATTATTTATTGGGGATGAAATTTTTTAATAAAATTTTTTAACAATGTACAAAAGGAAGTTTTAATTTTAAGGATAAAAACAACTTAATTTTTTAAATTATAATTTTACCTAAATTTTGTGTTTTAACATTTCCTTTATTTTTAATTTGTTAAATCCAATTTGGTTTTCCATTCCAATTTTTTTCTTTAATGTATTTTTCCTAATATTTTCCCCTTTTTTGTAAAATAATAAAAAATTTAAAATTTTTTCGGCAAACTTTTTTTTTGGTAATTGGTAAGGTCAAATTGTGGATACTTTTTTGTTAAATTCCATTGGAACCTATAAAATTCAATTTTGTTTTTCTTCCAAAATTAAAAGTTTAAAATTGTTTAATCTTTAAAAATTTATTTCTATTTTTTGTAAATTAAAATTTTTTTCTATAGATATTATTCGATTTAAAAAAACCATTGTTTTAAAAATTTTTTTTTTATTTTTATTTTTAAAGGCTTGCACCTATTCCCTAATGGAAATCCTGGCCCCAAATTTTTTTTGCCCCGTTATTAAAAATACCTTGTTTATAAAGTTAAGGGTAAACACTTTAATTTCGGAAAAAAAGTTACTAATTAGAATTTGAAAAAGTTTTTAATTTATTTTTTATAAATTAAAAATATTAGTAATTCAACATTATTTAAAAAATTTTTTAAAAATTTAAAAAATTTGAAGAAAGAAAATTTAAACCTTTTATTAAAAATTAAAATTTTTAAAAAAATGGTTGTTTATTTTATTTTTTTTGTCAAAACCCTTTGTTTAACCTCCCACACTCTTGGTTGCCCTAAATTTGTTGTCATACAAATTTTGCCCACTTTTAATACCCTTTAAAGGTTTTTGTTTAATATTGAGAACCTTTTCCCCAATCTATAAAATTTAAATGCAACTTTTATGAAAAACTATTTTTAAAATATTACTATATTATAAAACTTGGTCTTGTTAAGATAAATTGTTTAAATTAAATTTATTTTAAATTTTTAAAATATTTAACCCCTTGTCCAATGGAACAAAAAATTTTTGCGGAATAGTAAATAAAAATTCCACCACCATGTTTTCAAAAGATAAAGGTTTTTTTTTGTAAACTTCCATGCCAAAAAAATTAAATTCTTTCTGAAAATAAAATTTCAAACTTTTTTAAATTTTTTTTGTTTTTGGTTTATTCAAATTTGTCTTTATTTTATAAATTTGAAATAAACTAATTTTAAGGAAAATTGCTTTCCAAATTTTTTTTAAACATAATTAAATTTATTAGACATAATTTTTAATTATTCTGTTTTTTTAGATAAATAAATTAAATATTAAAATTTAATTTTTAGAAATTAAGAAAAGGGGGTTTTTGGTGGAATTGGTAACAACATTGGGGAAATAAGTACTTCGATTAAAAAATATTAATCTGAAGTGGTTAATTAATTTTAAAAAAAAAAAATTGTTTAAAAAATAAAAAAAATATTATTTAATTTCCAAATTATTTTCGAAAATTTTTTTATTTTTTAATGTTATTGAAATTAAAAATTTTTTTACAATTTTGTATATTAAATGTTTAAAAAAAATTTTTAAATAAAAAATTTTGCTATTTTTGTTTTGAAAACGGCATAAATAAAACTAAAAAATTAATTCGAAAACAGTAATTAAATTGAAAAAGTTGAATTTAAAATAAAAGTTTTTTGGACAAAAAACACTTTGAACTCGTTTTTTATGAAAATGGATTTGTTTAAATTTTTCGTTAATTGTTTTTATAATTTTTTAAAATTTTTAAATAAGTTTTTGAAAGAATATTTATAAAATCAAAAAAAATTAAAAAAATTTTTTAAATTTTAAATATGTTACAATTTTATTACTTTATAAAAATAAAATTTTATTCCAATACCGATTTACAAATTTAAAAGAAAAATTAAAATTTAAAAAAAAAATTAATTTTCTTTAACAAAAAAAATTTTATTTAGTAATGTTAAAAAAAAATTAAAAAAAAAAAAAAAAATTTTTTTTTTTTTTTTTTTTTTAAAATTTTGGTAAAATTTATAACAGTTTAAGTTAAAATTATTAAAAAAAAAAAAAATTAACACCTTTTTAAAATATAAAAATTTTTAAATTTTAAACAAAATTTTTAAAAAAATTTTTTAAAATAAATTTTTTATATTTTTTTAATTTTAATTTTTAACGTGAAAAATCGAAAAACAATTTTTTACACTTTTCTATTTTAAAATATTATTAACAATTCCCTTTTATAATTTAAATTTTCTTTTTTAATAAAGAAAACAAATTTTTTAAAATTTTTTAAAAATTAACCCCCAAAATTATCCCTTTTAATTTTTTTTTAAATATTTTAATACATCTCTTTATTGGAATTTAAAAATTTTAATAAACATTTATTTTAAAAAACCTTAATACAAAAAGACATTAAAAAAAACAATTTCCCCCATTTTTAAATAATTAAAATAAAAAAGGCTGCCAAATAGCCACATGTTAAAATTTAAAAAAAAAAAAATTAAAATAATAATTTTTTTGTAATTTAAATAAAATATTCCAGAAAAAACCTTTAATTTTGTTTTATTTTATAACTTAAATTTTTAAAATATTAATTGATTTTTTTTCTAATTTAATTGAAATTTTGTTTTTTAAAACAAATTTAAAAAAAAAAAAAATTACATTTTAATTTTCCCCAATTTTTTTTAAAAAAGTATTTTTAATTTTCTTAAAATTTTTTTAAAAAAAAATAATATTCCAAGTTCCTTAAAAATTAATTTTGAAATTTTTAAAAAAATTTAAAAAAAAAATATTAAAAATAATAACCAATGGTGCCCTTTTTAAAGGAATTTATCTACACATTTAATGATTTAACATTTATTGAAATGTAGGGATTGCAATTAAAAATTATTTATATCCATTCTATAGTAAAACCTAGTAGGTAAAATTTGTTTTTGCTAAAATTTTATACAGTTAATAGAGGGTAATAATTATAAAACAAGGAAAATTGAAACAATCCTTTTAGTTATCGAAAAAACGTGAAATAAATTTAGCAATTTTTAATTAAAGTTGATTTTTTAAACGTAGCTACATTTTTTAACGTCATTAGATTTTTAATTTATTTTTCTGAAATCGTCATCGAAACGACACTTCCGAGGGTGAGACACGAAGCAAAAATTGTACACCACACCTCCTTTTCCTAAAATCTCCCGAAATATCCCATATCTACATCTCTGATATCTCCTGACATTTCACTACATCTCCCAACATCTCACCACATTTTCGACATCTCCCCATATATCCCAGAAATTCCACCACTTTTCAATAATTTTTAAGGATATTTAGTAAAATTAGGAAATTTGCGATCAACGGAAGATTTATAAAACAATCGTTTTAAGATTTCAAAACCATTAAAAACAACTAGCGACTTTTGAAATTTTTATATATCAACGCATCAGACAACCGGGCGTCTAGAAATAGATACGCAGTCGACACGTTGACAATCCCTGCACTAAAAGATGGATCCAAGTAAATCCCGTGCAGTTTGGGGGTTACCTGTATTCGATATTAATCATTCATATTCACCACTATTGTAAGAAGTTATTAACCTCCAGTGCACGGGTGATCTAAAAGTTATACGAGTGCACGGGTGAGGCCTATCAGGCCCATATTTAAAAGACGGTAAAAATTATTCTGTTCATATATTTAAATTTTTTTTATTAATACAAACTATGATTAGTGTTTATGAATATAATAAATATATTTAAAGAAAAAAAATTTATATAAGTGACTAAAAAAGTCTCCGTACGACACTATTCTAACAATTTAAATTACATTATCCGTTTTACCATTATTTTTGTTATGAAATATGATAAAATATAAATATTGACATTCATCATTAGTTTTAAGAAAAATTTTTTAAAAATTTACTAAAATCCGTCTGTAAGCAAGAAAAATTTAAACAAACTGCCATAATCTGTCTATAAAAGTCTCCGTACGATGATGCATATAGAAAATGTTTCCTTTGTAGACGCACGATAAGCACTTTTATTTTTAAATTCAACGTTTTACAATACATTGCAATGTTACTATTACATTACGCAATTAATTTTTTAGGTTTTAGTTACGGTGACCGTGTTTCAAGGGCAATAACAAAATAAGCAAAGAAATTTTCTTCGAGGTGCGACAAACAATAATTAAATTGTATTGTGAAGGCATATCAATGCGCGAGATCGGAAATTATCGGGAAACCTAATTTAAGTGTTCAATACATCATTAAAAATTATGAAACAAAGGTTTCTTGAAAAGTAAGCCCTTTCTGGACGCCCCAAGATACTAAATAATATTATGAATCGTGCTATTATATGCGAAGTGAAGAAAACCCCAGAATAAGTGCTACAAAATTGGGGATGAAGTACGTAATAAACTTTATATTAGTGTTTCGGACCAGACAATCAGAAATTTGCTCAGAAAAGACAATTTTAATGACCGGGTTGAAAGATGTAGCCTCTTATTTCAAAAGTTTATAAAAGTAAAAGATTCAAATTTGCAATAGAACACAGAAACAAAGAAAAAAATAAATAAAATAATGAAAAAAGTTCTGAAATTGAGTGATTTTTACAGACGAGAGTAAGTTTAATATTTTTGGTTCTGATGGAAGAAAAAAATTGTGACGAAAACCAAACGAAGCGCTTAATATGAAAAACGTTATTCCCACAGTAAAACATGGTGGTGGAAGTGTTTTATTTGGTGTCTATTGCAGCGTCGGTGTGGAAAATTATATTTTATTGATTCCATAATGGACAAGTGGGTATATTTAGATATTTTAAACACTAATTTAAAATACAGCCCATCAATTAAGCTTTCTAAACAATTTTATCTTCCAACAAGACCAAGTTGTATACATACGTCAATGATTGTTAAAGAATAGCTCCTTTATTATGTGAACATTGATCACCCCAAACCCACTTGTCTGAGCATGTGGGATGAATTAAACCGCAGAATTCGTAAACACGATATTACGAACAAAAATACTCTTAAGAGGGTATTACAGGAAGAATGGGACAAAATTGGGTCAGATATGACAACAAATTTAGTGGAGTCAATGCCAAGACGTGTGGGGGCAGTGATTAAAGCTAAAGGGTTTTGTACAAAATATTAAATATTAACATAAACATTTCTATGCCTATTTTTAAGTACCGTACGGAGACTTTTAGTAGATTTTTGTAGATAGATTATGGCAGTTTGTTTAAATTTTTCTTTCTTACGAACGGATTTTCGTAAATTGTTTAAAAAAAATTTTTTTAAACTAATGTGTGAATGTACATATTTATATTTTATCGAATTTCATAAAAAAAATAATATTAAAAAACGGAGTAATTGTCATTTAAATTGCTAGAATAGTATCGTACGGAGACTTTTTAGTCATGTATAGTTTTTATCAATAAGAAAAACATTGTTTTTACATTGATTATTAAAACTCGCTACAAAATAAACTAAAAGTTACAGAATAAAAATTTTCATGTTTTCCTATAGTAAAGAAGCTAATCTAACACAAAAATATAAAAAATTTATAAAAATGACAACACAAAATACCATATTTAAATTTCAACATTACATTTCTGCAATAGCATTGTCGCAGAACAATGTTGTATATGTACATACACAACAAGCCTTGCAAAATTTACACAAAATTGTCGGAATTGTTTTTCTTAATTGCAGTATTTACAATATCCTAGTTTTCTAGAGGGGTTGGTTTTGCTGTTCGTTGAGGGTTGCTACCCCAGTTAGTCGACTACTATTTGACGTTCTTTTCTAGAATGTATTAGTTGGTTGCTCGTTGTTGCATATGTTTTTACTAAATTTACTCCAAAAATTTTTAAAAAAAGTACATAAGGCATGTCGTGCCAATAAAATTTAAAGCCATTGCGACCATCTAAATTAAATTTTCGTCAAAAAAATAATTTTAGATCATTCATGTACCCAAGTTTGATGGTTTTTGCAAATTCCAATATTGCTGCTGTTGATAATTTCGTTTTTTCTTTCGACGATGTTGCCGAGTACGGCCCTGCTATTTTGAAATTTTTTGTTGCTAATGTGATGTAAAGGATATCGACTAGTTAGATTTACAGTGACTTATCACCTCATCTATATTTCCTTGTTCAAATTATAATTCAGGTCGACTATGTTTGAATTTTTTCGCATTTTTAAAAATTTCTAAAATTTATTTATAATTTTTTTAATTTCTCAAAATTTTGTCGCTGCTATTACTAATTTAGTTTTAATGTACTACCCTTTTCAGGTAATTTGAACCGGTAAAGAAGCAGGAAAGAAAATTGAAAAAATAAAGTGAAAAAATCTAAAGTTTACGACATGTTTTACACAAAAACTAATAAGTAAGAAATTGTGTATTATCAAAATACAAACCTTTGAACCAGTGATTTTAATGCCACAGTTTTGTATTTATTTTTTAAATTTTAGTGATAAAATAAAACATACAAATTATTAGCTCCTTGAGATTGTAAAATAACCTGGATTAAAATATAACAAACATTATTTTAGAATCTTTTCTAGTGCCCAAAGCAAGAAATACTCTAATTAGTTTGAAATCCATATTATTATCTTTTGTTCCGAAAGTAACATTTAAAAATATCACTAATAAGCGTAAAATGAAATTATGAGTTTTCAACAGAAAGTTACACGAGTGCACGGGTGAGGCCTGTCAGGACATTTGATTTTTTTTCCAAGTAATGGTGCCATAAATATGTTTTAAAATTTGATCGTAATATGTCTTTTTACATTTCTGAGAGGTATAGAAATAGTCGCAACAAAAAAAAATTTTCTATAAAAGTTATAGCGATATTTGTATGTTGCATGGACTAACAGGCCTCACCCGTGCACTGGAGGGTTAAATACTGAAAGTCAAATTAAAATCAAAGAAAATTGTAACACCTCTGTATTGAAATTGGATAATTGACTCAACTTAACATATCTTTTCACTATCAATTGGGTAAATTACAAATTATGCAAGAGTGATATTTTTTTATGTTATAAATACTTTTTGTTGGGCTAATAGAGGAAACGTAAATTAAACCGCAAAGTTTGAAAACTTGCTTGAATATCCTGACTCGAACTTCAAGATAAATTCTTCGTGTGAATAAGAAACTGAAACAGAATAAAAGACAAAAACACATAATATTATGACAACAAAATAAAAATAGAGCATGCGCAATACCAACTTTAATGTCCTCGTTATGTCGATCGTTGGGGTAGACGTGTAAAATTGGGGTGTGAGAGTCACTTTTCCTATAGAAATGGCTATACCAAACGAAAGAACACAAAAATACAAGCTCTTTAAGGTGAGGATCAATCTTGTCGGAGTTGTAATAAGGCCACAATTTCATTTTGAAAATTGCAATTTTCCATAAGAAATACATGTAAGTGTATTAAAATGAAAAGGTATCATTTATTCTGTTGGCGGTACGTGCTGTGCCTGGGTCGACAGTGACTAGTGGTGGGTGATACCAGTCGTCTCAGAGATCCGTCGCGTCAACTTTCAAAATTTTCGAGTTGGAGCCGCTAAGGGACGTTTTAATGAGTTTAGCACGTGTCAAAACGCTCGGAGCCGCACGAGCCCCGGAGCGAGGGCGGGTGCGAGAGTAGGTTTTGACAGTGCAACCACCTCAGAAATGAATTCACAAAAGTGATTTTTTCGAAAATTTGTTGTCCGATCACAACTTTAATTTTTTTATTAGCTAATTACACCATTATCTATCATAATCTCGTGAAAACCGAGATTCTGGTTATTTACTGTCCCTCAAGCCTTTAATTTTAGGGCGGGTTAAGTTAAAAGCCAATGATAAATTGCATTCCTAAATAACTTTAAAGCTATTTTTCAAAATTTTGAATATTCCGCAAATTTTATTTTTTTATACCTAATTAACCCATCATCTTTCATATTCATTCAAAATGGAAATCGACCTGGGAATCTAATTGTCCCGATCTTGTTATACAGGGTGTCCCGTGACCGTGGAGAACCTCTTAGGTGGTGATAGAGGACACTTTTCTAAGACATATTTTTAAATAAAATTTTGTCCAAGTCCAAACCCTTGGGGGTACCTAACTTTAAAGCAATTTTTCAATTTATGATTTCAAGCGGCCATTGCACCGATATTTTTGATTTTTGGGTTTGATGGATTAGAGCTTTTCTATAGACATTTGAATATCTACAAATTATGTTATAACCCCTTATTGCCTAGAATCAACAGATTTCGAGTTATGAATTAAATTAAGAGAAAATGTCAAAAATTCCGAGTTTTATTTTTTACTTTTCTTGCCAACTCCGTATCTTTTAAACGAAACGTTTTAGAAAAAAACTAACGGCCCAAACCGGATAGGGAATTTAACTTTAATAATTTTTTTTGGGAAACCAACCGTTTTCACCGAAATTACGAAAATAATGAACAAGGTGTAGGTTAAAAAAATTAAATAAATTCACAACATTTATTTTAATAAATTTTCAAAATGGCCTTCCTCATTTCAGCACACATACGTGCTCTTTTCAAATGTGTTGCACGGTATTATTTATAATAGAGCTTCTTTCATTAAGTTCTGTCACACTACTGTATTTTGTGAATTTATTTATTTTTTTTTGTACTTACACCTTCTTTATTATTTTCGTAATTTCTGTCTTGTCTCTCATGAGACAAAATACGTGTCTCACTTTACTCGGAGCTCTAAAATACTCGGCACAAAGTGACTCACACTTCAATATTGCTCCTCGTCAGTAATACTTATATCATTTTCCTGACTGTTATGGAAATAACTATTTCAACATAAAATTAAAAATTTATTTACTAGTTACTACCTTATCTAAATCTTTCTTATTTGTCAATTACAAAAATGTTTTATTATTTTAGAACCATTTTGGTTAGCAGAGTGCGTCGACAATATCCCGCACAAATCGCAAAAGCGTCATAAAATCAGGTGGTTGGAGAGATTGGAAGTGAATAAGAGAGGAACATTCTTTACTTATGGTTTTGAAGATACCATTTTAGCTAATGCTATTATATGCAAAGTTAAAGTAAATCGGATTAGCCGATTTAAATTCTTGTTATCTCTAGCAGAAGAAGAAATTATACTGTCTCGGTTAAACGATGATATTTCTAAAGATATAGAAAATATTCATTCGGATAAACCCAAAAAAATAAAAGAAATAACTAGTTACAATGAAGTTGACGTAATAAAGATGAAAAACTTTAATGAAACAGAGAGTTTGTTTGATGGAAACACTTTTAGTTTTTCAGAAAAAGAGAAAAACAGCATTTTTCAACAAACTACAAATGAAGTAAATTTCAACTCGAATAATAATTTTGAATCAGAAGACTCCTCAGAATCAATGAATAAAAAAGAAACTATAGATTATAATGAAAAAGAAACTTTAGCAACCAAAGTTTCTTCTAAGGCTAATATTTTTGATGTCACAAATAAAGATAATGTTGAAGACCAGACCAAACACGGGAAATGTAAAATCTTATCCCAAATTACTATTAATCCCAGAGCAGGTCTTAATATTGAAGATAATTGCGAAGATAATAGAGAAGACGAGAATTCAGATAATAGCAAAGACGAATCGGAGCCGTATCAATCGTCTGGCTCGGAATACAATCCCCCGAAAAATCTTCTTCTCTCAGCTCTCTTGAAGATGATGAAGTTGGAGTTGCAGAAAAAATAGAACTTTTAAACAAGCCATCCGTAATATCTTCTTCCCACATTTCGTTTGATGAAAATCAAGTCCGAGTTGCAAAGAAATTTCACCTTCAACACCAAGCACTTCAAGGACCCTAATAAATTTTAACTCGGATAGCGATTCCGATGGAGATTTTGTGGAAGTCCAATTGACGTGTTCGAAAAAAACAGCTCTAGGTAAACGAATATATGATAAGAGACATGCTTGTTATTTTTGTGACAAGTTAATTGGAAAAGTCACTCGACATTTAGAATTAGTGCATAAAATGAAATGGAGGTTGCTCGGTTATTGGCAATGGATAAAAAATCACTTGAAAGAAAAGAACAATTTTTGTGCTTATTAAGGGCAGGCGATTATTACCACAATACTCGAGTGTTAACCATAAAAAAAGGACACTTAATTTTGAGTAGGCGCCCATCATCAGACAGTTTGTTCCAAAATATTAAAGATTATAGACCATGTCCAAACTGTTTAGGTTTCTTTTTAGGCCACACACTACATGTGGCTACATTACTACTGGCGACATGTGAAATATAGTTGCCCATGCAAAAATAAAATATCAAATAATGATGGAAACTCGAGACGCGATATTAAAGGTGAAAGCAGCGCCCTATTAAGTTCTTGGTCGAATATTAATACATCTGTTGATTTTCAAAAATGTATTTTGGGACTATTTAGATCAGATGATATTTCAACTATATGCAAAGAAGATGAATTAATTATTCAACTTGGAGCTTTACTTTTTGAAAGATTTAGTGTTCAACAACATGATTATATTCGCCAAACAATGAGACAACTTGCCAGGCTCTTGATTCAAACAAAGTCAACAAAAAAAGCATAAAAGTTTATCTGAACTTTTATTGCCAAAACACTTTGATACGCTAATCCATGGCGTAAAACAATTATGTGTTACTAATATTAATGAAAATAAATCCCAGAGTTATAAAGTTCCTTCTCTGGCACTAAAATTGGGCCACAGCTTACGTAAATGTGCACTAATTTCAAGAGGGTTAGTATTACGAAAAGGCGATTTGAATACCGATCGACAAATGAAAAGCTTTTTAGATATAATGGATATTGAATGGAGAAATAGAATATCATCCATGGCGCTGAAGACTCTGCATGATCGAAAAACGCAGATCTGGTGAGGCATCTCGAATGACTCTAAATCAATATGCTTGTAGGCCTAATTGGGATGAACAATGCACTTCCGAATTAAAGCAGTCCTTAACACCTTTAGAAATTAAACTAGCAAATCGCCTTACAGTAGTAGAAGTGCATGGGAAATCAAGAAAAAATTTTAAAGTTCCCATATTACTTACTACCGATTTAAAACTAGCTATAGACAAATTAATTGAAACTAGACACTTGGCAAGTATTCACGAAAAAAATTCGTTTGTATTTGCTAGAGGAAGCTTATCTTTAACTCATCTAAGAGGACATGATTGTCTAAGGCAGTTTACCACTAGAGCAACTCTTCAACAACCAGATTTAATAACCAGCACTAAATTAAGGAAATACATAGCGACGGTAGTTCAGGTTTTCAATTTAGGAGAAAATGAAACTGATTGGCTTGCACGGCATCTCGGACATGATATACGCATTCACAGAGACTTTTACAGGTTGCATGAGTCTGCAACTGAATTAACCAAAGTGAGTCGAATCTTGCTTGCTGTAGATCAAGGTACGGCCAACAATTTTGCTGGAAAATCATTGGAGGAAATTCAGGTTGACGGTAAGTTGCTTTGGACAAATAAGTAATCTGTTGTGATTTTAAAAACTTTTGATGGTATTTAGCCTTATTTTAACGTTAATTATAATTAAGAGATAGGTAGATTTGTTTAATTTGTGATTCTAATTGAATTTGTCTAAAAATAATATTCAAATCAAAAATTTAAAAAAATTTTAACCACATTAGATACATACTACTTATTATTTTTTTTTTTTTTAGAATTACCGAATATTGATGATAATAGCGAATGTGAAAGCGGAAGTGAAGATGAAGATATAATGAATTCGTTAACAAAAAATAATGAAACTATAGTCGAAAAGCATGATTCAAATGAACCAGAATATTCGGAAGATTTAGAAACAAGAAAAAGTTACGGAGGACGTCAACGAAAGAAAGAAAGGGTGGTAAAAAGTAAGTGTCTATATTTTGTGCTTAAAGAAGAAAAAGTAAAAAATGCGGAAGTAGAGTAAATGGGCTAGAGGTAAAATACCCGGAATCGAAAATACACTTTTTCCTATAAAAATGGCTTTACAAAACGAAAGAACGCAAAAATACAAGCTCTTTAAGGTGAGGATCAATCTTGTCGGAGTTGTAATAAGGTCACAATTTAATTTTGAAAATTGCAATTTTCCCATAAGAAATACATGTAAGTGTATTTTGTGTAGTAAAATTTCCAATATGGCGGTCATTCTGTTGGCGGTACGTGTGCTGTACCTGGGTCGACAGTGACTAGTGGTGGGGAGATACCAGTCGCTCTTAGAGATCCGTCGGGTCAACTTTCAAAATTTTCGAGTTGGAGCCGCTTAAGGGATGTTTTAATGAGTTTAGCAATACCACCTAGACATAAGGCCTGTGCACGGAAAGAATGACGTCATCACAGTTGGGTAAACGCGTTTATACGTATTTTCATGCTATGTATTTAATTTTCGGGTTTATTTAATAAAAACTTCTACTTGTATTATAATATACAATTTTTTCTAATATAATAATTTTATTTAAATAAAATTAAAAATAATTACATTTTACATTAACAAAAATATTTAACATTTTATTACTGAACTTAATATTTTGTGAAAAAACATTTTTTTGTGCAATTTATTTAACAACTAACGAAATACAACTTACAACGATTCAAAACACATAATAATTTTATTGACGAAATTTATCGGATTTTCTTAAATTGCTTTTACCAAATTTTAAACAATCATTTTGTTTTTTAACATAATTATTTAGCAAGATATTTACGCTACATGATATTATGATTTTTAAAATTTTATTTCGAGTATGTTCCTCACAATTTATACAATTGTGTCCATCAAAAATATAATTTTCTGATAAATTTTGTAAAATGATAGCAGAAGCTATCATCTTCTGACATTTTTGCTTTAAAAAGACGCTTTCATGATCCCCAGATAATAATTGATTAATTATGATATATGAATATATAACACATTGCACAACATCTTCATGAGGATAGCATAATCCTCCACGATCGTTAGCTATGATCAGATTATCGCTAGAAGTAAGGACATCTTTAGAAAGAAAAACCTTACAGTAATCACATTTAAATTTTTTAATTACTGAATAAGCACAGTACCCTCCTACAAAAGTAATCACTGGTAGTATTTCATCGCTGATAAAATCTGAAATACTATCTTCATTAACGAAAACATCATTAAATTCAGAAGGTACCACACATACTTATCGGGAGTTTCAGCAGCAAACAAATTTATTAATAAATTAGCATCCGCATTTATATTTCCCATTTTTTAGATTTAATCATTAAAGGCAATACTGTTTGTTTTAAAATTTTTTATTTCTTTAAATTTCCCTTTTATTGAATTTTCGTACCAAACCGATCTTCTAGTTTATCGGTTTGGATTTTACCACACAAAAATAATTAAATTTTTTCATTTAAGCAATAATCTGCCAAGCTAATTAGTCCTTCGCTTGATGAACGTATTGCAAAATGGGTTTTTTAGTAAGCTTGATAGCATTACTAATTGATTCCCACTTATTCAACCATGTAATAAAACTGTTTAAGTAGTTCGTAATATCTACCGAGGTTTTTTTAATGGGCTCTTGAAATTTATTTCTTAGCCTTCTACCTTTCTGTGGTGTTTTTACATTTACTATGTCCCACCATTTGCAAAATATTTCGATATAATTTGCTGTGTCTTCCCAAAACTAAAATTTTTTAAACGGCCCATACTGAAGACATTCACAGTATTATAATTAAAGATTTGCAAAACAAATTTAACATTCTGACGTTCAATAGAACTTGGAGAGATTTTTTTAAAGTTATATTATAACCATATTTAAGGAGTTTATTCTTTTCCAAAGAATGCATTTCCTTCAAAGCTGCAAACGATGCAATTTGATTTGCATGTACACCTTCAGGAAATTCAGGGTATTGCATTTGTTGGTTTATTTTATTTAACCAATTATTGCGTATGTTCTTCATGATATGAACGGTATCAATTATAAAATATAATGGTCTATTAGAATTATTTGGATGAGGATATAGAAATGAAAATAATGGTGGTTCACTAAAAAAGGAAATTGCTTTTTTATTTATAGCGTTATTGTCAGAAACAATTGCAAGTACTTCAAATCCGATATTTTCAAGTCCAATTATGACTTCTTTTACTACTCTAAATAACTGATTGGCATTTATTGTTTTAACAGGCAATATATGCACCACGTCCTTATATGAAGATAAAAAACTTTGAACCATAAAAACATGTGCAGTGCTTGCAATGTTTTCATTATTAGAAGCAGTGCCAACTATAGAACCACCTTTATAATCTAAGTAGGGTTTTAGATGGATTTCGTCCATCATTAAGACAATAGTTTTATCGGCTTCCCCTAGTAAATTAAATTTTGTTTTTACATAAGACAGCATGGAACCTGAAGTTAGCTCATTGATTGGATTAGTTGATAAACTACCACATAATCTTTTGATTGTTGATATATGTGGTAGTTGTAGATATAAAGAACTTCTTATAAACTTGTATGCGTGAAGTGATATGGAATGAATTAAACTTGAAAACAAAACAGTTTCCCAGGAATATCTAAAACTATTTTTATGAGAGCATTTTAAAAGTAAAATTTGCTCTTTAAAAAATCAATACTCTCTTTTTTATCAGGAAGACTTTCAGTTAAAGAAATTAAATTACTTTCAATTTGTGAAAACTTTTCTTGCAATGTAATTTCAGCAAAGTTTTCTAAATTATTAGATAAAACAGAAAGTAATTCTGTTATTGCATTAATATCTGTAATAGTTACAGGTAATTTTTTATCTTTGAAGGAAAAGAGTTCTACGTTATTATGAAATACAGACATAACTAAATTACTGTTAATTCTTACGAAGCAGGTTATTTGTGGGATTGGTTTTTCTTCGAGATAAACAAAATATATTTCGTCTTCTTTTTCACGAACAATCCATTCAGAGCTTTTCTCAATTTCATTTAATTTACATTTCACATCCACTAAATTATTACACTGCACTTTATTTTTTCGTTGTAACTCACTCTGGATACTTGCATTTGTTGCTGTGAACAGATCTTCATTTTCTTCGTAATCGTTTAACCGCAGGACTGTCACGATGTGTACTGGATGAACCGGATAAATATTCTGGTACATCACCTGACAATTTTGAAGGTATCGCACCTGCAACAAGTCGTGGAATTTTTAACTTACATGAAATAAGCTCCCCAGTTGATGTATACATACTTGTTGATCTTTCTATTTCATGAGTTTGAAAATGAAGCTCGCACACCTATAAACAAAATTTTACTTCAATCATTGAAATTTTAATGTATTATGGTAGATAATGCAATAATAAACATTAATAAACATACTGAAAATTAATGTCCATGTGATGTAAAATAACTTACCTTTGAATACTTAGTAGGAACAAAATCTTCTCGGTGAATTGCCTTGATCCACTTTTGCCGCAGAGCTGGGTCCTCCGGAAATGAAAACACACTTACTTTTGGTCCTTTGGGATAATTTCCCTTGCAACCGATAGCACAACAGGTATTCACCATTTTTGTAAATATTCTTGATAATTTAATAATTTGAAATCGTTTGAATTCGCAATAATTATACATGTTGAATAGATTTTTGTAAGTATCTAATAGGTTATGTTCGGATACCAATACGGTTTGACCTTAAAATAAAAATATATAAAGGCGCGTTTCGATTTAATTCAAAAAAATTAATGTACTTTAACAAAAACACCAATCAATTTATATTATTTAGTTAATAAATTATAAGTAATCACTCTTAGAAATACTACTTTCAATACACCCTTATACCTTCCTTAACAAACCATTACCCAACTGTGATGACTCATTCCTAAGCTTCAGGGTCGAACAGGCCTTGTATCTTTAGCACGTAAAACCGTTCGGATTACGAGCCCCGGAGGCGAGCGGGAAATAGGTTTTGACAGTGCAACCACCTAGAAACGAATTCACAAAAAGTGATTTTTTCGAAAATTTGTTGTCCGATCACAAATTTAATTCTTTTATTAGCTAATTACACCATTATCTATCATAATTCGTCGTGAAAACCGAGATTCTGGTATATTTACTGTCGCCACAGCCTTTTTCAATTTTGGGCGGTTACAGTTGAAAAGAGCCAATGATAAAATTGCATTCCAAATTAATTTTAAAGCCGTTTTTTCAAAATTGTGTGAATTTTCCAAATTTTATTTTTTTATATGCTATTGGGACCGTCTTCTTTCATAATCCACTTCAAAAATCGTGAAAATCGCGATCCGGGAATTTTACCTGTCACCGAGTAAATGAAGTACAGCGCAAGTGGAGCTTACATGCGAAACTTTTGCTTTTAATTTCATAATTGCAATCGCAAAAGCAAAAATAGTACCTATAAGTATAATAGATCCTGGATTAAAGTGACTTTAATTCTTTCGGCCATTATTATACACGGCTCAAGAAAACGTGGCACTTTCCCTCATTGTGTAATATATGTAAATGTTTAAATTAGTAACTTGTGAGAATATTTTAATAAAATGATTATACAAAATTTTAGTATAATATTACTGTATGTACTATTTTTCAAAAATTTTGTTTTTGTAAAATATTTTACAATATTTATTATCAGAACCTAAAATTCAGTACAAACTAAAAAGCAGTGGTCTTCACAAGAAAAGGAATCGGTTTTAACATTTTCACTAAAAATATCAAAAAGGAAAAGTTCCATCAAAAGCCGAAGCAGAAGAATGTAAAGAACTACACAAAGAAATTTTAAAAGAACGTTCTTGGAAAGATGTAAAATATGTGTATACAATCACATTACAACAACAAAAGAAACAAAAAGTGAGGCCAAAAGGTTTAAATTACCTACTTATACTTTGTATTTTGTATTGTTTAACTTTTTGTGTAGGCTAGAACAAAAATGGATTTTTGAATTTCTTTACCTATATCATAGTTCTCAAAATGTACCTATTTTAAAATAAAGATTATAAAGGCATGTTTAAGTTAGATTAGAAACTACACCCGTTTTATAGTAATAAATAGGTACTAATTAATCTAATCATAATAAGAAATCCTAAAAATTACTGTTTCATTTCCTAACCAAAACATTTAAAGATTTAAAATTGCCGCCAAACTAGAATACAGAAAACCAGTATGAATAGGGAGAGATGCAAAACGAGTATGAATGTGTATGACAGAAAGGCAGTTAATATAATAATATATATATAAAAGGCTTACAAGTAAAACTGACCAAGTCATAAAATAGAGTTTCTAAATAAATCAACTTGAATGTTTCACTGTTGTGAAAAATCAGCTTTATAAAAGTTTTAATTTTTTCTTTCGAAAAATAAAACATAAACTATACTTCATAGTAGGGCTATTGCTAATTTTCAAAAAAAATTAAAAAATACTGAGAAAATTTAAAAAACGGAGAAAATAATAGGAGTATATTTTAAATTATACACAAATGATCAAAAGTGATACAAATAACATATTAATCACTTTCTTCCGTATCGGAATCAAACGTAGGTTCCGGAGCAACTTCTTTCTTTTTGTTATCCGCCGAAATAGAGTTGTACCACTCATGAAATTCAGATGGAATAACTTTTGTTTTGCATAATTTAATTAAATCTTTGTTTTTTCTCATTTTTTCATTAATTTTACTTACTTTTTTTTCTGTGTACCCTAAAAAATTCGAATCAAGCAAAAGTTACTTTAAGGTATAATTAGAATTTCCTTCAAATACCTATACAAAATAAGAGGCTTTTATATTTGAACATAAAATTTCAAAAATATTTATTTAAACTAAACGAAATGATTTAAAATAAAATGTTTATACATTAAACAGTCACACAGCTCTAAAATAATCAAAAAATTTAACATAAACATAAAAATAACTACCTTAGATTTTACAACGAATTTTGCATTCCTTACAAATTTTATGCGAACACTAAGGACAATTTCTACAATCTAAAATAAAGATCTGAAATTTCATAGATTACCCTTAGAAGTAATGTATAAAAAATCCGCATAAGTTAAAAATCTCAAAATTTAGTATTAAAGATGTATACTTCAAAATTTCAAAATTTTGGGTAAGTAATAAAATCTGAAATGTATACTAACTTTAACCACATATTACTTTGCTTAAATCGTGTTATTGGATTACTACAGTGCGAATTTTAAAGCTTGAAATGTGTACTTTAAGATCAAATTTAAGGATTTAGGTTAAAGTAAATCAACCTTTTATTTTACAAAATAAAAATTAAATTATTTGCTCAAAATTCGTTAAATTAGAAGTACGTTTAAACGTTAATAACATTTTTAAATTTATTTAACCTACTTTACCTAGCATACGTGACTCCGCTTATAACTAAACCCTGTTATAAACGACATTCGGCTATAACGGACTTATCTAGCGGTCCGTTCAAACTCCTATGTGTGCTCTATAAAACTTTTCTGTTATAAGAGACCCTCTATAACAGACACTTTCCGCATATAACAGACAAATTTTCACGTCCCAAACTGATTTACAACCGGCTATAACAGACACGAAGACATATTTTACGTTCAGTCCGTTGTGATACGTTATTATGCCACTTTGGGTACGGATTCGATTGCCGCTGTTGCGTCTACACTCGAGATTAGCATGGCAGATTGGTTTAAATTACTGTTGACTGTTGATATTTTAGATCTTAATACATATTTATTTATAGAACGGAATCATCAAGTTTACGTGCTATATTGATAGTATTATGCTACAAAAGAACGTGATGTAATGTTGCACTGCAGTCAGTACATATGTAGCAGCCGGGAAGCGTATTCGTAAAATTCTCCCAGGTGTTGTACGCTTAAAGATGTCACTATCTGTCAAGAAGAAACGTATTTCTAAGCTTAAAGAGAAACCTAACATTATAAATGCCATTCAGAATGGAACCGCCAGCCGAAATTTGTCGTCACAAAAATTTGTCAAAACAAACCGTTTCGGCAATATGGACAAAACGTGAAAAATACTGAGGCTGCCGGTAACACATCACTAAATATCAAGAAAGTGCGGAATCCTCCGTCAAGACGTTGATAGCGCTTTGCTGAAGTGGTTTCGAACGCAGAGATCAATAAACAATTCAGTAAGTGGGCCCATTTTGAAAGCTAAAGCAGAAGAACTGGGAAGGTTGCTCAACAATGAAGACTTTGTGTGTTCAACGGGATGGTTAGAAAGGTTTAAGAAACGCCATGGTGTCGTATCGGGAAAAGTGTCTGGTGAGGCAGCTGATGTGGATCAAAATATGGTTTCTGATTGGGTGCGCAATGTTTGGAGTAATTTGAGACTCAGTTATAGTGATGAAGACATTTTTTAAATTTTGACGAGACTGGACTCTTTTATAAATTAACACCTGATCGTACGTTAAAATTTAAGGGCGAAAAGTGTATTGGCGGCAAACAATCCAAATTACGTGTGACAGTTTTGGTATGTGCAAATATGAGTGGTGAAGAAAAGCGCAAGTTACTTGTGATCGGTAAATACAAAACCCAAGATGCATGAAAACGTGCAAAGATTGCCAATCCGATATACTGCCAATAAACGTGCCTGGATGACTGCAAAAGTGTTCGAAGAGGAGCTTCAACTATGGAATGCAGAACTGCGTCGGAAAAATAGAAAATTTTGCTTCTTCTGGACAATTGTGCCGCTCACCCACAGCTAGAATTTTCAAATATCAGTCTCATATTTCTACCACCAAATTGCACCGCATCGTTGCAGCCCATGGATCAGGGGATTATTAGATGTCTCAAATCGCATTACCGTCGACGTCTGATGGTTAAACTGCTAGAAGCGGCTGATCATGGTGAAAAATTTCAGTTGTCTCTGCTGGATGCGATACATATGGTGGCGCAATCTTGGGACATGGTATCCAGCAACACCATTAGAAACTGTTTCAAGCATTCAGGTATTGCTAGCAGAAGCTATGATTTTGAAGACGAAGATGAAGTACCTTTAACAGAATGGTTGCAACTGAATAAGGAAGATAACGTGGACGAAATAGATCTACCCTTGAGCGCTTGGCTGAAAAAGTACGTGTCGGAAAATGCCGCAGATAATTTTCCACACCTGGATAGTTTTGCTGATGTAGACGATGATTTAGTAACATCTGAAACTCCTTCAGACATGGAAATCGTCAGCGAAGTATTACATCAGAATCAGGATGAGCGGCAAAGTGACAGTGGGAGTGATTCCGAACCTGAAAACTCGATTCCAGATCGCAGTGACGCATCGCGTGCAATGAAACTTACGCTTTGTTATTTAGA
Organism: Lycocerus yunnanus; assembly: GCA_036346125.1. Classification (NCBI taxonomy): domain Eukaryota; kingdom Metazoa; phylum Arthropoda; class Insecta; order Coleoptera; family Cantharidae; genus Lycocerus; species Lycocerus yunnanus. The sequence continues at coordinate 7,957,877 of JARFIX010000018.1, forward strand.
GTCGCTAGACAATGTTGATGACAAAATCTATAATGCCGGGATAACAATTTATAACTTTTTAGAAAGTCAAAAACCAGTGGCAAAAAGACAAACTACAATTACGGAGTATTTCATGTAATCCAGTTTTTAATTTAATTTAGATTTATTAAGAATGTATAAATATATTTCTGTTAACCTTTTTGACAGTATTTCAGTTATTAAACGTTTTCGAACCATCTTCCTTTTTTGTTTAACTACTCCTATAATGGACATCGGCTTAATAGACTCAAATAAGGTTCCTAGAGGTTATAACCGGAGTATACGATATATTAATAAACTTAAAATGAGTGAATTTAATGTAAAAATTTTTAGAATATATAATAATAGCTCTTAGCGATTTTATCGGATATTTCCGTATGTTCCAATTATATACATATACTACTCTTATATACATTCATTTTTATATTTAAAAATATAATAGTCCAACAGCTACATATTTCTTCTTTCATTTGAGCTTTTGAATGCTCAATTTCATTAATTAATTTAAAAGTTACAACGAATTTAGTGCAGCGCGATCGATGCCGGACGCACGGACTCGCATAGTACTATATCTCAGTTTTTGACAAACTAGAAAAAATCGTCGTTTTTTGACCGTAGTTTTCAACCATATTACTTAACCAAATTATTAAGTTATGGTACTTATTCGACGCAGAATTTAATATTCTTTAATTTGTTAAACCACAAATTTTTGCTAGATCACGGTTTAGAGTTATATGCAAAAACTAAAAAGTCCTAAAATGTTGAAGTTCTTTGGCTGCCAAAAAGTTCTCCTGAGGTCGCTCGTGTTAGCATTTTTGTTTTCACATGCTTGTACCTATTTATACAAGTTAAAAAATAAAATCTTCTACACCACCGTTTGCACATACAATTCCTTTACTGACTGGCCTATATGTAGTTTAAGAAAAATATCATAAATTAGCCGCCCAAATATGTTTTCATTTACTCAAAACGCATAAGATTCTACCACATTACGGTTTTAAATTTCATTAAGTTAATAAAATACTACATAACCAACCAATATTTTACCTCTCGGTATTTTTGGCTAATTTAATAAAACTGTTAAAGTTAATATTGCTTTATTAGAACACCAAACTGTCTTCTTAAAGTATAATAAGCTAATAACTGCATCTAATTATTGCACGAGATCAAATAGTAATAGAATGACTAATTGTGTTGACGTAACAGACGCGGGCATATCAATTACAGTTCACTTTACCTGTAGAGAATGATGCGCTATTTACTTGGTCATTTAATAAATATTCAATTATTACCCTTAGGAAAGCATAATATAGAACATTGACGTTTTTTCAGACATGGGCCTAACATTTTTACGATACTTGGTCATATTAACTCAATTTCGTAAATTTTGACTTGGTCAGTTTTACTTGTAAGCCCACGATATCTGCTATAGGCGTATTTTCGCGACGAGCGGTTTGTTATTACGGTTACTTTTGAGCGGTTGTAGGCATTGAACCCTCGCGAAAATACGCCTTATGTTTCATTGCAATATTTTGTGGTATAGTTTGGGTGTCACGAGGCCTCTACTATGCCGGATTTTGGCTACGCCTTATTTTCTCTCAAAACCCCAACTCTACTTGAGAGTAAAAACCTATTTCTATAATACTTCTTGTAATTTGACCTCGCAATAATGTGCAATCTACTTGATATCTATGAAATTTATTATGATCTAAGGTTAAGAGTGTGTTAACACTTAACACACCACATGTATGGCCCCATAGTATATGTTAAAAACCAATGAACTGTATACAGTGTCGTGGGGTCTGTCCACACTAGTGTTCTTTTCTAAAATTTGATATAAATTTGGAGTGTATAGAAATTTTAGAAATACCAAACAAATTGTCATTCAAAATGTAGCTACGTACGTACTGCACCTTAGAAGGCCCCATAAGTCGTCCTGATACAGGTGGCCCCATAAGCATTAAAATGCGTGTATGTGTGTGTGTGTGTGTGTGTGTGTGGTCAAATTTTGTGTGCGACCTACAGCAAAACTAATAGGAATTTTCAAACAAAATTTTGGATTTTGTATCCTTATATTGAGACTTAGAGCTGATTAGATTTTGGTAAAATTGATTCACGGAACTATTTTTTTATTTTTTAAATTTTATTATTTAATATTAGTTTTAATTAATATTTCAAAACTAATAGGAATTTCAAAACAAATTTAGGATTTTATTAATATTGTTAAAATTATTAGAATTTCATGTATTTTATTTATACTATTATTAGTTTATATATTTTAACTGGAATAATTTTTTCGTTTTTTTATTGAAACTTAATTTTTAATAAATTGTCATGATAAAGCTGCGACATTTACCACATCCATTTTTTATTAACCACAAATTACTACCAGGAAAAAGTTTAATTTTAAATTTCGAAAAATGTTATTTTAGTTACTTAATAATAGGGAGATTAGTTGATCGAAATTATTGCGATGCTGAAATTGTTGAAACTTTTGGGCTGGCCAAAATCGTCACAAATTATCCAGCAGTGCAGCGTAAAGCATACACGGGCTACAGCGGTAACCGGTTCGATTCCTGTTCGAGTCGGTTACACTGTTATCGGTCCGATATCAACTCAGACTGTGGAAGGACGAAACTCACCCATGTCATATTCCCCAGTAAAACAGATCCGGTTCACCTGATCGTCACGCACAATGAGGTGGCATTGAAGAATATAAGTAGAAACACATAATAATCGAAAGTGGCTAACAACTGAGCAGAAAAAGATAAACTGGATAAATGGTAACTTCTAGGGCACAAACGAGGCAAGAGTCGACAACCATGATTTGAAAAATCAATTTTCCCGAAATGGCTTTACAAAACGAAGAAAGCAAAATAAACCTTTTCTAGGATCAATCTTTCGAAAAGAAGAAACAGTCCAATTTAATTTTGAAAATTTAGCCCAATTTTCGAAATTCATGTGCGTATTAAATGAAAGAGGTATCGTTCATTTCGTCGGCGTCATTGCATTAATATACGTGAATACTCAAGGGCCACAGACAGCATCAGTAGACGTCGGTCTCGAGATCCGCCGTCAAATTATTCAAAGGCTTTTCGAGTTGGAGCCGATGATCTTTAATGATTCAAGCACGCAAACGTTCAAGTCTGAGTCCCCAGAGGCGAGGCGGAAGTGGAAAGGTTTTGACATGCGTCCACCTCAGAAACGAATCTCATTGTGATTTTTTTTCGAAATTGTTGTCCGATCCAAATTAAATTTTTATTAGCTAATTACACCATTCATCTTTCATAATTCGTTCTAAAAACGAAATTCGGTATTTTAATGGTTAAACCTTTTTAAATGTGGTGGCGGGTTACAGTTCAATAACAACGAGTAAATTGCATTATTAATAAATTTTAAGCGTTTTTTCAAATGGTGAGCCGTCCGCAAATTTTAATTTTTTATGGTATCTGGCATTATCTTTCATAATTTACAAAGAATGGTAAAATTCGTGATCAGGGTTAATCGACTTCGCCCAGAACGAACAGAAGTAACATTTTAATTACAGGTTATGCTGTTGTCGAAATTATTCTTTTCAATACATTTTGTACACGTACCCATATAAAGTTTTATATCTAACACACATTAATATCATTTTTATAACGCAACTTTTAACCTATTTTTGACGTTAGTACCGGAAAAATATTTCACGTCTGTTTAAAAATGACTGATAATCATAAATTATTAATAATATAAACAAAACTTACTGTAATCAATTATAAAAGAGCACGAAGATTATAATCATAGACTTCATCATATCTAAACAGTCGGTTATAGTAACATTATCACTTCTATACTTATTTGCCTTAGATATTTAAAAGCCTTTTATACAACTTACTTTTTCAGTAGGTAGATTACAATTATCAATTTAAAATTAACTGAAAACCCATCAACATTAAAATCAATACAAAATATTAATTTAGCGTTTAATTTATGTATGGTACCACATGTATACGTAATGAAAAAGTAACTTAACATTATAACATAGTTTGTCCATATAAACTAAATTAAAACAAACAGATAATTTAACACAGCACTCTTACATCAGAATAATTATTTAGAATTTGGAAAAATAAAACATCTTGGTCAAAATCGTTTCCATATGGATTGAGTCACGACGAACTAACTCAGAGGTTTTATACTTTTAGGTCAAGGTAGTACTGTTGATTTTTGATCTATTGCTTTCCAGATCCTCTCACTATTTAAAATTAATGTGCAATTATTGCGACCCTGTTAACAAACAAATATGTCCATTAAACATCAATTGCACATTTGGATTCTGCAGTAAGTATACGAGGTCGAAAAGTTCGTCATTGTTTCTAAAAGAGACGACGTGGAATTATTTCATATTATTTTCAGTGAAACCAACCTGACAATGGTGTCAAATTTGACAGTGATCGACAATTGGTTCGTGAGTTAGCATTTTGAGTAAACAACTCAGAAAATTTTCCTGATAATAATATCTTACTATTCGTCCGGCGCACGAGATAATTACCATCTTCGCCTACTTTCTCGTATAGAGCTCCGAGTTTCGATTTTGGTCACCTCATTGTTCGGTGATATTTTGCTCCATCTCTCGTGGTTGCACTTATCGAAATTTATCTTCCACTATCCTCTGTCATTTCCTTATAAACGCCGAGATTCTCACACTTTCTTCTGCCCTGTTCATTTGTTGATGTTTGTTACCACCTTATCATCACTTGAGGCGTGTTACGGTTCGAGTATCCTGCCGTACTAGCAGCAACAGCTCTAAGGCATCAATCCGCAGAAAATTACCAGTAGTTTTATTTACACTTCACCCAGTAGCTGCCCGCACCCCGTAGCTACAATCCATTGTTTTCTATACTGGTGAGTCCAAACTTTTCTACTTAAGGTCAGTTGTGATCGTTTTAAATTTAACATCATTGAATCACAGAGTGATCCATACGCACCGGGTCAATTTTTGTTTCACAAAGATGGTTGGAAATTTAATTCACAAACTTAACGCACCTGCAGAGCTTCTACAAATTTATTTTATTGAACAAACGTTTTGGGTTTTAATCATCTTTAGTTTTATTTACTCATTACTTTTGGCGAGAAAGACGAACGTACGCTTATCGAACTCAGGCCCGCTTCCGCCCAAAGAAAGCTAGCTTAAACGAACATCAGAAACACGTAAAAATAAAGGTTTTGCAATCGAGGAATTATAAATACCGGACGTTCACATTTCAAGCAGGTTAAGATTTCATATAGAAATGTCCTGCAAAAGCGATGAACGATCAATCATTCCGTCGTATTCCTGCAAGCAGTCAAGCTACTTGCAAGAGAACCAGTTGTTATTACGATGTTAACAGCGAAAGAAATATGGGCATAGTATTTATTGTTAAACCAGTGATTTCTAGCACATATTGTGTTTTGATTATAAAACCGATGGACGTAGTAATCACGCTGGGATCTTAGACTACACGTTGAATTTGAGACACGATCTGGTTTCAATAATCAAATCGTATTAAATTAAACAAAGTAATCACAGAAATCAACATCATTTTCGTTTCACATTGATCACATGTAGGTCCATTTCTACATTTTGTTTTATTTTAATATTTGAACTTTTTTCTGTTTTACTAATCAGTATACGGCAAAGGCACCCATAATAAAATACAGCCCATAGTTAGCAGAATTAGGGGAATCAAAAACAAGCACAGGTCATAAAACGGTGTTACATATTTATTGCGAAGAATAAGCAGAGCAACAGCCCAGTCGAACAGAATTATTGGCGTCGAACGAACGGAAGATTGCAGAAGACCGTTCAATTCACAAAGGCAAAGAAAACCGAACAGAAAAACAACGTTCATGAGCTGAGTTCGAGAACGATACGGCTAGAGGAGGTAAACGAGTTTAAACTTCCTGCAAGCAGTGAAGAAGAACGTGAGAGAAATTAATGTTTCCAAGTTGAATGGGAACCATTGAAAAACAGAACGGTCATAAAGCAGATAGTTAAAATCTACTGCGCGGCAAAGCAGATCAGCAAGCGATCCACAAATCGGAAAAATTACGGAAATGATTAACGAACAACGGAAGTAGCATAAAGACAGTTCAAAACAGGCTAATGCCAGAAATTACATGCGAGTCTATGAGTCAGTGCGGCATCAAATCGAACCGATCGGACCACTGTCACAGGCAAAGTGCACGGCGAGTGTTGATGCGATAAAACGAGGTTCCAGCGGCGGAAACTCCACTTCGATTGACTATTAACATCAGGTTACGTGCAAGCGATCGCAACCTCTGGAGCGGTTTATTTTCCTCAGACCTCACAATACAAGTCATTTGCCGATTCAGCTGAGTTGGTGCGACGCTTCAACGATGACAATCTGATGCAGATCTTGTGATTTTAATCTTCCGGCAATGACTTTAGTGGTGCCGTCTGCCGTCTCCAGCGGAGAGGTACAGAAGAGACTTGGATACATCGTCAGTTTGTTGGGCTGGCGATAGAGCTTATTGCAAAGGCGCAGTTCACCACTGCAAGAGCGAAGTCAACCGAGGTCAGCCGTTCATGGTGGCCTTGAAGGGTTCTCAGGATCACCGAAACCGTCTCCAAACATAAACTTTCATATCCCTAGATCCCGCCCGCCACCTTCTCGCCCGGCAGTCCCGATGGCAACGAAGACGAGGTAATGCTCTAGCGTCGTTGCTATATGACAACACATATTAGTTAGGAACGCAGCGTTTCGTTACGCAGCAGTTTCAGTCCAACAACAGGTTTTGTTAAACACATTTAGCTGTGGTTCGATCCTGTACGATAGGTTACAACAAACGAGTTCGGGTAATTGATTTTTCGCGATGTATTTAAAGTGTCAGAACGACAACAGATGGTCAGTTTTCAGTCGCTCGGTAAACATAAAAATTGGGTTCATAATCATTTAGAAAAACATGTTTTCAAGTTTTTTCACTATGCATTGATAATCATCGCCAGAACAGCATCCAACATTACAGTTATGCAAACAAGTATTTGTAATAACCTTAAAAGCAAGCTAGCGATCAACTTCACGCCGGTTGAACAAAATCAGACCGATCTGCGAAGACCTATATGGGATCACACCTTAGCTTTCAGTCTGGTCCCAGTGTCACTCCACACCCAGTTACCTAAAGATTGCGTCAATCGCCTTCAACACAGTTTTAAAATCTAACTTGCATCAATGACTCAACCACAATAATATAATCCGCAAGATTTTAAGAGCTACATGCCCTGTTTAAGGACAGTCACCTACTCCATCTCGAAACATTCACCGTCCAGCACAGAAAGAAGACAGAGCGCGCAATCGTACTGCAACTTCTTCCGCCTGCAACACCACGGAACGATTCGCAGACATCCACTGCCGCGGTCATCACGTCACAGCATGAACCGAGTTTCACATAGTACTATTTGGATTTGGCCTTGTTGCGCAATCTAGGTTGATCCCTATAAGATTATTCACATATTCTAGCACAATGAAATATTACATATTACGTAAATTACACACAATATTTTATTCTTAAACATTGTTAATGAATTTGATATGAAAATCTTATAATTATGTTAGTAGGTACTAGTAGGAAGTAGGACCACAAAAAAAATTGAAAGGGTAATATCAACTGTAATTACAATGTAGACTTCAATTTGTTCTGTGCCTTCAGTTGACATGATTAGATACGGCAGTAGTTTTTCTGTACAATTATTATGCTTGTTACTTAACGTTCGTGTTTATTATCATTACAGCAGTTAAACCCCAAAAGTTTCAACCAAATTTGACTATACAGCACTTCATATTTTCGATTTAATTTCCGCGAAGAACAAGGTTTCAGATTTGCCGTCTTCCAGGGAAGGAGAAGGATTTCCCGGTAAACCGAGCTTTTTGCCGCTGGCATACACAGGAGGCATTCCATTCTTTGGGCAATTAGTCGTCGAGGTATCTCAACGGCGTGTTAGGCGTTCATACTCTTTCACAACTCTAACGTTCTCAGACGCATAAACATGTGGTTTTATCGTATCTTCGGCTCACGTAACACATGAAATTTAGAGAATTAGCATTTAAGAACGCCATGTTAAAATGTTTTTAATTTCATATGGTATGATCGCCAGTACCAGGACACATTCCAAAGTACAGTTGTGCAACCCAGAAATTCGATGATCTTAAACGAGGTCACAGAAATTGTGGATTTACACTCGAGACACAATGTATGAGACCATCTCCTCATTGGTAGTTATGGGTTCCATCATTGTAGCTGATTCAGCACCGCGCCAGTAGGTGAGTCAGTTTCACGAACCCTGCTTATGTGCCATAATATTGCACGTCAAACCGCTCATCATAAACAAATATTTAACAAGTAGCACCGTTATCGAACTCAAAAACATATATTTAAACGCTGCAAGATTTTACAGCACTGCATCTCCGAAGATGTGGTCACCTCGCTCGTCCCATGGCCGAACATACACATCGAAGAGCGCGAATCTTTCGATCAATGCTTGATATACACGATTCGCGGCGGATCAGGCAGCGTTATTCTATAATTTATTAGTGGATTTTAGCGCTGCGTAGAGTACGCGATCCTCCGTAAAATCACCAGCACATTGATTATCGAGAATATAGTAGAATTGAAATTTGAAATACTAAAACATATATCAAGATAGTTTCACAGACCCAGAAGAGTCAGAGATGAAGGGTCAGAATATTTTGCACGCGACGGGTCAACACAATAACAGAGAAAATCAAGGTACATTAATGAAATGAAACTAGCAGTTTAGAGACACAGTGTCAGCACGCGAGCGAGCATGGTTCATCAGTCGGTCACGCAGGTCCGACATCACTGTGAAACCACCAATTCCTAAATAGCGTGGCTGCGACGTCACGATGGCACTGAAGAGAAGGTGAACAACAATGAGCAAAGGCAGCATCGCGAAGATCAATTGAAAGAATCAAGAAAAACTCTGGCGTGAAAACTAGTCAGTTAAACACACGATTGCTTTCATATCACGGTCACCATCGGATGTGCACGATTGACCACGTAATCAGTGGCCACAACATGTGGACATGCGACCCAAATGATCAAAACATCCAGAAGAGCCAATCTGAGACTCGAGACTGTTGCATGCAGACACCACACATTCGAACCTAAACATTTAATCGCTTGTCAGCATTATTCAGCCACCTGTAACCAGTTCGCTCTTCGGGAATCATGTCTCGTTAACGTCTCAGCTTAGAAATCGTACACGATTATCCAGATCATCTCGAAAGTCTTCACATCCGTGTTAATCATCCGTTCATACTGGCCATCGACGGTATCATCGTTGCATCCGAACAGCTAGCCATAATTGACAGGGAAAATTAGCACCGAGCTGAAGAGCCTGATTGCCGACCACCTTCCGTTTGTCAAACAAAACATTCACACTTATCCACCCTGCAAAGCAATGGCCAGCACCTGTCATCCCCACACCTTAAACGCTACCACACTGATCATGATCACTCAAACAACATAAGATAGCTTGGTTAGACAATGACCCCACCCAGATTTGCTTTCAGGCGTCAGCAACAGCAGAAGATACACCAGTCCTCGAAAACATTCAAGCCGTCCTGCAGATATAATCAGCAAGGACTTGCACACGAGCGAGAGCCAGCCAGCTGTACTTTAGCTCGCGATCAACTTCAGCCGCCGACGACTGAACACCGACACGTCATGCAATCAACACTGGCTCGCTGTCGACGAGTCATCACGTCACCACGAGCGCACTGAACAACCGAGTCACATCGAGTCGTCATAATGGCCTTTCGGTGCCATTCACTAGGTCGAGATAACCATATCAAAGATTGATATTAACATCGCTAAAAATGAAAAATATGTAACAGTAATATTATACATATTACGTAATACATATTTTTTCATTTTTGTTAATGTGTGTTAGATATGAAAAATCTTTATAATTATGGGGTTAGTAGGTAACTAGTAGGAAGTAGGTACCACAGCAAAAAAAATTGAAAAGGGTAATATCGGTAACTGTAATTACAATGTAGACTTCAATTTGTTCTGTGCTCTGTCTAGTTGACATGATTAGATACTCTGGTTAAAGTCCGCCAGATGCCGTGGAATCATATTATATTACTTTGTAATGTGATTTGCCAGCGGTTCATTCGTATCCGTAACGCCATCAATCCTAATTAGGTCAACATTCAATGTTCGAGCCTAGATTAGCGAACCGTGCAACATAATTCAAATAGCACATTAATAATCATTACCTTTCATCACCCAACGAATCATTTATCCAAGACCCACTTAAGTTCATAAATAATCCGAAGGTTGTAATCATTACTACCTTGGTACCTCAGAGTGGTGGGCAGAAACAGACGAGCAGTACAGATCAAGAAATTCACAATTAACAACGAAACTAGCATTTAAAATACGAATTGAAAAGGCACTTGGCGAGCGAGTGCGACCAGCTCCGTTCACCGTCAGTCGAATCATCGACTGTGAAACGAACCACCCATCTATATTCCCTCAAACAGCTTGGCTTTCGGCTGCTGTCGCCCACGAGTCGCATGCACCCTGAAGACGAAGAATGTAACGGAACACACAACATGGCGGCAAACGGCAGCATTCTCGGGCCGAAGATCAGATTGAGAAAGAAAATCAAAGATGAAAAACTTCACATGGCGCCTGAAAACTGAAATATTAACAGAAATATCCACGCATTGTGCGTGTTTTCAATATGTGCCAATACCGTATTTTGGCGCACGATTATGACCCAGCAATAGTTCAAACAGTACGCAAGCACGCGATGAGCCAACATTGCAAACATTCGATACAAAACGACCGATATCGCGGAAGAGCGCAAAACGCAGTGAACACATAGCGAATGGGATTGACGGAAACACGCACATGGTCACACACGCACAACGACCAGTAAGACTGACTCGACGATCGTCCATAAACATGCCACCCACCTAACTAGCATTTAACATTTACATTTTGTCATTTACCACGTCCCGCTAGAGAACAACGGTCATCTCGGTATTCATTTCGTAGTAAAACGAAAGATTTCATCCCTATCATACTTGAAGCCACCGGTTCACGATCACTCATCACCCTTTCAGCCTGAGTTGCCGGAGCCACAAAGACAGGAAAAATGAATAAGAGCCTCAATTTTGCCCAACTGTCACCCCTCCCGAAAAACATGCTCACCTTCTCATTTCAATTGCCTTAGAAGCATGTTGCCCCGAGCAACCATCATTGCTCCACACCTTAAAACGCATCTTCAAAACCCTTTTCCCAAATTGATCCTCGACACGAGTCGACAAAGAACAATGATCCTGTTATTCTTCAGGTCTAATAAAGATACCTTATTTTAAACGCATATTCAGTTTTCCCATATAGAAGATTATCAACGGAAAATGAGCGTTCAAATGATTGCCGAATTTGGTTAACTAATTAAAACACCAATTATCTATGCGATTACAGGTGAGGGAAACATCATGTGCAATTTTCACAGCACGAATAACTTCAAACCCCCTTCCCCCAAATTTCCCTTTTTTTTTAAAAAATCTTTTTAAAAAGGGTTTCAAATTAAAAAATTTTGCTATAAATAAATTAAAAAATTTTTTTTTTTTTTTTTTAATTTTTATAAAAGAGTAGGTACCTAGTAGGGAAGTAGGTACCTACAGCAAAAAAAATTGAAAAGGGTAATATCGGTAACTGTAATTACAATGTAGACTTCAATTTGTTCTGTGCTCTGTCTAGTTGCACATGATTAGATACGGCAGTAGTTTTTCTGTACAATTATTATGCTTGTTACTCTTAACGTTCGTGTTTATTATCATTACAGCAGTTAAACCCCAAAAGTTTCAACCAAATTTGCACTATACAGCACTTCTATATTTTCGATTAATTATTAATCTTCACTATTATAACGACAACTGAAATAATATTTTTTCCAAAATTTAAGAATTAATATCTTTCCCCTGTATTAATTATTAAGCTACCTAAAGAAAAGCAAAATCATTTAGGATCATTTCTCTAAAAAATTTCTTTGCAACTTCGATGTAAAAGAGATCAATTTCAAGTGAAAATATTGAAAAATGTACGATTTTTAAAATTGTGAGCTTAGTTGAAGTTACGCCGTGCAACACATCTTTACAAAAACTAATTTAGAGTAAAAAGACAGAGTAAAAGATGACCTTAGTATTTTTTTCGAGAAACGGAAAGAACAATATGAAACGAATTAAAATCAGAGCTCTTCCTTCAATTTTTTGAATTTTTCCTGTCTTTTTTATGACTCCAGCGGTTTTCAGGCTGCAAAATTGATGAAGTAGTCAATGAACACAAGTAGCTTTTTAAGTATGATAAATAGTTGTGAAAATTTTAAAATCTTTCATTTTAGAAAGCTCAAAACTATTACGAAGATGACCCTACTATTGATTTTCTCTCCAGCTTAGATTCAGGACGTGGTAAGTGTGAAAGTACTTTTTAAAATATAAAAATTATTAAATGTAATGGCTGTAGGTGTTAAAGGTGCTTAAGGTATATTTATGCAAGACGTCATCGAAGTCGACTGCCGGAGGTCTTCTACTTGGTCTTGTAAACGTGTATGATCTCTATGTTAGCACGTATTTACTCCATCAATCCATATCTCCCTCCTTCGCCACCCAAAAAGTGACCTTCGTTTTTTGCCTTATTCAGATGTTTATTTTTCTGTCTTGTAAGGATATGTCTAGCATTGCCCGTTCCATCGCGTGTTGCGTTACTTTTAGACTATTTATATTTTTCTGGGTCATAATCCAGTTTTTTGGCGCCATAACTCAATACAGGTAACATGCACATATTGAAAACACGCTTTTTTAAATGCAATTGGATATTTCTATTTTTTAATATAAAGCTCAGTTTTTCACAGGCCGCCCATGACTGGAAAGTTTTTTTTTTCATATCTTTTCTTTGATTTTCTTTTCTCAATATGATCTTCAGCCCCGGGGAAATGCATGCCGTAACTTTTTCTATTTGTTTACCCTCTACATATTTGTATGTTACCATCTTTAAACATTCTTCTTCTTCAAGTGCCATACACTTCATTGTGCGTAGGCGATCAGCTTAGCCAAAGCCAAGCTGACTTTACAAGGGAATATAATTAATGGGGTGGTTTCCCGTTGCCTTCCCCACAGTCCAAAGATTGATATCGGACCTTTGATCACAGCAGTGTAACCGACTCGACTAGGAATCGAACCATGGTCTACCGCTTTAAAGTCGGCCGGTGTATGCTTTACGGTACACTGCTGGTCATTCTTTAAACATTGCCTTAGTTTTTTTCAATTTCATTAATTTGTAATCCTATTTTTCTTGAATTTTTGTTTACATCTGGTAATGAATCTGGTAAATTTCTTGTTGGCTTTCTGCTATTACCACTACATCGTCAGCGTACCGCAAATGATTAAGATATTTTTTATTTACTTTGACACCCTTTTTTGACCAATCTATACTTTTGAAAACATCTTCTAAAGTCAGGGTCATTAGTTAGCAGAAGCTATCATTAGATAATTATAGTTTTAAAAGTAATTATGAAATGTAATATTTTAAAATTACTTTTAATTCTCTCATTACACTAATTAAGTAATTCATTAATTCGATATTAACAAAAATTACAATAATTAATTAGCTTTACGAAATAACAATTTATGTAATTTTATGTTGACCTAATTTAGCGCGATGTGTGAATATCAGCGTACACTATCTCTATATTATCTGACACAAGCCCATTGACTAAAATATCCACAATATTTAACCAAAAACTAAAATTAAATAATATTAAATATTTACAGATACTAACAGGCAATGCCATCGATTGCCGCGCAGGGGACCTTGCGAATCTGTTACACACAGATGGTGGTATAATCCAAGAAAGCGTAATTGCGAAAGATTGGATTCTGAAAGATGTCGCGCTAACGGTAACAGCTTTCCTACATATTCTAGATGCATGGACGTTTGTGGAGATATTCTGCAGCCATATCGCCATAGGGACGAAAGGCGACGTGATTTCCCATCTCAATTCCGAGAGCGGCAAGAAATTGATTTCTAAAGTAAAAATCTTACAGAAGTATTATTTATATATTTTATGTGGTTTTGTAGTTCAATTATAACAAATATTCAATAAAAAATTTAAGCATATGTCTAAAATATTTATTTATTAATGATAAACGAAATTTGACAGTACAATAATTATAGGTACATAAGCAGGGTTCAGTGGAAACTGACATACACCTCCACTAGGCGCGGTGCTGCAATCAGCTACAAATTATGTAATTATGCCCATAACTTACAACAGAGTAGTGGGAGGTAGTGGATCTCAAAATATTACATATACATAAGTCTCGAGTGTAGAAACACTAATCTCCACAATTGCCGCCGACCTTCTCGTTTACACCAAAGATCAAGTCCGTAATTTTCTTTGGTTCGCCAGCAACTCTTGGTAACTTTTGGAATGTAGTATTCCTGGGTGCAACATGCAGTAATTTTTTTTTCAAATTGATATTATGCCTAGAAATTAAAAAAAAACTATTTTTAAAACATAGCACGTTCTTTTCTAAATAATTTCTAAAATATTACCTCTAAATTTCATAGTAATTACGTAAGAAGCCAGAAGACCACGAAAAATAAAACTACACCCATCATGTTTATTTTACGCAGTTTCTTTAGAGATAACGTTTTTAAAGTTACAGTCGAGTCGAAAAAGAGTGAATTAAAAATACGCCGAACAACTTCCAATTTTATTTATTTATTTACTACATCAAACGACTAAGAGTCAACCACATGATGCAAAAAATTTCAATTATAAACCAAAAACCTGCTGTTAGTATGGACGAGCTGAAAAAACTTGCTTCGGAGAAAAAGCTATACCGTACCAATAAAAAAGAACAAAACTGTAGATAGCTCAAATTAATTGCATAACAAAAAATTACTTGACATGAATTATAGAAAAAAATCATATAATTGCATTCATTCGCATTGCGAACCATGCTACTGACTGCCGAGGACAGTAAGTACAAACTTGAGAAAGGCCCAATATAAAAGTGGCGGAATTCCTCAGAAATCTAGGAGAAATATAAAAGTTTATTTTGGAGACGAGTTTCGGGTAGTCCACAGAACCACTTACAAGGCCAACCATGAACCTGACCTCGGTTGACTTCCTTCTAATATCTGCAAGTGGGGTAAGACTGCGCCTTTGCAATAAGCTCTATCGCCCAGCCCAACTTAAAAGCTACGTATGTATCCAAGAAATCTCTTCTGTACCCTCTCCGCTCTAAGTAAGAGGCAGTAACGTGCAAGCCACTGAAGTCATTGCACCAGGAAGATTAAAATCACAAAAATATTAACATCAGATTTGTCATTGTTGAAAGCATCACACACAAACTCAGCTGAATCAGCAAATGACTTGTAATTTTGTGAGGTACAATGAGGAGGAAAATAAACCGCTCCAACCAGGATTTGCAATCGCCTAGTTGCACCGTAACCCATAACTGATCATATAAATAGTCAATCCAAGAAGTGGGAGTTTCCGCCGCTTGGAAGCTCGTTTTTATCACAATCAAAACACCTCCGCCGTGCACTTTGCCTGTGACAGTAGCGTCCCGATCGGTTCTGAATATTTGATAGCCGCACTCGACATCATAGAGCTCACTATTAGTAATTTCTGGCATTAGCCATGTTTTGAACTGTCTTTTATTCCTACTTCCCCGTTGTTCGTTAATCATTACCGTAATTTTTCCGATTTGTGGATGTCATTTTGCTGATCTGCTTTTTTGCCCTTTGCAGTAGATTTTAACTTATCTGCTTTTATGACCTGTTCTTGTTTTTTCAATTGCTCCCGCAATTCTCCTAACTTGGGAACATTAATTTCCTCATCAGGTTTTTCTTTACTCTTTGGAGAAAGTTTTAAACTTCCTTTTACTACCTCCTCTTTAGCCGTTAATCGTTCTCGAAACTCTTTCAGCTCATGAACGTTGTTTTTCTGTTCGGGTTTTTCTTTCCCTTTTGTGGAAAATTTTGAACGGTCTTTTATAGCAATCTTCCCTTTGTTCGGTAATCGTTCCCGTAATTCTTTTCACTAGTGGATGTCAACTGGTTGCTCTGCTTCTTTATTCTTCGCAATAAATTGTAAACTACCCGTTTTTATGTCCTGTGCTTGTTTTTTTAATGATTCCCCTAATTCTGCTAACTCGTGGGCATTATTTTTATTATGGGGTGCTTCTTTGCCCATTATTACATTGATTAGTATAAAACAGAAAAAAAATTACAAATATTAAAATAAAACAAAAAAGATTACGAAAATGGGTACCTACATGATCACAATGTGAGAACGAAAATGATGTTATTTTTACTGTAGTTACTTTTGTTTAATTTAATACTTAATTTATTATATGAAACCAAGATCAGTGTCCCTCCAAATTTTCCAAAACAGTATTAGTCTAAGATCCCAGCGTGTGATTACTACGTCCATCAGTTTTATAATCAAAACACAATATAATACCTACTTTTAAGGAAATCACTGGATTTAACTTTAATAAATACTACTTGACTTATTTCTTTCACTTTATTAATAATACGTAATAACTTATACACAATGGTTCTCTTGCAAGAGTAACGACATTACTCTTGCAGGAGTACCGACAGGTAATGATTGATGTCTGATTACTCCTTTTGCAGGACATATTTATATGAAATCTTAACCTAGACATTTGAAATGTGAACGTCCGGTAATTTATAATTACCTCGATTCGCAATAACACAAATTTATATTTTACGTGTTTACCCTGATGTTCGTTTAGAGCTAGCTTTCTTTGGAGCGGAAGCGAGAGCCTTGAGTTCGATAAGCGTACGTTACGTCTTTTCGCTTCCTTAAAAGTAATGAGTAAATAAAACTCAAATGATTATAACCAAAACGTTTATTCAATAAAAATGAAATTGTAGAAGCTCTGCAGGTGCGTATAAGATTGTAAAATTAATAAGTCCAACCATCTTTGTGAAACAAAATAATTGACCCAGTGCGTATGGATCACAAATCTGTGATTCAATGATGTTAAAATTAAAACGATCACAACTGACCTTAAGTAGAAAAGTTTGGACTCACCAGTGCATAAGATAACAATGGATTGTACTTAAAGGGCAATTGCGGGCAGCTACTGGGTGAAGTGTAAAATCAAACTACACTGAGTAATTTTCTGCACGGGATTGATGCCTTAGGAAGATGTTGCTGCTCCAGTACGGAAGGATATGCTCGAGCACTAGACAACGCACTCCAGGTGATAGTTAAGGCGGTAAAAAACATCAACAAATAACTAATAGGCAGAAGAAGAGTGTGGAATCATCAGCGTATATAAGGAAATGACAGAGGATAGTGGAAGATAAATTTCCGGTAAGGCAACCACGAAAAAGATGGAGCAAAAATATCACCGAACAATAAAGAGGTAACCAAAAATCGAACACTCGAGAGCTTAATTAGAAGAAAGTAGGCGAAGATATATAAAATTATGCTCCGTTCGGTAGCCGGACGGAATAAGTAATGATATTAATTATTTTTACAGTAAAATTTGCTTGAGTTGCTTTACTCAAAATGCTATAACTCACGAACCAATTGTCCGATCACTGTCAAATTTTGACACGTATTGTTCAAAGGTTGGTTTTCACTGAAAATAATATGAAATAAATTTTAGTGTCGTCCTCTTTTAGAAACAATACGAACTTTTCAGCCGACCTCGTATACACTGCAGAATCCTTGTGTCATACCTGACTAATGGACATATTATTTGTTTGTTAACAAGGGGCGCAATAATTGCAACATTAATTTTAAATAGTGAGGGGATTCTAAGAGAATCAATAAGATCCAAAAATCAACAGTACTACCTTGACCTAAAAAAAGTTATAAAAACCTATGAGTTAGTTCGTGTCGGTGACCTCCCTAATCTCCATATGGAAACGATTTTGACCAAGATGTTTTATTTTTCCAAATTCTAAATAATTATTCTAATTGTAAGAGTGCTTATTTAAATTATCTATTTAGTTATTTAATTTAGATTTATGTGGGCAAACTATATTATAATGTTAAAATTTACTATTTTACATTACATGCATACTATGTAGGTACCATACATAAATTAAACTTAAAATTAAGTATTTTGTAATTGATTTTAATTTTGATGGGTTTTAATTAATTTTAAATTGATAATTGTAATACCGCTACCTACTGAATAATAGTAAAATTGTATAAAAAGGCTTTTAAATATCTAAGGCAAATAAATTATAGAAGTGAAAATTATTAATACTTCTATAACGCACGACTGTTTAGATATGATGAAGTCTATGATTGTTATAATCTTCGTGTGCTCTTTTATAATTGAAATTACAGTAAGTTTTTATTTATTATTATTAATAATTTATAATTATCAGTCATATTTTAAACAGACGTGAAATATTTTTTCCGGTACTAACGTCAAAAAATAGGTTAAAAGTTTGCATTATAAAAATGATTTAGTTAATGTGTGTTAGATATAAAAAAACTTTATATGGGGTACGTGTACAAAAAATGTATTGAAAAGAATAATTTCGATAACAGCATAACCTGTAATTAAAATGTATACTTCTATTCGTTCTGGGCGAGAGTCGATTAACCCTGATCACGAATTTTACCATTCTTTTTGTAAATTATGAAAGATAATAATGCCAGATACACATAAAAAAATTAAAATTTGCGGACGGCTCACACATTTTTGAAAAAACGGCTTTAAAAATTTATTAATAATGCAATTTACTCATTGGCTCTATTGAACTGTAACCCCGCCCACCACATTTAAAAAGGGTTTGGCAACATTTAAAATACCAGAATTTCGTTTTTTAGAACGAATTATGAAAGATAATGGTGTAATTAGCTAATAAAAAAATTAAATTTGTGATCGGACAACAAATTTTCGAAAAAAAATCACTTTTTGTGTGAATTCGTTTCTGAGGTGGTTGCACTGTCAAAACCTATTCTCCGCACCCGCCCTCGCCCCTCTGGGGCTCGGACGGGGCTTCGAACGGTTTTGACACGTGCTAAACTCATTAAAACATCCCTTAAGCGGCTCCAACTCGAAAAGTTTGAAAGTTGACGCGACGGATCTCAGAGAGCGACTGACTCGTTACTGATGCTGCTCTAGTTGGCCCCGCCTTATGGGCTATTCACGTATATTAAATTGCAAGTACCGCCGACAGAATGAACGATACCTTTTCATTTTAATACACTTACATGTATTTCTTATGGGAAAATTGCAATTTTCAAAATTAAATTGTGGCCTTATTACAACTCCGACAAGATTGATCCTCACCTTAAAGAGCTTGTATTTTTGCGTTCTTTCGTTTTGTAAAGCCATTTCTATAGGAAAAAGTGTGTTTTCGAATCAGGGTTAGTCGACTCTTGCCTCGTTCTGTGCCCTGCGAGGTTACACATTTATAGTTTCTCTATTTTTCTCTACAACATGTTTGTTACTCTTAAAATTTTTGTTTCTTATTATTATTATTATTCTTCAAGTGCCATACACTTCATTGTGCGTAGGCGATCAGGTTAGCCGAAGCCAATCTGACTTTACTAGGGAATATAATTAATGGGGTGGTTTCCCGTTGCCTTCCCCACAGTCTAAAGATTGATATCGGACCTTTGATCACAGCAGTGTAACCGACTCGACTAGGAATCGAACCATGGTCTACCGCTTTAAAGTCGGCCCGTGTATGCTTTACGCTACACTGCTGGTCTTATTATTATTATTATGACAGTTATTTTAGCACCAAACCCCAAAAGTTTCAAACAAATTTACACTACACATCACTTGTATATTTTCGATCAACTAATCTCCACTATTATAAGAGTAACTAAAATAACATTTTTTCAGAAATTTAAGAATTAAACTTTTTTCCTGGTAGTAATTAATGTGGTTAATAAAAAAAATTGGATGTGGCCATGCCCATGACTTTATCATACTTTTATTAAATATTAAAAAATTAAGTTTCAATAAAAAAAAAGCAAAAAATATTTTCCATTAACCAATGTAATCCAAAATCTAATCAGCTTTAAGTGTAAATATAAAGATACAAAATACCAACTTTAGATTTGAAATTCTCATTAATTTTTGAAATATTTAATAAAAACTAATATTAAATAAAAGATTTAAAAAAAATTGCTTCCATGAACCAATTTTATCCAAAATTTAACCAGCTCTAATTCCTGCCATAAACATAACAAATCTCAACTTTAGTGTTGAAAATCCTTTTAGTTTTTAAAATATTAAATAAAGGCTAATATTAAATAATAAAACATAAAAAAATAAAAAAACAATAGTTTTCATAAAAAAATTTTAACCAAAATGTAATCAGTTTTAAATCTTGACATAAGTATGCTAAATCCTAAATTTTGTTTTGAAATTCCTATTAGTTTTTGAAATATTAATTAAAAACTAATATTAAATAATAAAATTTAAAAAATAAAAAAATAGTTCCGTGAATCAATTTTAACCAAAATCTAATCAGCACTAAGTCTCAATATAAGGATACAAAATCCAAAATTTTGTTTGAAAATTCCTATTAGTTTTTGCTGTAGGTCGCACATAAAATTTGACCACACACACACACACTCACACACACATACACACACATACATGCATTTTAATGCTTATGGGGCCTTCTAAGGTGCAGTACGTACGTAGCTACATTTTGAATGACAATTTGTTTGGTATTTCTAAAATTTCTATACACTCCAAATTTATATCAAATTTTAGAAAAGAACACTAGTGTGGACAGACCCCACGACACTGTATACAGTTCATTGGTTTTTAACATATACTATAACATGTGGTGTGTTATGTTAACACACTTAACACACTCTTAACCTTAGATCATAATAAATTTCATAGATATCAAGTAGATTGCACATTATTGCGAGGTCAAATTACAAGAAGTATTATAGAAATAGGTTTTTACTCTCAAGTAGAGTTGGGGTTTTGAGAGAAAATAAGGCGTAGCCAAAATCCGGCATAGTAGAGGCCTCGTGACACCCAAACTATACCACAAAATATTGCAATGAAACATAAGGCGTATTTTCGCGAGGGTTCAATGCCTACAACCGCTCAAAAGTAACCGTAATAACAAACCGCTCGTCGCGAAAATACGCCTATAGCAGATATCGTGGGCTTACAAGTAAAACTGACCAAGTCAAAATTTACGAAATTGAGTTAATATGACCAAGTATCGTAAAAATGTTAGGCCCATGTCTGAAAAAACGTCAATGTTCTATATTATGCTTTCCTAAGGGTAATAATTGAATATTTATTAAATGACCAAGTAAATAAATACATACATACATATTGCTATCTGTGACTAATGTTAAGGGATTTAGTCTTTTAAACGTTTCGCACTATCTTTATTTGTCAGTAGATTCACTGCCAGTGAGTTTGGGTGTAGCACAAGCCGAGATAAATACCTCTCACTCGCGCACTTAGCTTCTTGAGACACTAAAGGAATATTTAGGTCGTGATGAAGAGATTTGTTGGTTACAAACCATGGGGAGTTTGTAATTGTGCGTAGAGTTTTGGATTGAAAACGCTGTAGAATCTCCATATTGGAAGTACTCGCAGTTCCCCATAGTTGCACTCCATATGTCCAGACTGGTTTAATAATAACCTTGTATACGGCTAGCTTGCTTTCCAGTGAAAGTTTTGACTTTCTGCCAATTAACCAATAGAGTTTTGATAACTTCAGCCCAAGTTGTTTGCGTTTTGCAAAATGTGTTTTGCCAATTAAGCCTGCGATCCAGGTGCATGCCAAGATATTTAGCATTGTCTGCTTGTGGAAGTTGTTCTCCATTTAGGGTGACACTAGGACATGTCTCTTTGCGAAGTGAAAAAGTGATGTGTTGGGATTTGGCTTCATTCACTTTAATACGCCATTTCTTGAGCCATTCTTGTATTTGGTTAAGTGCTTCCTGAAGTTTTTCTGAAGCGTAGGCCGGTATTTCACTGGTAGCAAGAATAGCAGTGTCATCCGCGAACGTGGCTGTTATTGTATTAGGAGTGGTAGGTATATCTGCAGTATAAATTAGATAAAGAAACGGCCCCAGGACACTCCCCTGAGGTACACCTGCTTGTATTTCGTGTAGTTCAGTAGTTTCTTCCTGATGTTTTATCATAAAATATCTGTCTGTCAAATACGATTTTAATACTTGATAATAAGGTGTAGGCAAGTTTGTTTTTATTTTGTACAGTAACCCCCGGTGCCATACTTTATCGAATGCCTGGGTAACGTCTAAAAGGCAGCGGAGCAATACTTCTTGCGTTCAAAGGTGTTGTTTATAACTTCTACCACTCTATGCACTTGTTCAATTGTTGCGTGCTGTTCGCGGAATCCAAACTGGTGTTCTGGAATGATCTTGAGTTTATCTAGCTCTGGTTTTAGCCTTTTTAAAAACAGTTTTTCAAATAGCTTCGATAATATGGGCAGAAGACTGATTGGCCTGTATGATGTCACTTCCTCAGGGGGTTTTCCTGGTTTTGGGATTAATATTATTTGACCTACCTTCCACTGAGATGGGTAGTGGCCGGTTCTAAGTATCGAGTTAAAAATGTGGTTTAAAGCAGTTAACGCTATGTCTGGTAACTGTTTGACGACTGCGCCGGTTATAAGGTCATAACCTGGAGCCTTTTTTGAATTTATGTTTTTTAAATTTGGGTTTTGACTTCTTGGAGTTTTATGGCTTGGATAGGGGGTGCCATTTGGTAAGGTGATTGCAAAAAGTCAATTAGTTTGTTTTCTTCCTCCTGAGAAGTCATGGCTGGGAAGGGTTTAAAGACATTTTCCAGATGTTTGGCGAACGCTACAGCCTTTTCTTTATCTGTTCTTGCCCATGAACTATCAGATTTTTTAATTGGTGGAATATATGTTTTTGCTTTATTTAATTTTGCCGTTGCCTTCCACAGCGAGTACTCTGTTGCTTCGGTTGGAGTTAAATTTTCAAGATATTCTTGAAGAACCTTGTTTTGTTCATCGTTTAATAGTGTTTTAAGGTTTTTCTCTGCCTTATTCAATTTCTCTTTGTCTTGAGGGAATCTTGTCGTCATCCATATTCTTCTTAACCTTCTCTTGTTTTGGATAGCTTCTTTGACTAGATTTGACAGATTTTGACTTTTTACGCTAGCGCTTATTTCAGGAGTGGCGACCCAAGATGCTTGTTGAATTGTTTTTATTAGTTCTTCTACTGCAGTGTCAATTTCATGCGGGGTTTTGAGCTTAACGTTTATATTAATCTTTTCTTCAAGCGTTGACTTAAAAAGCTCCCAGTCAGTCCACTTGTTAGTGAGGGATGGTGGTTTTTGTTTATTTATTACCGTAGAGCTCAGCAATATCAAAATCGGCGAGTGATCTGAAGATAAATCAAAGCTTTGTTCTGCTTGGAGGTGATCTGATGGAATTCCTTTTGTCACACAAAAGTCTATAACATCTGGAATTTTCTTTATATCGCTGGGCCAGTAGGTAGGTTTTCCAGTAGATAGGACTCCTAGGTTTTGTTTATCCATCACTTTTACCAGTTCTCGCCCCTTGGTTGTTGTGAGCCGAGAACCCCATCTTGGGTGCTTAGCGTTGTAGTCTCCACCGGCCAGAAATCTGTTACCCAGTGTAACAAAGTATTCTTTATATTGTTCCTCTTTTATGGCATGTTTTGGAGGACTGTAGATTGCTGATATGGTTAATGGTCCTTTCGTGTCTTCGACTGATATGGTTGTTGCCTGTATGTGTTCTGTGTGATATTCAGGCATTTCGTGGTGTTTTAATTTGTTTTAATTATGATGGCGCTTCCGCCCCAGCCAGCGTTATTTGGATGTTTTGTATTATATATGGTGTAGTTTTGAATCCTTAGATAGCTGCGGTTTGTGAAGTGTGTTTCCGATATAAGCATGATGTCAATATCGTGTTCTCCCAAAAAAAGATTTTAGTTCCGGTCCATGATTAACTAGACCATTTGCGTTCCACACAGCTATTTTTAGTTGTGGATTCATTAATTTAGTTTGTCGAGTAGTTTTGACACGATATTCATCATCGTGTCCATTCGTTTAGCCAAATCTTCTACTAGCTTTTCTAATCGAGAGATTCTGTCTTCTGGTTTATCCGTTAGTAAGTTTGAGGTGTTAGTTTCCGACTTATTTTCGTTGGTTTCCCTTCTTTGAGTTATTGTTGCATATGACACATTTTCGGTGGGACTCTTCGCAGGAGCTGAAATTTTTGAGTTTCGTTCTTGGTATGTTTGGGTTCGTAATCTTGGATACTGTCTTTGTTGGAGTACCTTATAGACTTTGCAACCCTTGTAGTTGGCAGGGTGGTTTTCACTACAGAGTGCACATTTCAGATCTTTACGTTCCGACACTCTGCAGTTTTTTATTATCATGCAATCCACCACATTTAACACATCTTGGTTGGCGCATGCAGTAATTTTTGGTGTGCCCCAGCCTTTGGCATTTGGCACATTGGGGGATTTGTCTGGTTTGACGTACAGGTTCGACAGTTATATTACTACGCTGTAGACTACGTATTTTGTATATATCTTTGTTGTTTGGTTTAGGTTCCAAGTCGACAAAGAAAATAGGTAAAGGTTGCCCATCTTTTCTACTTTTAATATTATAAATGTTATTAACTTCATGTCCACTAGTAGTTATTTCATTATTTAGCTTTACAACGTTTGTAGAGTAGTGGAGTCCCTTAATGACAACTCTAAAATTTCTTTTATTTTTGATTAGATATGAATGGTATTTAACGTCTTTTTCTGTTAGTGCTGCTATTGTTGCCTTATAGGATGCTTCATCGTCGGTCATCACCTTGATTTCACCTTGTGGCAACATTTTAAACTTGTACTTATCTTTGACTGCGTCTTTCGATTGTAGTAATTTGATCAGTCCATCAACATCTTTAATTTCTGCTAAAAAAATAGGAGGTGGCTTTATTGTATTAGATTCATTTGTGTTTTTATTTATATTTGTCTTATTCACTTGCGGTTCATCCTCAGGTTCATCCAGGGTTTCTAGCACTTGGAATTTGTTAATTGGATTGACTGCTTTTGCGTACTCCTTCAATGTCCTTTGTCGAACGTTTCTGGGTGGATCTGGGGAATTTCGTTTCGTTTTGCGCGAATTGGTAACCGTTTTCCATTCGTCATTTTCTTTTTTGTGTTTATTAATAATTTCCTGAGCAAGTTCTTCAGCCAGTTTTTGAATACTTTCTTTAATTTCCTTCTGCATTTCAACATTTTGCTCTGTAAACATGGGAAGAGCAGGGTAGTTTTGTTCAGATGTTTCTTGTTCGATCTGAGGGATCGTTAGTGGTTGTGTTTGGGATTGGGGCACTTCCTGCTGTTTATCGATTATAGTATTAACCTGTGAGGTGGTTCCGTTTGAGGTTATGTCAGTTCCCTCACAATTGTAACAGCTCCATTTATCCATTTCTCCACTTTTGTTTAGGTTGTTGAAGTAATCTATTGGCATTCCTATGCACTCTATGTGGTAATTCGCTTTACATTCTTTCATCTTGCACTGAATGCAGTCCTGGTATCTTGTTGTCGTCTTTTTGCATACTCCACACATTACCATTATAACTGAGGATTATAAATTCCAGTCACTAAAACAATTATTAATCGCTAGATAACAGTGGTAATAATAATTCACTCGATAATCTGCCTTAATTCACAATTTCAAATTTGATGAATACTTATACGCGGAAGTGTCTCGAACACCGCCAATCAGATTGACGTAAGTAATTAAATTTATTTTTTTTATTTTTTTTTTTTTATTAAAATCTAATACTTAAATTGGTCTTTTATTTTGCAAAGGATGGCAGGTCAAGGTATTAGTGAACCTCCTTCCCCGGCAGGGTCTTCAGAAAATTAATGTTCTCCGGCTTTTGCTATCACAGGGCCGTCCTAAATTTCCTTAAGAAATTTGGTTATTCTTACAAGAGGATGAGTAAAAGACATTGGAAAGAATTTAAAGACGCTGCTAAGGTGTTAAGGTTAATTTTTTGTATAACTTTCATCAAGATTTGGATGCCGAGAAATTTTCTGGAAAGCATTTCAATTAGTTCTTTGATTTCTTTCTCATATTTAAATAGGTTTAGAGATATTTGAAATAATAGATGCGAAAATTAATTTTAAAACCAAAATTTGAAAAAGTAAATATGGCAATTTTCCTCTGTAGTACTTGGAAAATAAACATCAAGTTTACCAAATTACATTACACCACGTGCTGTGCCCAGAAAAGATAATTAAAGTTCTAGTAAACTTGAAGAACTAAGATAGAATAATTAAAAACCGGAAATTACAAAATTGTTATTGAATTTCTTGTAAAATGTGAGAATAATTATGCATTCATCATCATCATCATCAACAGCTATATCATCCATCGTCGGATATAAGCCTCCCCCATATTCGTCCATTGCTGTCTGTCCCCTGCTTATTATTATGTATTACAATATACCAAAAAAAAAATTTTAATTACATTACTGATCTGCAAGTACGAAGTACAACTCAAAACAGAAGTCATGAAGCCAATAGTAAAGTGGTTATCGAAATTAAATGTTCCAACAAAAAAAAAGTTGGAACTAAAATTCAAGATAAATAAAACCTTAAAAGAAAATTATTATTTTTACGCAGAATTTTTAATAAAAATGACTCAAAATCAAGATAAAAAAGTAGTGATCAATGAAACAAAATTTAAAGTGCTAAATCCATCTAAATCCAAATACAAAAACAACTTGGTCAAAACAAATGGAAAGTAAAAACTGCAAATACTAAAATTACAAATTTAAAGCTCTACCAAACTGCACTGGATCAGTTTAAGTCGAAAAAGAAAAAACATTTTTCCTGGAAACATATGAGATGGAAAGTAACTTAGAAAACAATCGGACGGTCAAATTAGTAACAAATTGCTAATCAAAAGTATTATTTATGATTTGAAAAGACATAATATGATATTTATAGAAAATACTTTAATTATTATAAATCTAAATTAATTTGATATACAAAAATTTATAAATTATTTTGGAAAATAAAAAACAAGAAACATAACGAAATTATACGGCTTCAAGCAAAAAACAAATTATTGAAGTATTTCAAAAACAGCAAAAGCAATAAGATAAAAAGGTTTCTTAAGGACTAAAAATGAAGATGTTCAAAATTTTAATAATCAATGTGAAATCTGTAAAATAATGAAAAACATACCCACACAGAAAAAATAAATTTACGTTTTCATCTAATCTAAATTAAATGAATTAAAATTATATGGTTTATTTAAAGTTTTATATAATTCATTTATTGAAATTATTGTCATGTTATCAACTTAAAAACTAAAATAAATAACCTTAATAAAGAAAATTGCATCTTCGGATGAAAAGCAGTAACTTCGGTAGATAAAGTTGTATCCTCGGATGGAAAAATTTGTATAACGGTTTGATAATATTTGGCATGTAGCAGTTGTAATAGGTTCATGGAATGCCATTAGAGCCATTTTGAATACAAAACTTCATTTTATAAGCTGTCGGAGCAGTTAGCATTCTAAAAGTTAAATTTCATCCTACGGGTATCACAGATTAAAGTTGGAATTGTTTTGCATATTAAATAGTAGCGTACACATTTCTTGGCACTTTTGCACATGAATCCAAAATCTAAAAGATTAAAATAATGCCAATATGAGCAAAGAAAATTTCATCCTACGGGAAACCTAAAAAGAGAGATTTAGGTAACATAAAAATTGTAATTGGATCATAAGACATACCAAAAGAAGCGTATTAATTTGTAGAACGATTTGCTATCCAAGTGAGGGTGGTAGATGGAAAATTGAATCTTCACCATTGTAAAATGTGAAATTTTAACCTACAAATATGTTAGAATTTTAGATTTAGTGATTAAATTGTTAATAGGCTAAGAATTTGAATAAGATAAGTGTTGAAGGAAGAGGAAATAAAAACCAAGTGTTATGCAAGTGGTTAGGATAGACAAAGTGTGTGAAAATTAACATGGAGTGCAAAGAAAGAATTCGTACTTTGACGTTCGATTATGGAACGACCGGTGTAGTTAGAATTTTTCTAACAATTTTGTAGGGAACGGCTTTGAAGTCTTTAATTTTCGTGAAAGTCTCATGGACATCCGTTTGATAAGATTACCCAGCCAATCGCATTCGAGCATTTGTGGAAAAACCAGGAATAAACAAATGAATTTTCTGAATTTATGTGCCTCTCGATGCGAAAAATACGTTTAGTAGACCCATTTCACTCGTCCAGTGAACACGTATAAATTTAGGTCCTGAAAAATTAAAAATATGAAAGTTAACCAATAAAAATAATTTTTCGACATGCATTGTGCAATTACTAGTGACGCTATAGATAATTTACATAAGTAAAAGTGAATTTAAGAAAGTGCATCGGAGAAAAAAGAAAATAAATAAAATTTTCGTATTTACCTGCGCAAATGTTAACGAATTATTGCAACGTGCCTACGTTTGGTACCACTGAATATCGAAGAGGAGTCGATGACCTACTTAAAACAGCTGTGATTCGCACCGGTTAGTTTTTATCAACTAATTTGAATTTGAACTATAAAAATTTTTGCACCATATTAACTTTAATTAGTTTTAAGTAATTTTAATTTCAAATGTTCACTTGTATTCTTAGTTTAAATCACAAACACTTCCACACTTCAACACAGTAGTTTAGTAAAGAAAGATGCATCTACAAAGAAGCTACGTCGATGCCATCTGTAATTTGATGTAAACACTGCAATTCAATACAAAGTTTTAGTACAAAAAGGTCAAGATTTGTAGTATTTTATTTGAAATTTTGAAGCAATTTCATTCATATTAACAGGATCAAAGTTTAATCAAGATTCCAGCTCATCAATTCAAGTAAGTACATGCGAGGTAGCAATTTTATCTACAATCTATTATTACAACAATTTTTATCTTACATCAAAATATTTATTCAGCGAAGCATTCATTACATTATATATATTATTATCCTTTGAAATTAATATTTAATTCAAATTTTTAAAATTAGAAGGTTAAATGAACAATAAAACGAAACATTATTTGTAAGCTTTCAGCAATGGTTGCTGCTGTCATCAGACGATTAATAATAATAATTATATTATATTAAAATAATAATTTTCAGCAATGGTAGGAAAGCTTCCTACAGTCCAGATCTCGCTTCCTGTGATTTTGGTCTGCTTCCGTTTTTGAAAATGCAGTTGAATAGATGCCATTTGTTAATGAAGAGAAAGTAATGGGAAGTTTCCTAAAAAATTTACGTTTTTTCAAATTATAAAATAAATCAATTATTAAGGGACCCTATTCGACGGTTTTTCTGGTAGATTTTCGAAAGCCGTAAAAAATCGATTTGAAATTCAAAAAAAACAATATGGCCGACATTTGTAGGATTTTGATATGTTGCAACGTCGCAAGTTCGAAATCTAAATATATTCCTTTTTCGATAATACACACGTATTGACGTATACATGTGAAAGACAGAGACAAAATTATTCGTTGTATGTGAAACATGAGATTGTTTTTAATTTTGACAAACGACAAACATAGAAACGTCAAACTATATTGTTTGCATTTGAAATTCGTTCATTTTAATAATATTCTAAATATTCTTAAATTAAAAATGTTTAAAGTTGACGTTGGATTTGAAAAGCCAACTCTAATAATCTTCCACGCATTACATCAGTTATGATTACTGATTTTTTTGCGAATAACACCAAATATTTAAGTGTCGAATCTCGAGGGGTAAAATATGCTAGGTAAATTTAATTTCAAATTTTGTTGTTTATTATTTTTTATTTGATATATTATTTAGATCATCCAGACAGTCTTATGGAGATTCTGCAGTCGGATACGTACAAGTGAAACTTGATGATAACTACAAACTAAAATGTGGACAAAACTAAACTCAAATAATAACAAACGTAACTGTCAAATGACTACCGGTGAAAATTAAAAGCAATCTCATGTTTCATACACAACCTATAACTTTGTCTCTGTAAATGGATATATTTAAATTGCAAACTTGCGACGTTGCAACATATCAAAATCATACATTACGCCGCCATTTTCTTTTTTTTTACTTTAAAGTCGATTTTAGGCTTCTTAATGAATAAATTTAGAAAATGATCAATGAACCACAGGCTCAAATACGTTTAACTTTCATTTTATGAAAAGACCCAAATTGAGGAAACTTCCCATTGTAGCCTGGGATAAATCATGTGCTACACGCTTTGAAAAAGTAGCAGAAAATTTTTAATGGCTGGTTTATACGTATGTTGAAATGCGGAAAATATTTTAAAAAATATAAAAGCGATGGCGTACGACAAACCTTTCCTAGCTCCTCATGTAGTTTAAATTTACTTATCAACTAATTACTTTATTCGCAGTTCTGAGATCTAATTGTAGCATTAAGATTGATAACTACCTTTAACAGAACAAATCAAATGGAAACTCGTTTGAATATTTCGTATTCACATTTCCTATTTGTAATGATTAGTTGACCATTTTACTTGCTATTATTATTGGCGTTATCATTACCTACATAAAAATTTTATAATTAAAAGTTACCGGATAATAATTGCAATACATATTGTGGACGGGAAATAAATTACCACAATAATTATTTATCTGGAATTTTTCTTATGGTGATGTAATATTGATACAAAAAGTACCAAATAAAAATTAATAAAGTTACAGTTTAGGTAACAAAAAAGTTCTTATTGCAGGACTAATCACATTTTAAAAATTATTAAAAATTCGCCTTTGTTTCAGGTAATAAATTTAATTTTATAAGTCTGCATTATAAATAAAAAGGCACAGAGAAACAGGAACAAAAAAACCCTTGATAAAGTTGTATTACATTATGCAATTTTTCTTACCGTATTTGCATTTTTCCGTAGAAACAAATTAAAGCATTTGTATTAATTTTACAATATTTCAATTAAAACATCCACAGTTTAAAAATTCATTTCAATTCAATTACATCAGTTATTTGTAATAAATTTGTAAATGGTTCACAATGGTTCAAATATTTTGAAGTCGATCAGCTGTTTCTAAAGTTGAAGTCCTCAATTTCAGTTCATCCAAATTAATAGATTCTAGTTGCACTGATCGAAAGTTAATTTCCATTTCAAAAACTAAATTCCAATGATAATTTTTAAATTCCATTATCAAAATAATTGTTCCACATCCATTGATTTTGTACAACAATTTGTTGTAACTATTAATTCGTGATTATATTATAGTTAATCCAAGACGTGGGGAAAAACGAAAAACCAGAATGAAAAAGTTGTATTAGTTACTACAATATTAACAAAATTTTAATTCAGAACAATAAAAGAAAATACCAATTGAAAATAATAAGTACCTTCTTCTATATAATAAGTAATCAGTAATAAAGTAATAAAGTTCTTAATAAGTAATTTCTTCTTCTGTTCACTTAATTTAGTTTTCCCTATTCTTTTAGGGTTATAGGTAGCTATCTTCTTTGGTGTGGAAGTTGTAACCTCTGTAGCCCAGCTATCTTCTTTGTTGTGGTAGTTGTTTTGCCGGTTCTTGGTGTAGAAGTTGCAGCTTTTGCAGCATTATCTGCAATTATTTATTTTATTGTGGTAGTGGTTTTACTATTTTTGGAAGTATTCTTTATTATGGTCAAATAAGGTGTCAGTTTTATTAGGTGCTTTCTTTTTCAATTAGAGTTTTCAACAGCTTGCTTGTTCTATTAAAAGCATTTTATTCAATAAATTTTTAAAATAACATTCTCTTATATTGCCGTCAACTTCTTGCCTTTTGGTGTTACAACTGACACAACAGCGCTTTATTTTTGTATCCTCAAAATCTGCTTCAAATTCCTCTTTGAAGTTGATATTATTTACGTTGGTTTTATTGTAATTGATTTGCTTTAGTCAGGTATATGGCACAGTATTGTAATTAAGAGTTTTAAAGTTCTTTTGAAAGTTCGGATAATTTTACAATCATTTGAATGGCATCCTTGACAAGAAACATATTTCGTAAAATCTCATTAATATTTAATTCCATAATTATATCAGCCAAATCTCAGAAATAAGTATAAATTTCTCAAAGTTCTTTGATAGTTTCTGAAGTTTGATGGGTGCAGAAGAACTTATTTAACTATTTATTATTAAGTAACCCACAGAAGATATACTAGTATAATTCCTGACTAAATAATTATTATATGAAATATAGAATAAACTAAAATTTCTTGCGGTGTATGGAACATTATAATTCTGAATTTATTGATACCTCAAAATAATTCTATTCTATCTCTTCTATCTTTGAAATACTGAAAATATTATATAGAACAAGATAATTAGGATTCAACATTATAACTATTTGTTATTAAAAATGAACGTTTTTATAAAAACATAGTTTGTTAGCTGTTTAGTTAATTAAAACTTATATGTTATTCCAATTTTCCCCCTTGTCCTAACCACTTGGTCGTTTGGCAGAACATTGTTAACCAAAAGGTGGGTCCTCTTGTTTCAAAATACGTTTTATCTCCTGCCTTTGCATTGGCTAGACTCCGACGGTATGCGAGGGCTTTGAGTTACTTCAGATAAACTAAAGAGACGAATAAGAATACAAAACAACCAAACAGTTTTAATTTATTTTTTCAATCAACCAAAGAAAGCTACGCTGGAACAATGAAAGCTTGTCAAGGCAATGATACAGTCGGTACAAATTGGTTTGATCTAATTAATTCAGTAAAATTTTGAATTTGTAGTCCGATGCGTTTAGAGGTGGCACGCTCAACTCTGAAGCCTTCTTTAGAGTTGTGGTTAAATAACGACTTAACAGAGCTCAAAACAAAAGTAAAGAAAATTATTTTCTCTTGCCTAAGGCTTCACAAAATTTATCACTATCTATTTGAATGTGCCTTTGATTGATAACTGTGAATTTACAAAATGAAATTTATTACCTGCTGAAATAATGAAAATACACCCAACTCAATTTTTACACGAATTTTTAAAGTTACAAGGCTCAAAAAATCTTTCTTTTTTCTATAATTTACTTACTATTATAAGATTCAATTTCTTTATACTAAGGATAATTTTATTGTAGGTAGGAAACATATTTTTTATACGAATATCTGATGAATGTATCTATGCAAAAAAAGAGTTGGATGTATGTAACAATATTTTGAAAAAACAAATAGCCTTCATAAACAGGTTTGTAATAAGGAAACATTTGTTCGTTATCTACTATCACCTCGATGATAGTACTTTTATGTTTGCTTGTTGTCGTATAGTACTTTCATTAAAATCATCATTTAGTAAAACACTACTTGGATTTTGTACTAACACTTTATTTTTACTTTACGTAATATTGAATTGTTCTCCTGCAAGAGCAACGACGTTACGTTACTCTCGCAGGAGCACCGACATGTGATTATTGTTATCTTACTGATTGCTGTTCGGCATATTTATACTAAATCTTAACCTAGACAATTATTACTAACCTACTTAGTTATGCGGAATAAGCTACCATGAGGAAGCTTATTATGCTTACTATGCTTATTATTTATTTACAACCTACTTATATCTAAAACACACTACATCTCCTTTTTGAAAGAATGGCTTTCACTATGACCACTTGTGAAAGACATTCGACAAATTGGGAATTTTAAAATACAACCATCTATAATAATAATAAGTTAAACTAGTGATATAAATGTTTTATCCTATTTTACATGCTTATTACCTAACTATTTATTAACACATAACTGATTGTCTTTTCACTTTTTAAATAGTTTCACCCGATTTTTGTGCACAGTCACTGATTGTTCTTTTGATTTTTATTGTACAGTTTACACTATCACAACTAATTACCGGGAATGGTCCTTTATACCACGGTTCAAATTTTGTTCTAGCTTCATTACTAACACTAAATCTCCCGACTTCACATTTAAAGTACTGGTCCTTTTATCAAATTCTATTTTAACTTTTTTTATAATAATAATCTCCTTTTTTCGTGATCGCAATGTTCCTGTAAGAGATGATCATAATACATCTCTAACATCTTCCTTCAGTTTTTCGCTGTCTGTTTTAATGATTTTGGGATCCCTAACCCACACTATTTTTAATTTTTTAAGCGCTCTTGATCCTATTTCTTTAATTTTGTTAATGGTGCACCTCGTAAATATAGGATCATTCATATTCAGTTTCACTTTATTGAACAACAGTTTACCGGCCTCTAGATCTAGCCTAGACAATATTTTCTCTAAAGAAAAATTGTCATTAGTAATCTGCCATTCACTGTGAAAACTGGGTTTACCACGTTTTCCCATCGTTACCCTAAGGTAGTTGGGCTTAATTATAACTGGTAACCTTATTGTATCTACAGCGTCTGGAGCTTCCTGAATCATTGCGATCATTTCTGTATCTACCTTATTTCCAATGTCTGTTTCCTGAGAATGTCTGCGCGACATCTAACCATCATTATTTTGATGTCGTTTCGTCCACCAAACACTTGTTCGTCCACAATAACGTTAGTGTTAACAACTCCGGTGTCGGTGACTTCTGCTTCTTTGGATTTGGTTGTACCCATCTTACCAGTTAAATTTTGAATAGTTACTTGATTGCACAAACCATTTATCTTTGTTCAACTTGTTTTGGACACAATTTTGTAGAATTTCTCCACGAAGTTGCAAGTTGTCACGGTCGCCATATAGTACTTTTAATGTTTGCTTGTTGTCGTATAGTACTTTCATTAAATCATCATTTAGTAAAACACTACTTGGATTTTGTACTAACACTTTATTTTTACTTTACGTAATATTATTGTTCTCCTGCAAGAGCAACGACGTTACTTACTCGCAGGAGCACCGACATGTGATTATTGTTATCTTACTGATTGCTGTTCGGCATATTTATACTAAATCTTAACCTAGACAATTATTACTAACCTACTTAGTTATGCGAATAAGCTTACCTATGAGGAAGCTTATTATGCTTACTATGCTTATTATTTATTTACAACCTCTTATCTAACTACACTAATTTTATTTCGTGCTTTTATATCAATTAGAAACCCTAGATTTTTTATTTTGTAATTTATTTCCTGTGCATAATGTGGTAAGATAATTATTTGGTCAACCAAGAGAAAATATAAATAATATGAAATATTTAAAGAAAAGTTTTGTGTGATTTGTTCCGTTATCGGTACTCAATATTCATGCCGCACTTAGAACTATGAATAAAGGAATGAGTTGGTAAGTAATTTAAAATCAAATAGCGTTTTTATAAACTTATAATTTATGACTTATGTCAAGAATGCAACCTCTTGCATTCTAGTATTTAAAAAATATATGCTTTTTTATATTGAAATGTCTATTTTCAATAAAAGGCATTTAAATAGCTTATTGTGCTTCGTGATAATCAAGACATATTCTATGCCGAATATTCTGGACGTTAACTACATTATTGAAAACTTCGAGTTTTAAAATATCAAAGTTTCATAACTCAGCAAAATGAATTTGTATGATTAAGAAAATAATAAAAATTTGTTCAATTGTTATTTAATCAATTTTTCTCCTATGTAATTACTAAATAAACTTTTCAAGCAAATACCGATTATACTTTCCTTTATTTTCCAAAGTATCATACAAATACGCTGAATGTTTGCCGTGGAATATACTTTCTCAAAATTTTAAATTAATTTGTTAAACTTTTATTAAAGTATGCATAAACGACAGGACGTGTGGGTCATCTTGAATTCTCTGGGACATCTGTTCGCAAAACTCGATTCTTCTTTCAAAATCGTCTTCGCCAAGTTATTGGTGAATTTATCAGCTATAATCAATCAGCTAAAATTTAAATTAATAGTAAATTTTCCCACGTTATTCATTTAATTCACGCGATTATAAAATAAGGAGTCTTATTAGATATCTCTTCAGGTTTTCAAATTTCCAATAAATTCTTGATTAGATAATATGTATACCAGATTTGCCAAATAGATATTATTTTATAAACCTTTCTCATTAAAAAAAAAAAGAAATATAAGAGATAAACCCCAAGAAGGATATAGTAAACTTATGCGCAATACAATATCAAGGCATGAGCTTTGGTCCGATTTCAAATAAAATTCCAAAAATTGTTAAGAATTTATAAATTATGTTTATGTTTATTATAAGTTATGTAATTTATAAATTATTATGAATTTATAATTTATGTCAATAAAAAATCAATGTATTAGATAAAAGTGGATACGTGATGAGTTGCAGGAAATGCAAAGCTAAATGCTTTTGCCAAACTTGCTGAAAAATCAGAATCCGATTTTCGGAAGATAGAAATAAAAATAAATTCTCGGCTAGATTCCAACTGAACATACTATTGGCATAACAAAATAATATTGATATACCACAAAATAAAGGAATAAAATTGAACTTACTGGAAATCCTCGAATTTAAAATTTTCCAAATAGAGTTTACCATCAGTTATCCAGTTCACTGTCAGATCGATTCAAATGTGCATATAATAAACTCCTCCATAGTTCTTTAAAATTTTTTTAATACTATGATAATTTTCGAAATATTTTAACATAATTTTGATTTTTTATTTTTGTTAGCGAAATTCGGATTATGACTGAACTGTATTTAAATTTTTTTTTTTTCAGGTTTTTGTTCAATTGTGTTTCTTAATCCTTAAATCTACCGCAGTTCGAGATGTTACTCTTGTATTACAAAAAATTTCCAGGAAATGATTCCAATTTCAATATGACCTGCGTATTAAGCGGAGAAAATTTAAACTCGGGAATTGCTTGGATTCGACCTTTGCGGTTGGGCCCAGAATTTACGGTATTTACACCTTATAATCATAATTTTAAAAATTTAATATCTCAATATTAAATTAGATTTTTATAAGTTACATATTTATACATAACTCAGTAATGTGTGCTGTTATAAAGGCAAAATTGTGAGAAAGAGCTGATTTCGTTTTGGGCCCCTATTAAAATATAAGAATAACTTTAATTAATTTGACTTATACTACAATACTTTCAATTTTGTTAAAAAACTTAATGAAATTAGAATTAATGCATAATATGTGAAAATAACAAATCTTTTAATTTTACAATTGAAAACAAAATATAATCGAATTTTGTAAATTTTAAATTAATTTAATTTTAGTGTCAAAATTGTACCGAATATTCTAGGGTTTGTTGTAAAAGAAAAATAACAGAAAAGTAGAAGGTTAAATTATTCGAAAATCTGTTGGAAATATTGAAAATTCTTTCCCCACAAAGACTTGTGTTTTAACAGATAACAGATTGGGGAAGGGAAAATTTTAAAGTTTTTTTTCTAATAACTTTAGGAATTACTAAATTTTAAAAGTATCTTCCACCAAGCCTTGTTTGTTTAAATTTTGGGGGATAAAAACTTTATTTTTATTTCTCTTAACTTTAGGCCTAGATTCCTGTTTAAATTTTTAATAGTAACGATGGCGAATTGTTCAGGAGGGCCAATTGTTTGTACTTTGACCAATACTTATTTTATATTTCAAGTACATAACTTACTTAGAGTTGACCTCAGAAGCCTGTTAATCTGTTTCATTTCAACGATGGCAATTAGTTAACATAGGAGGACCAATATTTTACCTACCTTTCGAAGCACGAAAAAAACATTCGAAAAGTTAAGCTTCTCCGGATTCAAACCGGTCGATTTAAACTTAGCAGTTTATCGCCAGATCACCACATTGAAAGTAGTGATGCAGAAACAAAGATTATAAAACACTCATAATCGAATCTATATTCCACTTTTGCAGGATTTTGATCTTGATAATTTCAATATTATAAATTGTAAAATTTACACCCAGATGCAAAAAATTACAAATATCTAATAATATAACATATGTATATCTTGAGTACATTTATTTATAGTTCTATGTTAAACTAATTACAACTACATTTATTTACGTACAAGTATTTTATTGTTAACTAATTCACACTTCAAGTTTATTATTCAATCCTATTGACCGAGTATACAATTTTACAATGCTAATTTTTCAATTAAGCTAACATGATATGAAACTTAAATATAATTTTTTAATTATAGAGTTTCCAATCATTTACACGGACGGACAAAAATTATTTTACTAGGTCGACAAGTTTCAAAAACTAATAAGATTACAATAAATTTTTCTATACGAGTTAAAACGAAGCTCATATATTTTTATGCGATACAAGGGATCCACCTCACTCAAGCTGTTATTGGATTTTATTGGGTGGCTATGCTGGTAAAAGAATAGCAATAAGAAAATGCGTAAATAACATTCCTAATGATTTTGGTATTTCTTTTGATCCACGATGTAGGAATTTTAAAAAAATAAATGAGGTAATAAAACAAAATTTTTAATCAATAATATCCCTAAAGTAGAATATACATAGAAATCTTCCAATGTTCACAAGTTCCATAATATACATTATTAAAATTTGCGATTTTTTTATAATTAATTATTTTTATCCAGAAAGTCAAAGTGCAAAACAAGTGGTATTTCCATTATTAAATATAAAAAATAAGTTTATTTTGTGCTTTTATCAGATAAGCTCAGATAAAAACAGATAGGTATTAATTAACATTGTGCTTTATTCAGCTAGAGATGGTAAAAGGTTGAGATAGAATTAAAAATTTATAAAATAAAAAAAATAAATAGAATCATTTCCTTCAATCAAAATTACTCTTTCTATATAAAACACTTTATAGCCTTCTTCGGCATATTTTATCAAAAATTAAAAGTGTGTTTATTCGCAAATAAGTAGTTTTGATTGATGTGATTACTCTCCTTACTCGTAGCTCAAATATTTTGTACTATTTTTCAGATATCTACAGATAAATTTTTAAATGAAGATATATGGAAACACTCTATGTTGGCAATCAATGAAAATAATATTATATTGAAGTCAGTATCAAATGATGAAATTCTTTTAAATTATACCGATAATGAAAAGCCATACATTAATACGAGTTATCTAATTGTAAGAAGTGCTATGGTACCATCTTATTGGAAATTTCATACTTGTAAGTAACTAAAACTTTTATCGTAATTTTATGAGATAAAATAAAATTTTAACTCAAATTATCTCACATTTTTAAAATGTATCTTTTTCTTTAAAATCAAATATTTAATTTTAAAAATAAAACATTTTATTTAACTTGATGAAACTTCTTTGATATAGTACATGATTATGTACATACATTATTTTATCTTTCCGTAGTTAAAAACTACTACTTTATTAATCTTGTTAATGTGATCTGAATTGTTAAGTCCAAGCTGTGTTAACAAAAATTTTTAGCAAATATTAATTAACAGAAAACTTGCCCACCGTTGTTCGGGAAGCTGTTTTGTAGAGAATTTCTAATTCCTTTTCTAGGTGATCGTCTCCTCGTGAATTATTACGGATATTTAGAATCTTATTAATCCATTTGCGAGTGTTTTAAATTTGCCTAGATTATTCTCTCCTTGCGAATTCTTGCATCTCCGCTCTCATTTTTTTACGCACAAAAGTCCAAAACTTAACTGCAACCGTTTTATGTGTTGTTGACGCCATTGCTAGTCTGTTGTTTGATGCTTACTGAATGAACGCAGTTCAATGTAGTTGCCTGCCATATTAGCAAAATAAACTCATTAATTTTTTTATTCAAATTGGAGTTGAGAGTAATTAAAGTGTTACTGTGTTTTCTACAATCGATATGAAAAGTAGGCTTTGGCAAAATTAACATTTCCTGAGGACTGTCACTTTGCGCTTTAAAGCAGAAAGTAAAAATTTACGCGCGCATACCTCAATTGCAGAAATCAATGTAACAATTTTACAACACAATCGAAGTGCTTACCAGTATTTATCTTTAATTCCTACCGATTTCTATCATATTGGTCGTCTTACCTAAAACAATACTTTCTCATATTTCATAAGTGATAAATTAAAAATGGAGAGATTGCATAAACTGCAAGCACTAGTAAGTCACTATTATTTAACATCTACAATCAATGTCATTTCACTATATTTTCTTCACACATATTTTTCACCACTCAAAGTAATTTTGAATTAGTTTGAGACTTTATTTGTGAATTTTTTCTAAATATGATTCGTGGTTTCATATCCATAAAGACGCGGTTGTGGGAATATTTTATTTCAACAAAGGCTACGTTTTTGATAATAACACCTTGACAGATCTACGGCTACCTTAAATTTTTGTTGTTAATTATTTGCTAAGAATTTATTTTGAAAAAGTCAACTTACAGTAAAGATGGAACTCAGTGTCTTAAGATTTCTAGAATAGTTTTTAAACCCTTAATCCACCGAAATGTATCACAAGTACACACAGTCAATACTAACTTGCCATAAGTCATACCTATGAGTCACATTCTGTTGTCCGAGATTAACTTTCTATATTATGCATTTCTTTTCCTGACATTTCCTTACATTTGAAAGTTTTTTGCTCTGTTATATTAAAATGATATACTTGCACATAAACATGTTTTATTAACAATTACTTTATAGCATCCTATTTTAAATGATGAAATTTTCAATAGAAATCTTAACAATGTGCACATAGCTCGTAGTTTTATTTTTACAGATAAAGAAACAAGTCTTAAATTTTTAAATTAGTATAATAATTTTCAGCTCTAAAGGCTTTGTAGA
Organism: Lycocerus yunnanus; assembly: GCA_036346125.1. Classification (NCBI taxonomy): domain Eukaryota; kingdom Metazoa; phylum Arthropoda; class Insecta; order Coleoptera; family Cantharidae; genus Lycocerus; species Lycocerus yunnanus. The sequence goes on from JARFIX010000018.1 coordinate 7,998,673, forward strand.
CCCATGGTTTGAACAATTTCTTTTCATTTTTTCCTATCTCTTGCTAAAACTGTCCAATTTGTTACTCCCATCCCAGTTAGGTTTTCCTCCACTGCCTCCAACCATCTTCTTCTTGGTCATCCTCTTCTTTTGGTACCTATCATACCTTGTCGTAGTACTTTTCGTGTCACTCTTTTGTTTGTTAACCTTTCTACATGTCCTACCCACCTAACTCGCTGTGCTTTGATTACTTTTGTTATTTCCATTGCACCATATAAACTCATTATCTCTTCGTTTTTCCTTCTTCGCCATGTACCGTTTATTTGTTGTCCACCGAAGATTTTTTGTAATATTTTTCTTTCCCACCGTTCTAGTTTTTCGCTATCCATTTTATTCACTCCCATACAGCACTACCGGTCTTATTACAGATTTATAAATACGGATTTTTGTTTTTCGCGATAATTGTTTACTGCTTATTATATTTCTTAGGCTTCCCGCACTTTTATTTTTCTAGCGATTCTGGCTTCAATTTCTTTGCTGTTATTAAGATTACTCGTTATTACAGTTCCCAAGTAAACAAAACTTTCTACTCTTTCGAAAATTTAAAAAGTTAGCTTTACCGAATATGGATTTAGAAAACAAAGTTAAACCTTTTTACTTTCTCATATTACATATGATGTAGTATCATCATATCATTACATATGATAAAGGATTGTTTTCGTGCAGAAAAAAAAATTTGAGATTTTGATGGATTTACACTTTTTGAGGTCCCCTGAGTAAAATAAGACCATTTCCAAAAATGTGTGTGTGTGTGTGTGTGTGTGTGATGGTGTGCGTAGGGCGCCCAATACTTGTGTGGCCACGTACCTGACTATAACATACTAATGTGGCCTGCTCAAGTTGTGTGGTCATACATGTGGCCACACAATTTTTAATCAACTTTAACGTGTATATTGAGGCCTCCCCACTCCATATTAAAAAGTGTTTTTAAATGGCCACACAATTATAGAAAAATTCTGTGTATATTTTGATAAGAATATTACTATCATTGTGGGGCCATTGGATGGTACTGCCCTCTAGATTATTGTTTAATTAAAATATTTTATTTTTAATTCTTGTACGTTGTGCGGCCAGGTGAACACTATATACTTTGTGCGGACATCAGGTGAATATTATTTTGTGGTACCATCACGATGTATCAAAAGGAAGTGTTTTAGCAGTTTTAAGTGATGAAGGTAAGTACATGCATAGCTATAATCTTTATCTGAAATTGAGTAATTAATGTACCTACACATTTTTAGAATGTTTTTAACGTGTACCCTATGTCCTTTATTTTATAATTTAGTTAAATCAACTAATAATTGAGAAAATTTTAGCCTATATCCTAATTTTCTTATACATTACATGTATATTTAATAGACACAAATAATATATTGATCCCGTTTTTATAGATAAAATAATAAAATATAATATTTTAAAGCGCAACTATACGGCAAAGCTTCGCGCGCTTTTTCTTGGTGGAATGTGGTAAGGTCATTAGATTGATAAGGATACTTGCTGATTTGAACATTAAATATCACATCTCGAGTACCGTAGGTACACAACCTTCAATTTAAAAAAAAAACAGTTTTAAAAATACTTCAACAAAAAATATAAAGTTTCAAAATTAGTTTAATCGTTGTCAAAATTTATTTCTATTTTTTCGTAAATTGAAAATTAAAATTTTTCTAGTATGTAGTATTATTCTGATTTAAGAGGAAAGCCACTGTGAATTTTAAAAATTATTTTTTATTTTGCATTTCTTGAAAGGACATACAGTAGACACGCGATAGTGTGAACACCGGATAATGGAAACCTCGCATAACGTGAACACCCCATTTTTTTACATTGACCACCGTATATCGTGAACAAACTACACTCCCGTTTATGGAAACGCATGTAATTGGCCGCTAAATCGGTACTTCTCAATTTATATAAACATAAAATTTATGTTTATATATCGGGAAGTACCGATTTAGCGATCGGACCAGGTAAAAGACAAACATTAAAGAGTTCTCAGTTCCCAAGAATGGAAAAAAAGCTGTACACGTGGTTTCTTAATCAACAAAACAAAAATTTTATTGTGAGTGGCGAGATGATTAAGCAAAGGGCAAAATTAATTAATTCACAAATTAGTGAAAATGATAGGTCATTTACATTTAGTGAGGGATGGTTACAACGATTTAAGAAGTTATTTGGAATTCGTTTTCTAAAAATTTCTGGTGAAAATTATCATCCCAATCAGAACTTGTAGATCCGTTCAAAATTCAGTTAAAGAATAAAATAGAAGAACTTAACATCTCATTGGAGCAACTTTACAATGCTGATGAAACGGGACTTTATTGGAAATTGTTACCAGACAACACATTTGTCTCGGCGGCAGAAAAAACATTATTTTTGAAGAATAAATGTTTATTGCATATTATTTGATATAATTGATTAACCTTCGTTAACGTGAATAAATCGATAATGTGAACAACCCTTGTTTTTTTGTGTTCACGGTACTGAGTGTCTACTGTATTTTCAAAAATATTAAATTTTAACTTAAAATTCTGAAAATTGACCGAGCTACAGTCATATTAATATTTTACAAAATACATAACGTTATGTCAATAAAAACGCTACGAAAACTTCAAACGTGTTTTTCTCGAAACTACGTTTTTTGACCTTGTGGCAACGATTACACCAAAACTTATCGGCCAATTTTGAATTTTTTTTGTTGAAATATTTGTAATCACAGTGGCTACGTTTGAGCGTAGCGAATTTAAAAAATTTTAATAATTACTATTTATATATAAACTGCTTGAATACAAAAAAAGACACTTAAAAGTAAAAACAGATTTCAAACCGTCGTCATTTTGTAAATAATTAAAAAAGTCAAAAACGGCTACGCTCAAACGTAGCCACTATGATTACAAATATTACAAAGAAAAAAAATTAAAAATCGACCGATAAGTTTTTGTGTAATCGTTGCCACAAGGTCAAAAAGTAGTTCCGAGAAAAACGCGTTTGAAGTTTTCGTTGCGTTATTCTTGCCATAACGTTATGAATTTTGTAAAATATTAATGTGACTGTAACTCAGTCAATTTTCTGAATTTTAAGTTGAAATTTAAACTACGTTTTCTTGAAAACATATAGTACTTTCAAGAAATGCAAAAAAAAATTCACATTTTACAGTGGCTTTCCCCCTGAATTTTTTTTAAATAATGTATTTATTAATTTTTCTTAAAGATTATTTTTTTAATAAATAGAAATAATATTCCAAGTATACACTTGATTGAAAAGGGTTAATTTTTAGAAACTTTAATTAAAAATATAAATAAAATAATATTAATAAATAATATACCATTGCGGCTGAACCTGAGTGTACCACTTGCTTATGCTTAATGTACCACTAGTGGTATGCGTAGCACAGTTTGGGAACCGCTGATTTAACATTTATTGAAATGTAGGGATTGCAATTAAAAATTATTTATATCCATTCTATAGTAAAACCTAGTAGGTAAAATTGTAGCTAAAATTTTATACAGTTAATAGAGCTATGTACTACATAAAACTCATAAAACAAGGAAAATTGAAACAATCCTTTTTAGTTATCGAAAAATCGTGAAATAAATTTAGCAATTTTTAATTAAAGTTGATTTTTTTTTAAACGTAGCTACATTTTTTTAACGTCATTAGATTTTTAATTTATTTTTCTGGAAATCGTCATCGAAACGACACTTCCGAGGGGTGAGACACGAAGCAAAAATGTGTACACCACACCTCCTTTTCCTAAAAATCTCCCGAAATATCCCATATCTCTCCACATCTCTGATAGTATCTCCTGACATTTCACTACATCTCCCAACATCTCACCACATTTTCGACATCTCCCCATATATCCCAGAAATTCCACCACTTTTCAATAATTTTTTTAAGGATATTTAGTAAAATTAGCGAAATTTCGCGATCAACGGAAGATTTATAAAACAATCGTTTTAAGATTTCAAAAAACCATTAAAAAAACAACTAGCGACTTTTGAAATTTTTATATATCAACGCATCAGACAACCGGGCGTCTAGAAATAGATACGCAGTCGACACGTTGGCAATCCCTGCACTAAAAGATGGATCCAAGTAATCCCGTGCAGTTTGGGGTTACCTGTATTCGATATTAATCATTCATATTCACCACTATTGTAAGAAGTTATTAAATACTGAAAGTCAAATTAAAATCAAAGAAAATTGTTACACCTCTGTATTGAAATTGGATAATTGACTCAACTTAACATATCTTTTCACTATCAATTGGGTAAATTACAAATTATGCAAGAGTGATATTTTTATGTTATAAATACTTTTGTTGGGCTAATAGAGGAAACGTAAATTAAACCGCAAAGTTTGAAAACTTGCTTGAATATCCTGACTCGAACTTCAAGATAAATTCTTCGTGTGAATAAGAAACTGAAACAGAATAAAAGACAAAAACACATGATATTATGACAACAAAATAAAAAACTAGAGCATGCGCAATACCAACTTTAATGTCCTCGTTATGTCGATCTTGTTATACAGGGTGTCCCCGTGACCGTGGAGAACCTCTTAGGTGGTGATAGAGGACACTTTTCTAAGACATATTTTTAAATAAAATTTTTGTCCAAGTCCAAACCCTTGGGGGGTACCTAACTTTAAAGCAATTTTTTCAATTTATGATTTCAAGCGGCCATTGCACCGATATTTTTGATTTTTTGGGTTTGATGGATTAGAGCTTTTCTATAGACCATTTGAATATCTACAAATTATGTTTATAACCCCTTATCGCCTAGAATCAACAGATTTCGAGTTATGAATTAAATTAAGAGAAAAAATGTCAAAAAATTCCGAGTTTTATTTTTTTACTTTTCTTGCCAACTCCGTATCTTTTAAACGAAACGTTTTAGAAAAAAACTAACGGCCCAAACCGGATAGGGAATTTAACTTTAATAATTTTTTTTGGGAAACCAACCGTTTTCACCGAAATTACGAAAATAATGAACAAGGTGTAGGTTAAAAAAATTAAATAAATTCACAACATTTATTTTAATAAATTTTCAAAATGGCCTTCCTCATTTCAGCACACATACGTGCTCTTTTCAAATGTGTTGCACGGTATTATTTATAATAGAGCTTCTTTCATTAAGTTCTGTCACACCTCTCTGTATTTTGTGAATTTATTTAATTTTTTTTGTACTTACACCTTCTTTATTATTTTCGTAATTTCTGTCTTGTCTCTCATGAGACAAAATACGTGTCTCACTTTACTCGGAGCTCTAAAATACTCGGCACAAAGTGAAAATTTTAAACCCCCAAAAAAACCCTTTTCCTGACTGTTATGGAAAAAACTATTTCAACATAAAATTAAAAAATTTTTTTACTAGTTACTACCTTATCTAAATTAAGAACAATAAAACGAAACATTATTTGTAAGCTTTCAGCAATGGTTGCTGCTGTCATCAGACGTTTAATAATAATAATTATATTATATTAAAATAATAATTTTCAGCAATGGTAAGAAAGCTTCCTACAATCCAGATCTTGCTCCCCGTGATTTTGGTCTGCTTCCGTTTTTGAAAATGCAGTTGAATAGACGCCGTTTTTAATGAAGAAGAGAAGTTTCAAAAAAAAATTTACGTTTTTTTCAAATTATAAAATAAATCAATTATTAAGGGACCCCTATTCGACGGTTTTTCTGGTAGATTTTCGAAAGCCGTAAAAATCGATTTGAAATTCAAAAACAATATGGCCGACATTTGTAGGATTTTGATATGTTGCAACGTCGCAAGTTCGAAATCTAAATATATTCCTTTTTCGATAATACACACGTATTGACGTATACATGTGAAAGACAGAGACAAAATTATTCGTTGTATGTGAAACATGAGATTGTTTTTTAATTTTGACAAACGACAAACATAGAAACGTCAAACTATATTGTTTGCATTTGAAATTCGTTCATTTTAATAATATTCTAAATATTCTTAAATTAAAAATGTTTAAAGTTGACGTTGGATTTGAAAAAATACTCTAATAATCTTCCACGCATTACATCAGTTATGATTACTGATTTTTTTGCGAATAACACCAAATATTTAAGTGTCGAATCTCGAGGGGTAAAATATGCTAGGTAAATTTAATTTCAAATTTTGTTGTTTATTATTTTTTTATTTGATATATTATTTAGATCATCCAGACAGTCTTATGGAGATTCTGCAGTCGGATACGTACAAGTGAAACTTGATGATAACTACAAACTAAAATGTGGACAAAACTAAACTCAAATAATAACAAACGTAACTGTCAAATGACTACCGGTGAAAATTAAAAGCAATCTCATGTTTCATACACAACCTATAACTTTGTCTCTGTCTTATACATGTTTATGTCAATGTGTGTATTATCGAAAATGGATATATTTAAATTGCAAACTTGCGACGTTGCAACATATCAAAATCATACATTACGCCGCCATTTTCTTTTTTTTACTTTAAAGTCGATTTTAGGCTTTTAATGAATAAATTTAGAAAATGATCAATGAACCACAGGCTCAAATACGTTTAACTTTCATTTTATGAAAAGACCCAAATTGAGGAAACTTCCCATTGTAGCCTGGGATAAATCATGTGCTACACGCTTTGAAAAAGTAGCAGAAAATTTTTAATGGCTGGTTTAAAGAAAAACAATTTTTTTTTAAAGGGGGAATTAACCCAAAATCAAACCATAAAAAGGTTTAATTTTTGATAAGCCCCTTAAAGTTTTTAAAATAATTTAGAATTCCAAAGTTTAGGTTTCTTTTAGGCCATTTAATTCTAATTATCCACAGGAAAAAATATATTTTCCCAAAAAAAATTCAAAAAATGGAAATAAAATAAAAAAAAAGGGAAAATATTTTTGAATTATAATAATTGGATTTTAAAAGATTTTGGGATACATAAGTCATGTTGAAATATAAACCAAAATTTAATTAGAAATTTTTTAAAATTTGGGCCACACTTACTAAATGTCACAATTTCAAGAGGGTTAGATTGAAAAATTTAAAAATCGACAAAGAAAAGCTTTTTAATTAATATATTGAAAAATGTTTCCATGCGCTGAAATCTGAATAAAAACGATTGTTTCTATAATCAAACTAAACAAAAAGTCAATATCTTTAGTAATGAATGAAAATGCTTTTCCAAATTAAATGACCAAATTAAATCTTTTTGATAATTTTTAAATTTTGCAATCTTGAAGCATCTTACATGTTTTAAATCTTAAAATAGAAAATTCATTCCTTAAATTTCTAATTTACCCTTTTAACTATTTCTTGAGAAAGCTCCATTAGAAAATTTTAAATTAAAATTTTATTTGCTATTTTAAATTTTTTACAGGATTTAAAATTTGTGTCTTCAAGCGCTTAATTTTACAGATTGTTGATTTCGATACTCCATATTTCTTTGCTAATTGTGTCACTCCTGCACCTAGAGCAACCTCGTCTATGATTTTCACTTTGTCACTCAATCTTAAACACTTTCTTTTATTGGATGTGGACGCCATAGTAATAATGCATAAACACATGTAATATGCCTGGCGTAAGTTCACGGACTAAACACCCATCTAACTGAAATAGCTGAATTGCAGAGGGAATTCCTTACAAATATTGGCGACGCGACGTCGCCAGAGACTAATAACCGATATGACACGTTCGCAAGAATTGTTTACAATATCGAATTGCACAGGTTGTTTACATTATAGGGCGGTCCATTTGATCCCATAGTGTGAATTTTGTGTGTACATTAGCGCGATGTTTTCATTATCCGGTGTGTACATTATCGAGCGTCTACTGTATTTAGATCAGATGATATTTCAACTATATGCAAAGAAGATGAATTAATTACTCAACTTGGAGCTTTACTTTTGAAAGATTCAGTGTTCAACAACATGATTATATTCGCCAAACAATGAGACAACTTGCCAGGCTCTTGATTCAAACAAAGTCAACAAACAATAGCATAAAAAGTTTATCTGAACTTTTATTGCCAAAACACTTTGATACGCTAATCCATGGCGTAAAACAATTATGTGTTACTAATATTAATGAAAATAAATCCCAGAGTTATAAAGTTCCTTCTCTGGCACTAAAATTGGGCCACAGCTTACGTAAATGTGCACTAATTTCAAGAGGGTTAGCATTACGAAAAGGCGATTTGAATACCGATCGACAAATGAAAAGCTTTTTAGATATAATGGATATTGAATGGAGGAATAGAATATCATCCATGGCGCTGAAGACTCTGCATGATCGAAAAACGCAGATCTGGTGAGGCATCTCGAATGACTCTAAATCAATATGCTTGTAGGCCTAATTGGGATAAACAATGCACTTCCGAATTAAAGCAGTCCTTAACACCTTTAGAAATTAAACTAGCAAATCGCCTTACAGTAGTAGAAGTGCATGGGGAAATCAAGAAAAAATTTTAAAGTTCCCATATTACTTACTACCGATTTAAAACTAGCTATAGACAAATTAATTGAAACTAGACACTTGGCAAGTATTCACGAAAAAAATTCGTTTGTATTTGCTAGAGGAAGCTTATCTTTAACTCATCTAAGAGGACATGATTGTCTAAGGCAGTTTACCACTAGAGCAACTCTTCAACAACCAGATTTAATAACCCAGCACTAAATTAAGGAAATACATAGCGACGGTAGTTCAGGTTTTCAATTTAGGAGAAAATGAAACTGATTGGCTTGCACGGCATCTCGGACATGATATACGCATTCACAGAGACTTTTACAGGTTGCATGAGTCTGCAACTGAATTAACCAAAGTGAGTCGAATCTTGCTTGCTGTAGATCAAGGTACGGCCAACAATTTTGCTGGAAAATCATTGGAGGAAATTCAGGTTGACGGTAAGTTGCTTTGGACAAATAATCTGTTGTGATTTTAAAAACTTTTGATGGTATTTAGCCTTATTTTAACGTTAATTATAATTAAGAGATAGGTAGATTTGTTTAATTTGTGATTCTAATTGAATTTGTCTAAAAATAATATTAAAATCAAAAATTTAAAAAAATTTTAACCACATTAGATACATACTACTTATTATTTTTTTTTTTTTTAGAATTACCGAATATTGATGATAATAGCGAATGTGAAAGCGGAAGTGAAGATGAAGATATAATGAATTCGTTAACAAAAAATAATGAAACTATAGTCGAAAAGCATGATTCAAATGAACCAGAATATTCGGAAGATTTAGAAGCAAGAAAAAGTTACGGAGGACGTCAACGAAAGAAAGAAAGGGTGGTAAAAAGTAAGTGTCTATATTTTGTGCTTAAAGAAGAAAAAGTAAAAAATGCGGAAGTAGAGTAAATGGGCTAGAGGTAAAATACCCGGAATCGAAAATACACTTTTTCCTATAAAAATGGCTTTACAAAACGAAAGAACGCAAAAATACAAGCTCTTTAAGGTGAGGATCAATCTTGTCGGAGTTGTAATAAGGTCACAATTTAATTTTGAAAATTGAATTTTCCCATAAGAAATACATGTAAGTGTATTTTGTGTAGTAAAATTTCCAATATGGCGGTCATTCTGTTGGCGGTACGTGTGCTGTACCTGGGTCGACAGTGACTAGTGGTGGAGATACCAGTCGCTCTTAGAGATCCGTCGCGTCAACTTTCAAAATTTTCGAGTTGGAGCCGCTTAAGGGATGTTTTAATGAGTTTAGCACGTGTCAAAACCGTTCTGAGCCCGTACGAGCCCCGGAGGGCGAGGGCGGTGCGAAAAATAGGTTTTACAGTGCAACCACCTCAGAAACGAATTCACACAAAAGTGATTTTTCGAAAATTTGTTGTCCGATCACAAATTTAATTCTTTTTATTAGCTAATTACACCATTATCTATCATAATTCGTCGTGAAAACCGAGATTCTGGTATATTTACTGTCGCCACAGCCTCTTTCAATTTTGGGGGCGGGGTTACAGTTGAAAAGAGCCAATGATAAAATTGCATTCCAAATTAATTTTAAAGCCGTTTTTTTCAAAATTGTGTGAATTTTCCGCAAATTTTATTTTTTTTATATGCTATTGGGACCGTCTTCTTTCATAATCCACTTCAAAAATCGTGAAAATCGCGATCCGGGAATTCTACCTGTCACCGAGTAAATGAAGTACAGCGCAAGTGGAGCTTTACATGCGTTAAACTTTTGCTTTTAATTTCATAATTCGCAATCGGAAAAGCAAAAATAGTACCTATAAGTATAATACGACTCCGGGATTAAAGTGACTTTTATTCTTTCGGGCCATTATTATACACGGCTCAAGAAAACGTGTGGTACTTTACTCCCTCATTGTGTAATATATGTAAATGTTTAAATTAGTAACTTGTGAGAATATTTTAATAAAATGATTATACAAAATTTTTTGTATAATATTACTCGTATGTACTATTTTTCAAAAATATTTGTTTTTTTTGTAAAAATATTTTACAATATTTATTTTTCAGAACCTAAAAATTCAGTACAAGCTAAAAGCAGTGGTCTTCACAAGAAAAGGAATCGGTTTTAACATTTTCACTAAAAATATCAAAAAGGAAAAGTTCCATCAAAAGCCGAAGCAGAAGAATGTAAAGAACTACACAAAGAAATTTTAAAAGAACGTTCTTGGAAAGATGTAAATATTGCGTATACAATCACATTACAACAACAAAAAAAAACAAAAGTGAGGCCAAAAGGTTTAAATTACCTACTTATACTTTGTATTTTGTATTGTTTAACTTTTTGTAGTAGGCTAGAACAAAAATGGATTTTTGAATTTCTTTACCTATATCATAGTTCTCAAAATGTACCTATTTTAAAATAAAGATTATAAAGGCATGTTTAAGTTAGATTAGAAACTACACCCCGTTTTATAGTAATAAATAGGTACTAATTAATCTAATCATAATAAGAAATCCTAAAAAAGTACTGTTTGATTTCCTAACCAAAACATTTAAAGATTTAAAATTGCCGCCAAACTAGAATACAGAAAACCAGTATGAATAGGGAGAGATGCAAAACGAGTATGAATGTGTATGACAGAAAGGCAGTTAATATAATACATAATATATATAAAAGGCTTACAAGTAAAACTGACCAAGTCATAAAATAGAGTTTCTAAATAAATCAACTTGAATGTTTCACTGTTGTGAAAAATCAGCTTTATAAAGTTTTAATTTTTCTTTCGAAAAATAAAACATAAACTATACTTCATAGTAGGGCTATTGCTAATTTTCAAAAAAATTAAAAATACTGAGAAAATTTAAAAACGGAGAAAATAATAGAGTATATTTTAAATTATACACAAATGATCAAAAGTGATACAAATAACATATTAATCACTTTCTTCCGTATCGGAATCAAACGTAGGTTCCGGAGCAACTTCTTTCTTTTTGTTATCCGCCGAAATAGAGTTGTACCACTCATGAAATTCAAATGGAATAACTTTTGTTTTGCATAATTTAATTAAATCTTTGTTTTTTCTCATTTTTTCATTAATTTTACTTACTTTTTTTTCTGTGTACCCTAAAAAACGAATCAAGCAAAAGTTACTTTAAGGTATAATTAGAATTTCCTTCAAATACCTATACAAAATAAGAGGCTTTTATATTTGAACATAAAATTTCAAAAAATATTTATTTAAACTAAACGAAATGATTTAAAATAAAATGTTTATACATTAAACAGTCACACAGCTCTAAAATAATCAAAAAAATTTAACATAAACATAAAAAATAACTACCTTAGATTTTACAACGAATTTTTGCATTCCTTACAAATTTTATGCGAACACTAAGGTCTAAGCAAATAGGGGTTTTCAACTACACAAACTGCATACCTACTGAACGAAATTAGGAAATTACCCTATAGAATAGAAAATCCAAAAAATCCGTAAAACAGAATTTGAAAACAACAAAATTTTAAAATATCGAAATTTTTGTGATTGTGCTAATGTACGTTACGTGACAAATGTAAAGTGATTTGGCCAGTCAGTAGAGAATCGAAATAAGGTGGTATGTTGCAAACGGTGGTGTAGAAGATTTTATTTTTAACTTGTATAAATAGGTACAAGCATGTGAAAAACAAAAATGCTAACACGGGCGACCTCGGAGAACTTTTGGCAGCCAAAGAACTTCAACATTTTAGGACTTTTTAGTTTTTGCATATAACTCCTAAACCGTGGATCCTATCAAAACATTTGTGGTTTAACAAATTGAAGAGCGTTAAATTCTGCGTCGAATAAGTACCACAACTTAATAATTTGGTCAAGTGGTATGGTCGAAAACTACGGATCAAAAACGAAGATTTTTCTAATTTTGTTAAAAACTGCGATATACGTATATGTGGGTGCCGGCATCGATCGCGCTGCACTAAATTCGTTGTAACTTTTTAAAATAATTAATGAAATTGAGCATTCAAAAGCTCAAATGAAAGAAGAAACATGTAGCTATTGGATTATTATATTTTATAATATAAAAATAAATGTATATAAGAGTAGTAAATGTATATAGTTGGAACATACGGAGATATCCGATAAAATCGCTAAGAGCTCTACCATTTCTACAATTCTTAAAATAAAGATCTGAAATTTTCATAGATTACTCTAGAAGTAATGTATAAAAATATCCAATAAGTTAAAAAATCTCAAAATTTAGTATTGAAGATGTATACTTCCAAAATTTCAAAATTTTGGGTAAGTAATAAAATCTGAAATGTATACCTAACTTTAACCACATATTACTCTTGCTTAAATCGTGTTATTGGATTACTACAGGTGCGATTTTTAAAGCTTGAAATGTGTACTTTAAGATACTTTAAGGGGATTTAGGTTAAAAAGTAAATCAACCCTTTTATTTTACAAAATAAAAATAATTTTTTGCTCCAAAATTCGTTAAATTAGAAGTACGTTTAAACGTTAATAACTTTTATAAAAAATTTATTTAACCTACTTACCTAGCATATATTATTAATAAAACTTAAAAATGAGTGAATTTAATGTAAAAATTTTTAGAATATATAATAATAGCTCTTAGCGATTTTATCGGATATTTCCGTATGTTCCAATTATATACATATACTACTCTTATATACATTCATTTTTAAATTTAAAAATATAATAGTTCAACAGCTACATATTTCTTCTTTCATTTGAGCTTTTGAATGCTCAATTTCATTAATTATTTAAAAGTTACAACGAATTTAGTGCAGCGCGATCGATGCCGGACGCGGACTCGCATATCGACTATATCTCAGTTTTTGACAAAATTAGAAAAATCGTCGTTTTTGACCGTAGTTTTCGACCATACCACTTAACCAAATTATTAAGTTGTGGTACTTATTCGACGCAGAATTTAAGTTCTTTAATTTGTTAAACCACAAATGTTTTGATAGGATCCACGGTTTAGGAGTTATATGCAAAAACTAAAAAAGTCCTAAAATTTTGAAGTTCTTTGGCTGCCAAAAGTTCTCCTGAGGTCGCCCGTGTTAGCATTTTGTTTTTCACATGCTTGTACCTATTTATACAAGTTAAAAATAAAATCTTCTACACCACCGTTTGCAACATACAATTCCTTACTGACTGGTCTCTACTATGTAGGATTTAATAAAACTGTTAAAGTTAATATTGCTTTATTAGAACACCAAACTGTCTTCTTAAAGTATAATAAGCTAATAATGCATCTAATATTGCACGAGATAAATAGTAATAGAATGACTAATTGTGTTAGTAACAGACGCGGGCATATCAATTACAGTTCACTTACCTGTAGAGAATGATGCGCTATTTACTTGGTCATTTAATAAATATTCAATTATTACCCTTAGGAAAGCATAATATAGAACATTGACGTTTTTTCAGACATGGGCCTAACATTTTTACGATACTTGGTCATATTAACTCAATTTCGTAAATTTTGACTTGGTCAGTTTTACTTGTAAGCCCACGATATCTGCTATAGGCGTATTTTCGCGACGAGCGGTTTGTTATTACGGTTACTTTTGAGCGGTTGTAGGCATTGAACCCTCGCGAAAATACGCCTTATGTTTCATTGCAATATTTTGTGGTATAGTTTGGGTGTCACGAGGCCTCTACTATGCCGGATTTTGGCTACGCCTTATTTTCTCTCAAAACCCCAACTCTACTTGAGAGTAAAAACCTATTTCTATAATACTTCTTGTAATTTGACCTCGCAATAATGTGCAATCTACTTGATATCTATGAAATTTATTATGATCTAAGGTTAAGAGTGTGTTAAGTGTGTTAACATAACACACCATGTATGCCCCATAGTATATGTTAAAACCAATGAACTGTATACAGTGTCGTGGGGTCTGTCCACACTAGTGTTCTTTTCTAAAATTTGATATAAATTTGGAGTGTATAGAAATTTTAGAAATACCAAACAAATTGTCATTCAAAATGTACAGTACGTACGTAGGCCCCATAAGCATTAAAATGCTGTATGTGTGTTTTTGTGGGGTGTGGGTCAAATTTTATGTGCGACCTACAGCAAAAACTAATAGGAATTTTCAAACAAAATTTTGGATTTTGTATCCTTATATTGAGACTTAGTGCTGATTAGATTTTGGTTAAAATTGATTCACGGAAACTATTTCTTTTTAATTTTTTAAATTTTATTATTTAATATTAGTTTTTAATTAATATTTCAAAACTAATAGAATTTCAAAACAAAATTTAGGATTTAGCATACTTATGTCAAGATTTAAAACTGATTACATTTTGGTTAAAATTTTTTTATGAAAACTATTGTTTTTTTAATTTTTTATGTTTTATTATTTAATATTAGCCTTTATTTAATATTTTAAAAACTAAAAGGATTTTCAACACTAAAGTTGAGATTTGTTATGTTTATGGCAGGAATTAGAGCTGGTTAAATTTTGGATAAAATTGGTTCATGGAAGCAATTTTTTAAATCTTTTATTTAATATTAGTTTTATTAAATATTTCAAAAATTAATGAGAATTTCAAATCTAAAGTTGGGATTACCTTGGTTAATGGAAAATATTTTTTCTTTTTTTATTGAAACTTAATTTTTAATATTTAATAAAAGTATGATAAAGTCATCATGAATGAGCGTCGATGTTAATCCCGTTAATACGGTTACGTTACGCTAGCGAAGATTAGAAGTGTTTTATAGTGGAAAGAGTAGCGATAAAGATCAGAAAGGTGGTGTTTTGGAACAAGAAAACGGCGCGGAAACGGTTTTTCTATCGATCTACACGATTATTGAAGAAGTAAGAGGATATTTCTTGTATACGAGTTGTAAAATTTGGCAGAGGTTAGTTTTGATAAGGAACGATAAATTAAAGGAGTGTTGGGTTGCATATAGTATAAGGCGGAGGTTACCTTTAAATTCACTTTAAATTCAGTATAATTGGGTTTGCTGCTTCCGAGAGGTCGAATCGAGCAGTGGGCCTTTACGCGGTATAGAATAGAATGTACGATAGTGAAAGCTCAACTGGAGAAGAAAACTCAAGAAAGCGTCAGGCTAGCTACGAAATTTTTAATAAAAGTAAGAAAACAATTAGATCCCCTTTTAAGAATACAGGAAAGCACCGAGGCGAAATGGAAGAATTAAAAGAGATGATGACGCAAATGCTAACCGAAATAAAAGACATTAAAGCCGGGCAACAAATATACGAAAATGAGATTAGGGCCCTGAAAGATGAAAATAAGGCATTGAAGGAAAAGATAGATACACTTGAAGTCAGGCTGAATCGCATGGAAAGGAGAGATAGGAAGAATAACATAATTCTGAGGGAGTGCAAGTGATTGGAAAAGACGCCAGGAGAGATGGAGACTTTCTTCAGTAGCAAATTGGGTGTTGAGGTAGCAGTCGGCACTGCTGAGGTAATTAAACCAAAGTCTTCACAACCTTTTGTTTTAGCAAAGATGAGTACATGGCAGGACAAAATAACTGTAATGAGAGCAAAAAACAAACTGAAGGGCACCAAAACTTTTATCGATGACGATCTAACGCAACACGAGCAGAAGATGCAAGCCAGTTTGAGAGAACGTGCCAAACAAGAAAGAGAAAAGGGGAACGAGGCCAATGTAGGGTACGGAAGATTATACATAAACCGAGATCGATGGGATTGGGACAACCAGAAAGAGGAAATAGTGAAAAGCGGTAGACCTCCTACACCAAAAAACTAAGAATGGAAGATGCAGGACGGAAAAATAATACAGAAAAGCGTGAACAAGGACAATTGATAAATGGACAAATGGCAGGAATAGATGTTATGTTTCTTACAACTTGGAATGTGAGGGGTACTTTTGTAGCGGGAGCATTGAAACAATTAATAAAGGTGTTGAAAAAGTACAAAGTTGATATTTTGGCATTACAGGAGACAAAGCAAAAAGATAATGACATAATGGATATAGAGAATTACACTTTTTAAAAGTGGAGGAAAGACAGAAGGATGGGTACTGGTTTTATAGTGAGCGAGGTTAGGAAAGATATGGTGATTGGTTTCAAGCCGGTAACGGAAAGAATGTGTACTGAGAATAAATGGAAGTAATAGGAAGATAAGCATTATTAATGTCCACGCACCTACCGAAGAAAAAGATATAGAGGTTAAGGAACAATTTTACGAGATGTTGGATAAGAGTACGCGAAAATACCAAAATACGACATCAAAATGATAGTGGGAGATTGGAACGCGAAACTTGGACAAGAAGAAGCATATCGACCTACAATTGGCAGGTTCAGCTTACACAGTGAGAGTAACGAAAATGGAAGACTTCTGATCGACTTTGCAATGGGGAACGATATGAAGATAAAGAGCACCACTACGAACACAAGGATATCCACAAGGCAACGTGGGTGAGCCCAGATGGTATTACAGCTAACCAGATCGATCATGTTCTAATAGAGAGTAGAAGCGAAAATATTATTAGAGACGTCAAAACTTATAGAGGAGCGGACCTTGATTCAGATCATTTTATGGTGGGAGTAAGGATGACAACAGCTATGATAAAACCAATGAGTACAGAAAAACAAGTAAATAAGCAGAAAAATAGAATGCAAGTACAACTCAAAACCGAAGAGCAGAGGAAAAAATATAGTGAAGCAATGGAAAAAATATTGGAAGAGACGGAAGTACAACAAGATATAGACCATATGCAAAAAACAATAGAAAGTAGTATAATGGGAGCAGCAAAAACACTGCGTACAAGTAGTATAAAGAAAAAACAGGAGTGGTACGATTGCCAGTGTGAAGTGGAAGTAAAGAAAAGAGAGAAATAAGACAATTATGGCTGGCCAATCAAACCGAGGAAACAAAAAAACAGTATGAAAGACAGAGAAGAGAGTGTAAGAGGGTAATAAGAGAAAAGAAAAGAGAACACCAAATAAAAAACCTGGACGAGTTGGAAGAAAAGTACAATAACAAAGAAATAAGAAACTTTTACCAGGGAATTAAAAGAATAAAACAAGGATTCCGATCGAGTACAACGTTCTGCAAAAATAGAGACGGCACACTGGTGGGATCAAAGAGGGGAGTAACGAAAAGATGGGCGGAATATTTTCAAGAGCTTTTAAATAAAACTGAAAGGCAGGATCAAGAGAGAACACATGGTGGCAGAGATGGGTGACGAAAGTGAGGATAGAGTGGAAATGCCAACGGAAGACGAGATAAGAAAGGTGATAGCGAGACTGAAAAACAATAGAAGTGCAGGAGAAGACGGCATACAAGCGGAAATGCTAAAATATGGAGGAGAAAAATTGCAAGATATAGTCGTCGGCATGATACAGAAAGTGTGGAAGGAAGAAAGAATGCCTACATCTTGGAGTTTAGCACTAATATGTCCGATCCATAAGAAAGGCGATAAAACTGAGTGTGAAAACTATAGGGGATCGCACTATTGGATGTCACTTACAAAATACTCGCCACATGCATAAAAAATAGATTACAAGGTGCACAGAGAAAATGATAGGAGAGTATCAGTGTGGTTTTAGACGGGTAGATCGGTAACGGACCAATTGTTTGTTCTGCGAGAAATTCAAGAAATTAGCCACGAATTTGGTTTGGAAACGCATCTGTTATTCTTGGATTTTAAACAAGCATACGATAGCGTCAAGAGAGAAACTGTATAATATTATGGTAGAGATGGAAATACCTCGCAAATTGATAAGATTGGTTAAAAT
Source organism: Lycocerus yunnanus (assembly GCA_036346125.1). Taxonomy (NCBI): domain Eukaryota; kingdom Metazoa; phylum Arthropoda; class Insecta; order Coleoptera; family Cantharidae; genus Lycocerus; species Lycocerus yunnanus. The sequence continues at coordinate 8,016,896 of JARFIX010000018.1, forward strand.
GACACTTGACAGCTCTGAAAACAAAGTAAGAATTAGGGGCGAGCTGTCTGACAGTTTTGAAGTAAAAGTGGGGCTGAGACAAGGAGACCCGTTGTCGTCAATTTTGTTTAACCTTGTGTTAGAAAGTACAATACGGAAAGCAGATTTAAATAGAAGCGGCACACTTTTAGAAGAAGACACCAGTGCTTAGCTTTTGCGGACGATCTGACGCTCATCGCGCGAACAAAGAAGGAGATACAAGAGATTACGCGAAAACTACTAGAAGCTGCTAAGAGAATTGGATTGAAGTAAATGAAAAAAGACGAAAAACATGATTTGGAGCGACAGAAATTTTGAGGAAGGAAGATCTATAAGTATACCAATGGGAGATAAAACGGTAAGCTTTGAAGAAGTTGATGTTTTACGTACTTAGGAACGGTAATAACAAGAAAACCAGGACATGATGAAGAGATCAAAGCAAGAATGGCCGCAGGTACAAGAAGCTCCTTCGCACTAAAATCGATCCTTGGTAGCAAAGTGTTTTCGAGGACAGTTAAAACAAGAATATACCGAACAATTATAAGGCCATCGGTTATGTACGGTGCCGAGGTGTGGACGCTGAAAAAACGTGAACAAGCTATGCTGGAAATATGGGAGAGGAAAATATTGAGGAAGATTTTCGGTGGAAAGTATTTAGATGGTCAATGGATGATAAGGACTAATCGAGAGATAGCAGAGTTGTATGGACAACCAAATATAGTTGGGTGTGTGAAGGCGCAACGATTGCGATGGTTGGGCCACCTGGTGAGAATGAATAAGGACAGAACCCCAAGTGACATTTGGAATGTGATATTCGGAGGCACAAGAAGAAGAGGTAGACCGAGGAATCGCTGGAAGAATGAAGTACAAGAGGACTTGAAACAAATTGATATGGAAAATTGGAAAGAGTGTGCTCTTGTCAGGAAGGAATGGAAGGCGGTTACAGAAAAAGCCATGGGCCTACTAGGCCTGTAGTGCTAATATACATACATATACATGATAAAGTCATGGGCATGGCCACATCCAATTTTTTTATTAACCACATTAATTACTACCAGGAAAAAAGTTTAATTCTTAAATTTCTGAAAAAATGTTATTTTAGTTACTCTTATAATAGTGGAGATTAGTTGATCGAAAATATACAAGTGATGTGTAGTGTAAATTTGTTTGAAACTTTTGGGGTTTGGTGCTAAAATAACTGTCATAATAATAATAATAAGACCAGCAGTGTAGCGTAAAGCATACACGGGCCGACTTTAAAGCGGTAGACCATGGTTCGATTCCTAGTCGAGTCGGTTACACTGCTGTGATCAAAGGTCCGATATCAATCTTTAGACTGTGGGGAAGGCAACGGGAAACCACCCCATTAATTATATTCCCTAGTAAAGTCAGATTGGCTTCGGCTAACCTGATCGCCTACGCACAATGAAGTGTATGGCACTTGAAGAAGAATAATAATAATAAGAAACAAAAATTTTAAGAGTAACAAACATGTTGTAGAGAAAAACCAGTGCCGTAACTATAAATGTGTAACCTCGCAGGGCACAGAACGAGGCAAGAGTCGACTAACCCTGATTCGAAAACACACTTTTTCCTATAGAAATGGCTTTACAAAACGAAAGAACGCAAAAATACAAGCTCTTTAAGGTGAGGATCAATCTTGTCGGAGTTGTAATAAGGCCACAATTTAATTTTGAAAATTGCAATTTTCCCATAAGAAATACATGTAAGTGTATTAAAATGAAAAGGTATCGTTCATTCTGTCGGCGGTACTTGCAATTTAATATACGTGAATAGCCCATAAGGCGGGGCCAACTGTGGGGCCCCCACATCAAAGACGTTTCAAACAAAGCGAGGGGAGCCATGGCCGCTCTTGGCCCCCTATTAAATTTCAAAACAAGCAAACTCGACGCGAAAAACGGCCTGATGCTGGTAAAGTCGGTAATCAGGCCGATCATGACGTACGCGGCGCCCGTTTGGGGCTATGCGGCTCCAAGCCACATAGCCAAGCTCCAGCGGACGCAAAACATTGCCATAAGACGAGCCATGAAGGCCCCATGGTTCGTCTCAAACCAAAGGCTGCGGGAGGATTCCGGCATAGAATCCATCGAAGAGTTTATTCGAAAAGCGGCGAATAAACTCTACGAAGCCGCGGGAAACTCGGAATACCCGATGATCAAAGAGCTGGGTAACTACCAGCTCGATGATTTTCTACGGTACAAGAGACCCAAAGCAATCCTGCAGCCAATCACAGAGGACAGTATGATTAATACTTTGCGTGTTTCAGGTGGTGACGGAGAAACCGATTACGATAGCGACGAGGATGAAGGGGGCACCGAGAGCAATTCGTAATCAATACCGGGACACATGAGCAATGCCGAAGCGTGACGAGTCGAAATGGTCGGCCACTGACGTCTCTGGATGGGATCACGTAAGTTTTGCACCGCCTTTTAGGCCCTCCTCCTAAAGCCCTGCCCAAACTTGCCCGATCGCGTTCATACTTCGTCAGGTTTTAATAGGTACTATTATTACTACAAATCTCACGGACTAGGTTGCTCTTCTACGATTTATTTATTTCAACAAGCTCCGGGGCATCGCAAGGTCAGGAGCGGTAAGCACGGTAACACGTCGCGGCCGCTCTAGACCGAACGGTGCCTCGCCGCGCAGATCCCGACCCAACCAAAAACCCTCTTCCGACCAAATGCCGGCTCTAATCGGCAAATGGAAAGAGGGGGGGACGGGGGAAGGCCGAGGACGAGCGCGAAATGATAAGTCCGCCAGAGTAATCTCGACCAGCTAAATCCGCGTCAGCGATAAATGGCTGTGCGCAGAACCTGGCGGATCAAAACAGGTACGATCCTTATAAAAACGCCAACATTGAAATAGTAGAGGACGGAGTATGGGGCTAAGCCTGGTATCCCGATAGAGATGATCTGATCGGGGCAACTAGAGCAGCAATCAGTAAATGTCGTGCCCGAACCGCGCGTAATTTCAAATTTTCGAGTTGGAGCCGCTTAGATGTTTAATGAGTTTAGCACGATGTAAAATTGAACCCTCGACCAGGCAGGGCTGTCAAATAGGTTGCAGTGCAACCTCAGAAACGAATTACCGAAAAGTGATTTTCTTCGAAAATTTGTGTCGATCAAAATTTAATTTTTTATTAAGCTAATTACACATTATCTTTCATAATTCAAAACGAAATTCTGGTATTTTAAATGTTGCCAAACCCTTTTTAAATGTGTGCGGGGTTACATTTAATAGAGAATGAGTAAATTGCATTATCCTAATAAATTTTAAACCGTTTTTGTGAGCCGCCGCAAATTTAATTTTATGGTTTGGATTAATTATCTTCATAATTACAAAAGAATGGTAAAATTGTGATCAGGTTAATCGACTCTCGCCAGAACGAATAGAAGATACATTTTGGGACGGTTAAGAGTTGAATCGATTTTACATTTGAATGTTATGAAAGATAGGGTCTAATTAGCGTATAAAAATAAAATTTGCGGATTCACCAATATTGAAAAAGGTTTAAGTTAATTCGGAATGAATTTATCATCTCGAGAATCTTTTCTTAACCCCCCAAAATGAAAGTAATTGGTGTAAATTACCAATAAAGAATTAAATTTGTGATCGGACAACAAATTTCCGAAAAAATCACTTTTGTGTGAATTGTTTTGAGGTGGTTGCACTGTCAAAACCTATTCTCGCACCGCCCTGCCGTTTTTATATCTAACACATTAACTAAATCATTTTTATAATGCAAACTTTAACCTATTTTTGACGTTAGTACCGGAAAAATATTTCACGTCTGTTTAAAATATGACTGATAATTATAAATTATTAATAATAATAAATAAAACTTACTGTAATTTCAATTATAAAAGAGCACACGAAGATTATAACAATCATAGACTTCATCATATCTAAACAGTCGTGCGTTATAGAAGTATTAATAATTTTCACTTCTATACTTTATTTGCCTTAGATATTTAAAAGCCTTTTATACATTTGACAAATTTACTAATTCAGTAGGTAGGGTATTACAATTATCAATTTAAAATTAATTAAAACCCATCAAAATTAAAATCAATTACAAAATACTTAATTTTAATTTAATTTATGTATGGTACCTACATAGTATGCATAGTGAATAGTAAATTTTAACATTATAATATAGTTTGACCACATAAATCTAAATTAAATAAATAAATAGATAATTTAAATAAGCACTCTTACAATTAGAATAATTATTTAGAATTTGGAAAATAAAACATCTTGGTCAAAATCGTTTCCATATGGAGATTAGGAGGTCACCGACACGAACTAACTCAGGTTTTTATAATTTTTAGGTCAAGGTAGTACTGTTGACTTTTGGATCTTATTGCTCTCTTAGAATCCTCCACTATTTAAAATTAATGTTGCAATTATTGCGACCCTTGTTAACAAACAAATATATGTCCATTAGTCAGTATGACACAAGGATTCTGAGAGGACGAGTTCCTAAAGTCGTATTGTTTCTAAAAGAGACGACACTAAAATTAATATTTTTTTCATTTTAATACCAACCTTTAAAAAATGTAAAATTTCGTGATGGAACGGGGTAAATTGCAATTTCAAAAAATTGTGGCTGTTAAATTTAAATCCGACAAGATTGTCCGGCACCGAAGGGGCTGTAATTTTGTGTTCTTTACTTTTTCTAATTTAAATTTTTATAGGGAAAAGTGTATTTTCGAGTTCGGGATTCTTAACTCTAGCCTACATTTTAATTACAGGTTATGCTGTTATCGAAATTATTCTTTTCAATACATTTTTTGTACACGTACCCCATATAAAGTTTTTTTATATCTAACACACATTAACTAAATCATTTTTATAATGCAAACTTTTAACCTATTTTTTGACGTTAGTACCGGAAAAAATATTTCACGTCTGTTTAAAATATGACTGATAATTATAAATTATTAATAATAATAAATAAAAACTTACTGTAATTTCAATTATAAAAGAGCACACGAAGATTATAACAATCATAGACTTCATCATATCTAAACAGTCGTGCGTTATAGAAGTATTAATAATTTTCACTTCTATACTTTATTTGCCTTAGATATTTAAAAGCCTTTTTATACATTTGACAAATTTACTATTATTCAGTAGGTAGCGGTATTACAATTATCAATTTAAAATTAATTAAAACCCATCAAAATTAAAATCAATTACAAAATACTTAATTTTAATTTTAATTTATGTATGGTACCTACATAGTATGCATAGTGAATAGTAAATTTTAACATTATAATATAGTTTGCCCATATAAATCTAAATTAAATAAATAAATAGATAATTTAAATAAGCACTCTTACAATTAGAATAATTATTTAGAATTTGGAAAAATAAAACATCTTGGTCAAAATCGTTTCCATATGGAGATTAGGGAGGTCACCGACACGAACTAACTCATAGGTTTTTATAACTTTTTTTAGGTCAAGGTAGTACTGTTGATTTTTGGATCTTATTGATTCTCTTAGAATCCTCTCACTATTTAAAATTAATGTTGCAATTATTGCGACCCTTGTTAACAAACAAATAATATGTCCATTAGTCAGGTATGACACAAGGATTCTGCAGTGTATACGAGGTCGGCTGAAAAGTTCGTATTGTTTCTAAAAGAGGACGACACTAAAATTTATTTCATATTATTTTCAGTGAAAACCAACCTTTGAACAATACGTGTCAAAATTTGACAGTGATCGGACAATTGGTTCGTGAGTTATAGCATTTTGAGTAAAGCAACTCAAGCAAATTTTACTGTAAAAATAATTAATATCATTACTTATTCCGTCCGGCTACCGAACGGAGCATAATTTTATATATCTTCGCCTACTTTCTTCTAATTAAGCTCTCGAGTGTTCGATTTTTGGTTACCTCTTTATTGTTCGGTGATATTTTTGCTCCATCTTTTTCGTGGTTGCCTTACCGGAAATTTATCTTCCACTATCCTCTGTCATTTCCTTATATACGCTGATGATTCCACACTCTTCTTCTGCCTATTAGTTATTTGTTGATGTTTTTTACCGCCTTAACTATCACCTGGAGTGCGTTGTCTAGTGGCTCGAGCATCTCCTTCCGTACTGGAGCAGCAACATCTTCCTAAGGCATCAATCCCGTGGAGAAAATTACCCAGTGTAGTTTGATTTTACACTTCACCCAGTAGCTGCCCGCAACTGCCCTTTAAGTACAATCCATTGTCATCTTATGCACTGGTGAGTCCAAACTTTTCTACTTAAGGTCAGTTGTTGTGATCGTTTTAATTTTAACATCATTGAATCACAGATTTGTGATCCATACGCACTGGGTCAATTATTTTGTTTCACAAAGATGGTTGGACTTATTAATTTTGCAATCTTATACGCACCTGCAGAGCTTCTACAATTTCATTTTTATTGAATAAACGTTTTTGTTTTAATCATTTAAGTTTTATTTACTCATTACTTTTAAGGAAGCGAAAAGACGTAACGTAAGCTTATCGAACTCAAGGCTCTCGCTTCCGCTCCAAAGAAAGCTAGCTCTAAACGAACATCAGGGTAAACACGTAAAATATAAATTTGTGTTATTGCGAATCGAGGTAATTATAAATTACCGGACGTTCACATTTCAAATGTTTAGGTTAAGATTTCATATAAATATGTCCTGCGAAAAGGAGTAATCAGACATCAATCATTACCTGTCGGTACTCCTGCAAGAGTAATGTCGTTACTCTTGCAAGAGAACCATTGTGTATAAGTTATTACGTATTATTAATAAAGTGAAAGAAATAAGTCAAGTAGTATTTATTAAAGTTAAATCCAGTGATTTCCTTAAAAGTAGGTATTATATTGTGTTTTAATTAAAAAACTGATGGACGTAGTAATCACACGCTGGGATCTTAGACTAATACTGTTTTGGAAAATTTGGAGGGACACTGATCTTGGTTTCATATAATAAATTAAGTATTAAATTAAACAAAAAGTAACTACAGTAAAAAATAACATCATTTTTCGTTCTCACATTGTGATCATGTAGGTACCCATTTTCGTAATCATTTTTGTTTTATTTTAATATTTGTAACTTTTTTTCTGTTTTATACTAATCAATGTAATAATGGGCAAAGAAGCACCCCATAATAAAAATAATGCCCATAGGTTAGCAGAATTAGGGAATCATTAAAAAAACAAGCACAGGTCATAAAAACGGGTAGTTTACAATTTATTGCGAAGAATAAAGAAGCAGAGCAACAAGTTGACATCCACTAGTGAACAGAATTACGGGAACGATTACCGAACAAAGGGAAGATTGCTATAAAAGACCGTTCAAAATTTTCCACAAAAGGCAAAGAAAAACCCGAACAGAAAAACAACGTTCATGAGCTGAAAGAGTTTCGAGAACGATTAACGGCTAAAGAGGAGGTAGTAAAAGGAAGTTTAAAACTTCCTGCAAGCAGTAAAGAAGAACGTGATGAGGAAATTAATGTTTCCAAGTTAGGAGAATTGCGGGAACCATTGAAAAAACAAGAACAGGTCATAAAAGCAGATAAGTTAAAATCTACTGCAAAGGGCAAAAAAGCAGATCAGCAAAATGACATCCACAAATCGGAAAAATTACGGAAATGATTAACGAACAACGGGGAAGTAGGAATAAAAGACAGTTCAAAACATGGCTAATGCCAGAAATTACTAATAGTGAGCTCTATGATGTCGAGTGCGGCTATCAAATATTCAGAACCGATCGGGACGCTACTGTCACAGGCAAAGTGCACGGCGGAGGTGTTTTGATTGTGATAAAACGAGGTTCCAAGCGGTGGAAACTCCCACTTCTTTGATTGACTATTTATATGAGCAGTTATGGGTTACGGTGAAACTAGGCGATTGCAAATCCTGGTTGGAGCGGTTTATTTTCCTCCTCATTGTACCTCACAAAATTACAAGTCATTTGCTGATTCAGTTGAGTTTTGTGTGATGCTTTCAACAATGACAAATCTGATGTTAATATTTTTGTGATTTTAATCTTCCTGGTGCAATGACTCCAGTGGCTTGCACGTTACTGCCTCTTACTTAGAGCGGAGAGGGTACAGAAGAGATTTCTTGGATACATACGTAGCTTTTAAGTTGGGCTGGGCGATAGAGCTTATTGCAAAGGCGCAGTCTTACCACACTTGCAGATAGAAGGAAGTCAACCGATGTCAGGTTCATGGTTGGCCTTGTAAGTGGTTCTGTGGACTGCCCGAAACTTGTCTCCAAAATAAACTTTTATATTCCTCCTAGATTTCTGAGGAATTCCGCCACTTTTTATATTGGGCCTTTCTCAAGTTTGTACTTACTGTTCTCGGCAGTCAGTAGCATGGTTCGCAATGCGAATGAATGCAATTATATGATTTTTTCTATAATTCATGTCAAGTAATTTTTTGTTATACAATTAATTTGAGCTATCTACAGTTTTGTTGTTTTTTATTCGTATGGTGTAGCTTTTTCTCCGAAGCAAGTTTTTTCAGCTCGTCCATACTAACAGCAGGTTTTTTGGTTTATAATTGTAATTTTTGCATTATGTGGTTGACTCTTAGTCGTTTGATGTAGTAAATAAATAAATAAAATTGGAAGTTGTTCGGCGTATTTTTAATTCACTCTTTTGCGACTCGACTGTAACTTTAAAAACGTTATCTCTAAAGAAACTGCGTAAAATAAAAATAATGGGTGTAGTTTTATTTTTCGTGGTCTTCTGGCCTCTTACGTAATTACTATGAAATTTAGAGGTAATATTTTAGAAATTATTTAGAAAAGAACGTGCTATGTTTTAAAAATAGTTTTTTTAATTTCTAGGCATAATATCAATTTGAAAAAAAAATTACTGCATGTTGCACCCAGGAATACTACATTCCAAAAGTTACCAAGAGTTGCTGGCGAACCAAAGAAAATTACGGACTTGATCTTTGGTGTAAACGAGAAGGTCGGCGGCAATTGTGGAGATTAGTGTTTCTACACTCGAGACTTATGTATATGTAATATTTTGAGACCCACTACCTCCCACTACTCTGTTGTAAGTTATGGGCATAATTACAGAATTCGTAGCTGATTGCAGCACCGCGCCTAGTGGAGGTGTATGTCAGTTTCCACTGAACCCTGCTTATGTACCTATAATTATTGTACTGTCAAATTTCGTTTATCATTAATAAATAAATATTTTAGACATATGCTTAAATTTTTTATTGAATATTTGTTATAATTGAACTACAAAACCACATAAAATATATAAATAATACTTCTGTAAGCTTTTTACTTTAGAAATCAATTTCTTGCCGCTCTCGGAATTGAGATGGGAAATCACGTCGCCTTTCGTCCCTATGGCGATATGGCTGTAGAAGATCTCCACAAACGTCCATGCATCTAGAATATGTAGCAAAGCTGTTACCGTTAGCGCGACATCTTTCAGAATCCAATCTTTCGCAATTACGCTTTCTTGGATTATACCACCATCTGTGTGTAACAGATTCGCAAGGTCCCCTGCGCGGCAATCGATGGCATTGCCTGTTAGTATCTGTAAATATTTAATATTATTTAATTTTAGTTTTTGGTTAAATATTGTGGATATTTTAGTCAATGGACTTGTGTCAGATAATATAGAGATAGTGTACGCTGATATTCACACATCGCGCTAAATTAGGTCAACATAAAATTACATAAATTGTTATTTCCTAAAGCTAATTAATTATTGTAATTTTGTTAATATCGAATTAATAAATTACTTAATTAGTGCAATGAGAGAATTAAAAGTAATTTTAAAATATTACATTTCATAATTACTTTTAAAACTATAATTATCTAATGATAGCTTCTGCTAACTAATGACCCTGACTTTAGAAAATGTTTTCAAAAGTATAGATTGGTCAAAAAAGGATGTCAAAGTAAATAAAAAATATCTCAATCATTTGCGGTACGCTGACGATGTAGTGGTAATAGCAGAAAGCCAACAAGAACTGATACCAGATCTAAACAAAAATTCAAGAAAAATAGGATTACAAATTAATGAAATTGAAAAAAACTAAGGCAATGTTTAAAGATGGTAACATACAAATAGAGGGTAAACAAATAGAAAAAGTTACGGCATGCATTTCCCCGGGGCTGAAGATCAAATTGAAAAAAGAAAAGATATGAAAAAAAGAACTTTCCAGTCATGGGCGGCCTGTGAAAAACTGAGCTTTATATTTAAAAAAAAAAAAAAATATTCACTTGTTAAGTGCGGCCCTGCACAATGTTGTGTGAAATTTGCGAGCGAACTTGAACAAAATACGAGGACTTGATTCAGTGTAAAATGAAATGTAAGGCCAGCTATCATATAGATTGCATTGGGATAAACATTGATACGTTACATGAATTGGTAAATAACGGAAAGATCGAAGATTGGATTTGTCATAAATGTGGTGCAGGAAACATAACCTCAAACGAAACCACAGTTTCTGCGACTACTAGTAATAATGACAATTTAATTTCTTTGCAGACTGGGAATGAGATCGAAATGGAACAATTCGAAGAGCCATGGCAGGATAAGGTCAATAGAAAGCGAATACGAAACAGCCCAGAGCACCCCACCGACAGACCAAGTAAACAAAGTAAGCTTGAAGGACTACTGGCTTAATCCGCCTGCTGTAGTAACTAAGAACAGATTTGAAGGATTAACGGAAGAAAACACAAACAACGGTGTTGAAGAAATAAAACCTAAAGTCCCACCTATATTCGTCTACGGTGTAAAAACTATTAAGCCATTGAATGAAGTATTGACTGAGACAGCGGGAGATGATTTTCAACTTAAAATACTTCCAAACGACCAAGTTAAGATACTAGCTAAAACGTCTGAAAAATACACCTTGATTATTAAAGCTCTGAAAGAAAAACACACCGAATTCCATACTTACCAACTCAAAGAGGATAAACCCTATAAGGTAGTATTGAGGGGAATACACTACTCGACTGATGTCGGAGATATAAAAACTGCTATTAAAGAAATTGGACACACTGTAACAAATGTCTTTAATATTAAGTAAGTCGAACTAAAATACCATTGTCATTATTCTACATCGATTAACCAAAGACAATAGAAAGATACTATTCAATAGTAAAATCCTCGGTGACTTCAAACATGCCAATATTTATTTAACGATTTGATTATTTTTTCTCACTATAAAGTAAGATCTATCCACCAAATGTCTTAAATGCAAAGGTATGGGACCACAAAGCCTTTACTGTTACAAAGTCCTTTCGTGTTAAATGCGCTGGAACACATAACTAAAAGACTGCTTAAGAAAAGAAATGATCAACTTAATATTAAAGTGTTCTATGCGAATGGTAAATTACACTGCGAATTATAAAGGCTGCACTGTGTTAAAGAACTGCAAAAAAACTTTCCACCTTTGAGAAGCAAACAACCTAATAAAATTATGCTAACGAACAAATCCAGACATCTACTTAGGACTCGGACCTGGTGCATCGTACGCAAATGTACTTGGAGAACAATCTCAGCACACAAGTCAGACAAATACACCAATAATTGAACAAGATAATACCCAAAAACCCCAGCAAGAAACATCGAAACAAACAGCCAACGATATACACGAGTTAAAAAATATTATGCAAGGGCTCATGCAACAAATGGGTACCATGTTAAATTTATTAACAACGCTTGTCTCAAAAATGACTGTAAATGTCCAGACAAATTAAATTAGCAGTCTGGAACGCCAACGGCTTAGCCCAACATACATTAGAAATACAAACTTTCATCAAAAATCAAGAAATAGACATAATGCTCATCTCTGAAACGCATTTCACCAAAAAACATTATCTTAAAATATCAAAATATTCTGTATACGACACACAACATCCAGACGGCACAGCACATGGAGGAACCGCCATCATAGTAAAAAATACCATTAAACATCACTTGCACGCAAAGTACAACAAAGAACATCTACAAGCCACTAGCATAAGTATCCTGGACTGGGCTGGACCAATAACCATCGGGCTGTTTACTGCCCACCAAAACACGTAATAAAAAAGAAGAGTTTGGCGAATTCTTTGACACTTTGGGCCACCGATTCATCGCGGGGAGACTACAATGCTAAGCATCCGCAATGGGGATCAAGACTAATAACCCTAAGGGCCGAGAACTTTTAAATCTATGCAAGCCAGAAATATGCATCACTTATCAACTGGTGAGCCAACCTACTGGCCGACAGATAGGAGGAAGATACCAGATGTAATTGACTTCTGTGTGGTTGGAGGAATTCCGTAGACTATTTTAAAGTCAAATCTTGCTTTGAACTCTCATCTGATCACTCCCAATAAGCATAACACTGAGCTCAAAAATAATATCAAAAGAAGAGACCTGCACTCACTTCAAAAGGTACTGACTGGGAAAGCTTCAGAGACATCATCGAGGAAGAATTATTACTGGATGTTGCATTAAAAACAAATTTGGACATAGAAAAAAACACAGAATACATAACTAACATTATACAACAAGCAGCCTGGAAATCAACACCTGATCCAAATGAATACAAAAATGAAAATGCCTGCTCAATACAAATTAAACAAAAATAATTGAAAAAGAAAGTTGAGAAAATGTGGCAGAACTCCAGATCACCGCACGACAAAGCTAAACTCAACAAAGCCGTTAAAGAATTAAAGAACCTTCTACATGTCGAAAAAAATGAAGCGACTCAAAATTATCTGAAAGAACTAACTGCCACTGAAGCCACAGATTACTCATTGTGGAGAGCCACAAAAATCTTAAAAGGCCCCAGATAGCAATACCCCTATAAGAAGAGAAGACGGTAAATGGGCAAAAGCGATGCGCAAAAGCGGACATGTTTGCAGACCATCTAATGCAAGTATTTAAACCCTTTGAATCTCAAATAGCAAAGAAGAAGAAAATGAAATCGAACAATCACTAGAGGCTCCCGGACAACTCGAATTGCCTATCAAAAATTCACAATTGGAGAAGTAAGACTCGCTATAAATAAAGAGCTCAGTGCAAAAGGGGCCCTGGATATGACCTCATTACAGGTAGGATTGTGAAAGAGTTGCCGGACGGGGCGATTAGATTCATAACCCAACTGTTTAATGCCATACTGAGAACAGGCTATTTTCCTCGTCAGTGGAAAGTAGCACAAATCATAATGATACCCAAACCAGGAAAACCGGAGAAGATATAAAATCTTATCGTCCGATCAGTTTGTTGCCAGTTTTGTCCAAACTATTCGAAAAATTACTCTTGAAAAGAAAATTAAACCAATACTGGAGAAGAAGCAGCTCATCCCCGGCCATCAGTTTGGCTTCAGACAAGGACATGCCACAATTGAACAGGTACATCGAATAACAACTAAGATCAGTAAAGCACTAGAAGAAAAAAATATGCACAGCGGCATTCTTGGATGTTAGCCAAGCCTTTGATAAGGTTTGGCATGGGGACTATTGTATAAAATCAGAAAGGCTCTTCCTGACAACATCTACCTGATCTTGAAATCCTATCTTCAAGACAGACATTACTTGGTAAAATTCCAAGAAGAATATACAAACTTAAAACCGATCGAGTCTGGTGTGCCCCAGGGTAGTGTGCTGGGGCCGCTGCTTTACCTCCTTTATACCGCAGATCTACCAACAAATCCAAACTGTATGACCGCCACATTTGCTGATGATACCGCAATCTTAGCAACACATCAAAATCCGGCAGTTGCGTCTAATATCCTGCAAACGAACCTACTAATGGTACAGGAATGGCTGAAGAAATGGAGGATTAAAGCCAATGAAACCAAGAGTGTACAAGTAACCTTCACTATGCGTAGAGAGGATTGCCCTCCTGTTTACCTAAATAACTTGCAAATACCTAAATCTAATGAAGCCAAATACTTGGGCATGCACCTGGATCGCCGCATGACATGGCGTTCGCACATCTTCACGAAAAGAAAACAACTAGGTATTAAACTAAGAAAATTGCACTGGATTATCGGTAGAAACTCGCAGTTAACAATCGAGAATAAAACCCTCTTATATAAAGTGATGTTAAAACCAGTGTGGACATACGGGATACAGTTGTGGGGTCGGCTTCCAATTCAAACGTGGAAATTCTGGAACGCTTCCAAGCTAAGGTGCTACGAATGATAGTGGACGCACCGTGGTATGTACCAAACGATCTTATTCGCCGCGATCTAAAAATGTCAAGTGTTAAGGAAGAAATTACAAACTACAGTGTTACTTACGGGCAACGTCTTAGCATTCATCCTAACCAACTCGCGGAAAGACTTTTCAAGAGTCCATTTAGTAATCTCAGACTGAAGAGATTTAATCCTGCAGACCTAACTACTAGATTCAAGTAAAACTTTTTGAGAACCCAGTGGTCAATAACAATTAATTATTTAATTGATTTGTAATGGGAGACCTGGTAATGACCAATCTCCCATATGTTTAAATCTCTTGTATGTCATCTAAAAAATTGTACGCCATAAAAAATTTTTGAATACCCTCGGGTAGATTGTAATGTATTCTGGGAGTTAAATAAAAAAAAAAAAAAAAATTAAAAAATAGAAATATCCAATTGCATTTAAAAAAGCGTGTTTTCAATATGTGCATGTTACCTGTATTGAGTTATGGCGCCAAAAAACTGGATTATGACCCAGAAAAATATAAATAGTCTAAAAGTAACACAACGCGCGATGGAACGGGCAATGCTAGACATATCCTTACAAGACAGAGAAATAAACATCTGAATAAGGCAAAAAAACGAAGGTCACTGATATTACGGAAAGAGCTGCAAAATTGCAGTGGTCATACGCGGGACATGTGGCGAGGAGATATATGGATTGATGGAGTAAATACGTGCTAACATAGAGATCATACACGTTTACAAGACCAAGTAGAAGACCTCCGGCAGTCGACTTCGATGACGTCTTGCATAAATATACCTTAAGCACTTTTAACACCTACTGCCATTACATTTAATAATTTTTATATTTTAAAAAGTACTTTCACACTTACCACGTCTTGAATCTAAGTTGGAGAGAAACCCAATATCAGGGTCATCTTCGTAATAGGTTTGGGCTTTCTAAAATGAAAGATTTTAAAATTTTCACAACTATTTATCATACTTAAAATAAAATGGGAAAGGGGAAATTTTTAAAATAAAAAATTGGGAAAAAAAAATAAAACCAAAATTTAAAACAAATAAACCCCAAAGGCTTGAATTTAAAAAAAAAAAATTTTTAAACTAAGAAAAAATTTTAATTTAAAAAAACTCAAATTAAAACCCTTTAATAAAAGTTTTTAAAAAAAGGGCATTTAAAAATTTTTTTTAAAATTAAATTTAAATTTTAATTTTCAATTTTTTTGAAAAAAAAATTTCAAATTTAAAGCCGCAAAAAAAAAAAATTTTAAAAAAAAAATGGGTTTTTCAATTTTGTTTTCAAAAAAAAAGGGAAACTTTTAAAATTTTTAAACTCAAAAAAATTTTAAATTTTTCCCTAATTTTAAATAAAATTTTTTAAAAAAGGGTAAAAATTTTTAATAAAATTTTAATGGATTTAAATCAATTACTTTAAATTTAAAATTTCAAGTTTTAAAAATTAATTTTACGTAATGGGTAAAAATAAGGACCTTAAATAGGATAAAAAGTTAAGATTGAGGGTCTTTTGAGATCTGAAAATCACAGGAATCGTGAAATTGCCAAAATGGAACGAATTTTGCGTCAATCAGTCAATCGGATTGCAAAATCAATTAAGGAAAATATTCCTACAACGTCAACCAGGCGATCAAATTGTAGGGTAGAATAAAACTACCACTCCAGAAGATTGGTTAATATTTCGAAGGACATTAGAAAATCGAAAATGGACTGTGAAAAAAAATTTAAACGAGTCCTACACCAAGATGAAATTTCAATTTCTGAACGTGTGCTTAAATCGCGAATCTCCGAAGCTGGAATAAAAGTCGACAACCAGCGAAGAAGCCAAAATTGACTTCAAAAATGAAAATTGCTCGACTTAAATGGGCCAGAGAGCACAAAATTTTACTGGAGCAGATTGGTCAAAGGTATTTACCCATAAAATTTATAATTATTCATAATTAATTAATTACTAAAATTAATATTTTTATAGGTTATTTTCAGCGACGAGACACGGCTTGGGTGTGTAACTGAAAAGGTGCAATATGTGAAGAGAAGATCATCTGAACGTTTAAAAGAGTGCTGCATTGTAAAATAATCAAGGACCCACGGGCAGTGATGATTTGGTCGGCCATTACTGCTGAAGCACTTGGACCACTTCATTTTGTTACCAAAACCATGAACCAAATTCAGTATAAAGAAGTGGTTGAAACGGTTTTGGTACCTTATATGGGTACTTTAGGTAGTTACCGTAAAAGCTACACTGTCATGCAGGATGGAGCACCCTGTCATAAGGCTAAAACACTCATGGACACATTCAAACGGTTGGATATCAATGTGTTGCCTTGGGCAAGTAATTTTCAACCAAAATCCCATAGAAAATGTTTGAAAAACATTCAAGTTGTTAGTTTACAAACGAAACAACTCCACAATAGCAACTTTAAAAGAAAATATTCGCTTAGTATGGAAAACAAAGAGCATTTAAAAAGTAGCTTAAGCTTGTATTAGAGTATGCCGAAAAGGGTGGCTGCAGTAATTAAAGCTAGGTGGTACCACGAAATATTAATCAAAAGGTGTTAAAATAATAGAAATAAAGATTTGTTCAAAATATAGTTGTATTCTTGAATTAAATTATAGGTAAATTTAAAAATCAATTTTAATGGGTGGCCCTAATTCGATTGCACGGTACTGTACATATTGTGGACGGGAAATAAATTACCACAATAATTATTTATCTGGAATTTTTCTTATGGTGATGTAATATTGATACAAAAAGTACCAAATAAAAATTAATAAAGTTACAGTTTAGGTAACAAAAAAGTTCTTATTGCAGGACTAATCATATTTTAAAAATTATTAAAAATTAGCCGTTGTTTCAGGTAATAAATTTAATTTTATAAGTCTACGTTATGAATAAAAAGACACAGAGAAACAGGAACAAGAAAACCCGTGATGAGGTTGTATTACATTATGCAATTTTTCTTACCATATTAGCATTTTTCCGTAGAAAGAAATTACAGCATTTGTATTAATTTTACAATATTTCAATTAAATCATCCACAGTTTAAAAATTCATTTCAATTCAATTACATCACTTTTATTCACGAACGAAATAAACTCTTAAAGTTTATTTAAGAAGTCCTCAATTTCAGTTCATCCAAATTAATAGATTCTAGTTGCACTGATCGAAAGTTAATTTCCATTTAAAAAAAACTAAATTCCAATGATAATTTTTAAATTCCATTATCAAAATAATTGTTCCACATCCATTGATTTTGTACAACAATTTGTTGTAACTATTAATTCGTGATTATATGTATTATAGTTAATCCAAGACGTGGGGCAAAACGAAAAACCAGAATGAAAAAGTTGTATTACTACAATATTAATAAAAATTTTAATTCAGAACAATAAAAAGAAATATACCAACTAAAAATAATAAGTACCAGTATAATTCATTTCTTTTTCTGTTCACTTAATTTAGTTTCCCCCTATTCTCTTTAGGGTTATAGGTAGCTATCTTCTTTGATGTGGAAGTTGCAACCTCTGTAGCCCAGCTATCTTCTTTGTTGTGGTAGTTGTTTTGCCGGTTCTTGGTGTAGAAGTTGCAGCTTTTGCAGCATTATCTGCAATTATTTATTTTATTGTGGTAGTGGCTTTACTATTTTTGGAAGTATTCTTTATTATGGTCAAATAAGATGTCAGTTTTATTAGATGCTTTCTTTTTAAATTAGAGTTAGCTTGCTTGTTCTATTAAAAGCATTTTATTCGATAAATTGTTTAAAATAAACATTTTCTCATATTGCCGTTTGGTATTCTTGCCTTTTGGTGTTACAACTGACACAACAGCGCTTTATTTTTGTATACTCAAAATTTGCTTCAAATTCCTCTTTGAAGTTGATATTATTTACGTTGGTTTTATTGTAATTGAATTGCTTTAGTCAGGTATATGGCACAGTATTGTAATTAAGAGTTTTAAAGTTCTTTTGAAAGTTTGGCTAATTTTGAAATCATTTGAATGGCATCCTTGACAAGAAACATATTTCGTAAAATCTCATTAATATTTAATTCCATAATTATATCAGCCAAATCTTAGAAATTAGAATAAATTTCTCAAAGTTCTTTGATAGTTTCTGAAGTTATTTATTTAACTATTTATTATTAAGTAACCCACAGAAGATATACTAGTACAATTCCTGACCAAATAATTATTATATAAAATATAAAATAAACTAAATTTTCTTACGGCTTATGGAACATTATAATTCTGAATTTATTGATACCTCAAAATAATTCTATTCTATCTCTTCTATCTTTGAAATACTGAAAATATTATATAGAACAAGATAATTAGGATTCAACATTATAACTATTTGTTATTAAAAATGAACGTTTTTATAAAAACATAGTTTGTTAGCTGTTTAGTTAATTAAAACTTATATGTATATATAAAGAGACGAATAAGAATACAAAACAACCAAACAGTTTTAATTTTTTTTTTTCAATCAACCAAAGAAAGCTACGCTGTAACAATAAAAAGTTCGTTAAGGCAATGATACAGTCGGTACAAATTGGATTGATCTAATTAATTCAGTAAAATTTTGAATTTGTAGTCCGATGCGTTTAGAGGTGGCACGCTCAACTCTGAAGCATAATAACTTAAATAACGACTTAACAGAGCTCAAAACAAAAGTAAAGAAAATTATTTTCTCTTGCCTAAGGCATCAGAAAATTTAGCACTATCTATTTGAATGTGCCTTTTGTTGATAACTGTGAATTTACAAAATGAAATTTATTACCTGCTTAAATAATGAAAATACACCCAACTCAATTTTTACACAAATTTTTAAAGTTACAAGGCTCAAAAAATCTTTCTTTTTTCTATAATTTTCTTACTATTATAAGATTCATATTCTTTATACATACTAAGGATAATTTTATTGTAGGTAGGAAACATATTTTTTATACAAATATCTGATGAATGTATCTATGCAAAAAAAGAGTTGGATGTATGTAACAATATTTTGAAAAAACAAATAGCCTTCATAAACAGGTTTGTAATAAGGAAACATTTGTTCGTTATCTACTATCACCTCGATGATTTTTATTTAATGCTTTTTATATCAATTAGGAAACCCCTAGATTTTTTTATTTTGTAATTTATTTCTTGTGCATAATGTGGTAAGATAATTATTTGGTCAACCAAGAGAAAATATAAATAATATGAAATATTTAAAGAAAAGTTTTGTGTGATTTGTTCCGTTATCGGTACTCAATATTCATGCCGCACTTAGAACTATGAATAAAGGAATAAGTTGGTAAGTAATTTAAAATCAAATAGCGTTTTTATAAACTTATAATTTATGACTTATGTCAAGAATGCAAGCCTCTTACATTCTAGTATTTAAAAAAATATATGCTTTTTTATATTGAAATGTCTATTTTCAATAAAAGGCATTTAAATAGCTTATTGTGCTTCGTGATAATCAAGACACATTCTATGCCGAATATTCTGGACGTTAACTACATTATTGAAAACTTCGAGTTTTAAAATATCAAAGTTTCATAACTCAGCAAAATGAATTTGTATGATTAAGAAAATAATAAAAATTTGTTCAATTGTTATTTAATCAATTTTTCTCCTATGTAATTACTAAATAAACTTTTCAAGCAAATACGGATTATACTTTCCTTTATTTTCCAAAGTATCATACAAATACGCTGAATGTTTGCCGTGGAATATACTTTCTCAAAATTTTAAATTAATTTGTCCAACTTTTATTAAAGTATGCATAAACGGCAGAACGTGTGGGTCATCTTGAATTCTCTGGGACATCAGTTCGCAAAACTCGATTCTCCTTTCAAAATCGTCTTCGCCAAGTTATTGGTGAATTTATCATTTATCAATCAGCTAAAGTTTAAATTATTTAATAGTGAATTTTCCCACGTGATTCATTTAATTCACACGATTATAAAATATGGAGTCGTATTAGATATCTCTTCAGGTTTTTTCAAATTTCCAATAAATTCTTGATTAGATAATATGTATACCAGATTTGCCAAATAGATATTATTTTATAAACCTTTCTCATTAAATAAAAAAAAAGAAGAGATATAAGAGATAAACCCCAAGAAGGATATAGTAAACTTATGCCCAATACAATATCAAGGCATGAGCTTTGGTCCGATTTCAAATAAAATTCCAAAAATTGTTAAGAATTTATAAATTATGTTTATGTTTATTATAAGTTATGTAATTTATAAATTATTATGAATTTATGAATTTATGTCAATAAAAAAAATCAATGTATTAGATAAAAGTGCATACGTGAGGAGTTGCAGGAAACGCAAAGCTAAATACTTTTGCCAAACTTGCTGAAAAATCAGAATCCGATTTCCGGAAGATAGAAATAAAAAATAAATTCTCGGCTGGATTCCAACTGGACGTACTATTGGCATAACAAAATAAATTTGATATACCACGAAAATAAAGAAATAAAATTGAACTTACTGGAAATCTTTGAATTTAATAATTTCCAAATAGAGTTTACCATCAGTTATCCAGTTCACTGTCAGATCGATTCAAATGTGCATATAATAAACTCCTCCTTAGTTCTTTAAAATTTTTGATATACTATGATAATTTTCGAAATATTTTTAACATAATTTTGATTTTTTTAATTTTTGTTAGCGAAATTCGGATTATGACTGAACTGTATTTAAATTTTCTTATTTTTTCAGGTTTTTCGTTCAATTGTGTTTCTTAATCCTTAAATCTACCGCAGTTCCAGATGTTACCCTTGTATTACAAAAATTACCAGGAAATGATTCCAATTTCAATATGACCTGCGTATTAAGCGGAGAAAATTTAAACTCGGGAATTGCTTGGATTCGACCTTTGCGGTTGGGCCCCAGAATTTACGGTATTTACACCTTATAATCATAATTTAAAAAAATTTAATATCTCAATATTAAATTAGATTTTTTATAAGTTATATATTTATTCATAACTCAGTGATGTGTGCTGTTATAAAGGCAAAATTGTGAGAAAGAGCTGATTTTTTTTGTTTTGGCCTCTATTAAAAATATAAGAATAACTTTACATTAGTTTGACTTATAAACAAATTGCGTTGGCCAGATTCCTTTTAGGAATATACTCGTATACTGAATATTTTAAATTAATTTAATTTTTAGTGTCAAAATATGTACCGAATTTTCTCGAGGATTACAGTTGTAAACGAAAATATAATCAGACATTATGTAGAATTGGTTGGAAATTATTCGAAAATGGTTGGAATATTAAAAATTCTCAAGAAACAAACTTAGATGTTGTAACAGATAACAGATGGGAAGGTAAGATTAAAGAATTTCGTTTAATAATCTGTTAGGAATTACTATTTTTGAAAAATATCTTCTACACAAGGTGCTTGTGTGTGCTATAATGCATTGGTGGGAGTAAAACTTTGATCCGGAAGTTCTTTTTTTCTTAACTTTAGGCCTAGATCCTGTAACTTTTAATAGTAACCTCGGCGATGTTCCGAAGCCATTGTTTGTACTTTGATCATATTACTTATTTTATATTTCAAGTACATAACTTACTAGGTTGACCTCAGATGTGCCTGTTAATTTGTTTCATTGTCAACGATGGCAATTAGTTAACATAGGAGGGACCAATAGTTTTACCTACCTTCCGAAGCACGAAGACGGCATTGCAAAGTTAGCTCTACCCGGATTTGAACGGGGCGCCTTACCTTAGCAGGTGATCGCGCAGACAACCACATTGAAGTCAGCCTCGGTGCGGATTCAAACTGGGGCCTTAACGTTATCGGTTGATCGCACAACTGCCAGGCCAATGACCGTTGATAATTTCAATATTCTAAATATTAGATAAAACACCAAAAATAAAACAACCAAAATAATTTCCTCACGAATTCTAAATTTCATTTATTTAATCTTGAGTCACGATTTTTTTCCAAGTTTTTATCCAATATTTAGAACATTAAAGTGATGCAGCGAACAAAGATTATAAAACACTCATAAGTCGAATGCTATACTTCCACTTTTGGCGGATTTTGTATCTATTACCGCGGATACATGTGGTCGTTAGTTCGAACTAAGTCAGCTCGACCTGGCTAGTCCTTACATGTGTACACTTAGATAAAGCGACCTAATCCGCTGGATCGACCTTAGTTAGATCGAGCTATATCATTGCTTTCAGTTTGAACTAAAAAAAAATATGTATACACCTGTGCAATAAAATTAAAAGCAAAATAAGTTTAGATCGAACTAAGGTTAGTTCGAACTAACGACCGCATGTATCCGCGGTATATGTACATTTTAAATTATATGAATTGTAAAATTTTTACCTGCCAGTGCAAAATAATTACATATCTAATAATATAACATATGTATATTTGACGTACATATGTATTTATAGCTTCTTGTTAACTAATTCACACTTCAAAAGTTTATTATTCAATCCTATTGACCGAGTATATGTAAGCTAACATTATATGAAACTTAAATATAATTTTTTAATTATAGAGTTTCCAATCATTTACACGGACGGACAAAAATTATTTTACTACGTCGACAACTTTCTAAAACTAATAAAATTACAATAAATTTTTCTATACGAGTTAAAAACGAAGCTCATATATTTTTATGCGATACAAGGGATCCACCTCACTCAAGCTGTTATTGGATTTTATTGGGTGGCTATGCTGGTAAAAGAATAGCAATAAGAAAATGTGTAAATAACATTCCTAATAATTTTGGTATTTCTTTTGATCCACGATGTAGGAATTTTAAAAAAATAAATGAGGTAATAAAACAAAATTTTTAATCAATAATATCCCTAAAGTAGAATATACATAGAAATCTTCCAATGTTCACAAGTTCCATAATATACATTATTAAAATTTGCGATTTTTTTATAATTAATTGTTTTTATCCAGAAAGTCAAAATGCAAAACAAGTGGTATTTCCATTATTAAATATAAAAAATAAGTTTATTTTGTGCTTTTAACAGATAAGCTCAGATAAAAACAGATAGGTATTAATTAACATTGTGCTTTATTCAGCTAGAGATGGTAAAAGGTTGAGATACCATTTAAAAATTTATAAAATGAAAAAAATAAATAGAATCATTTCCTTCAAGCAAAATTATCTTTTCTATATAAAACACTTTTGATTATAGCCTTCTTCGGCATATTTTATCAAAAATTAAAAGTGTGTTTATTCGCAAATAAGTAGTTTTGATTGATGTGATTACTCTCCTTACTCGTAGCTCAAATATTTTGTACTATTTTTCAGATATCTACAGATAAATTTTTAAATGAAGATATATGGAAACACTTTATGTTGGCAATCAATGAAAATAATATTATATTGAAGTCAGTATCAAATGATGAAATTCTGTTAAATTATACCGATAATGAAAAGCCATACATTAATACGAGTTATCTAATTGTAAGAAGTGCTATGGTACCATCTTATTGGAAATTTCATACTTGTAAGTAATTAAAACTTTTATCGTAATTTTATGAGATAAAATAAAATTTTAACTCAAATTATCTCACATTTTAAAATGTATCTTTTCTTTAAAATCAAATAACTTATTTTAAAAAAAACTGTGTGTCAGCTCCGACGCACGACTGGAGTTTACTCAGTAAAAAAAATTAGAAAATTTATAAATGCATAATTATAAAATTTTAACCAACTTTAAGAAAATTGATAAAAATGTTTTTATAAAAATTTTTTTAA
Source organism: Lycocerus yunnanus (assembly GCA_036346125.1). Lineage (NCBI taxonomy): Eukaryota > Metazoa > Arthropoda > Insecta > Coleoptera > Cantharidae > Lycocerus > Lycocerus yunnanus. The sequence goes on from JARFIX010000018.1 coordinate 8,040,857, forward strand.
AACTATTATAATTAATTTTTTATTTAAAATATAATATTATCTTAATAACTAACAAAATATGGTTATAAAAAGATAATTGTCACTAAATCTTTTACGTACAATAATAAATAGTACATGAAAATTATTTAACTATGCTAGTCGCCTGCCTTGCAGCACACTAAATGTCCAAGCGGGCAGAATTTGGTGCGGTTGCGCTAATGTAAAGATACGCCTCTCATTTTCGTTTTTAAAAACGTACCTTTTACCCACGTGGTTGTTAGATGTTCCGGCAATATTATCTTGCGCACCGTAGGTGCGCACTAAAAAAGTAACGAGGTCATTCATCAGTAGATTTTACCTCCCATATTTTCTCATACCGAGCGCTTATATATGAAAATCGATTCTTAGGAGTAAACTCCAATAAAACATTTTATTTAACTTGATGAAACTTCTTTGATATAGTACATACATACATTATTTTATCTTTCCGTAGTTAAAAACTACTACTTTATTAATCTTGTTAATGTGATCTGAATTGTTAAGTCCAAGCTGTGTTAACAAAAATTTTTAGCAAATATTAATTAACAGAGAACTCGCCCACCGTTGTTCGGGAAGCTGTTTTGTAGAGAATTTCTAATTCCTTTTCTAGGTGATCGTCTCCTCATGAATTATTACGGATATTTAGAATCTTATTAATCCATTTGCGAGTGTTTAAAATTTGCCTAGATCCTTGCGAATTCTTGCATCTCCGCTCTCATTTTTTTACGCACAAAAGTCCGAAAACTTAACTGCAACCGTTTTATGTGTTGTTAACGCCATTGCTAGTCTGTTGTTTGATGCTCACTGAATAAACGCAGTTCAATGTAGTTGCCTGCCATATTAGCAAAATAAACTTATTAATTTTTATTCAAATTGGAGTTGAGGGTAATTAAAGTGTTTTTCTACAATCTTTAAAGCAGAAAGTAAAAATTTACGCGCGCATACCTCAATTGGAGAAATCAAAATAACACTTACATTTGTCATTAGTATCAATGACAATGTAACATGACAAATTTTACAGCACAATCGAAGTGCTTACCAATATTAATCTTTAATTCCTACCGATTTCTATCATATTGGTCGTTTTGCCTAAAACAATACTTTCTCATATTTCATAAATGATAAATTAAAAATGTAGAGATTGCATAAACTGCAAGCACTAGTAAGTCACTATTATTTAACATCTACAATCAATGTCATGCAGTGCACTTCACATATATTTTTCATCACTCAAAGTAATTTTGAGTTGGTTTGAGACTTTATTTGTGAATTTTTCTAAATTTAACATAAATATATGATTCGTCGTTTCATATCCATAAAGATACGGTTGTGGGGATATTTTATTTCAACAAAGGCTATATTTTTGATGATAACACCTTGACAGATCTACGGCTACCTTAAATTTTTGTTGTTAATTATTGAAAAGTCAACTTACAGTAAAGATGGAACTTAGTGTCTTAAGATTTCTAGAATAGTTTTTAAATCTTTAATTCACCGAAATGTATCACAAGTACACACACTCAATACTAACTTGCCATAAGTTATATCTATGAGTCACATTCTGTTGTCCGAGGTTAACTTTCTATATTATGCATTTCTTTTCCTGACATTTCCTTACATTTGAAAGTTTTTTGCTCTGTTATATTAAAATGATATACTTGCACATAAACATATTTTATTAACAATTATTTTATTGCATCCTATTTTAAATGATGAAATTTTCAATAGAAATCTTAACAATGGTGCACATAGTAGCTCGTAGTTTTATTTTTACAGATAAAGAAACAAGTCTTAAATTTTTTAAATTAGTATAATAATTTTCAGCTCTAAAGGCCTTGTAGACGCATGGCTTAAACAATTTCTTTTAATTTTTTCCTATCTCTTGCTAAAACTGTCCAATTTGTTACTCCCATCTCAGTTAGGTCTTCCTCCACTGCCTCCAACCATCTTCTTCTTGGTCTCGGTCGATTTATAAATACGGATTTTTGTTTTTTTGCGATAATTGTTTACTGCTTATTATATTTCTTAGGCTTCCCGCACTTTTATTTCCCCTAGCAATTCTGGCTTCAATTTCTTTGCTGTTATTAAGATTACTCGTTATTACTGTTCCCAAAAAAACAAAACTTTCTACTCTTTCGAAAATGTAAAAAGTTAGCTTTACCGAATATGGATTTACAAAACAAAGTTAAACCTTTTTTTTTTAATTTGCTAGATGAATTTTGGTATATTACAAATACAGCCAATACACAAATACCAATGGGATCACTAATTGAAATTAAGGACAATAGAGTATGCATTTCGTTATACGTTGCGATGTGTTCACAATGCAGTTTAATTATAAGTATGTTTAGTCAAGGTAAAAACGATTTTATTGGCACTAAAACAATAATGCCTCTAAAAGTGAGTATATGGATTTATGCAAAAATATAATTTTAATAACATTTTCGTATTTTAACAGGAACGCACATGGCAAGAAGTAAGAATGAATATGTCCATTTCCACAAATAATTCACATGTTCAATTGTATACAGAACGACTTTGTTCGAATGATTGTCAAGAACAATTTTGGGCTATAGATTATTTTAGACGTTGCGCCGATAACGGTAAAGTAAAAACAATCGGTTTAATTTTTAATTAATTTTTCCTGGCTTCGACTCTGTAGTAAATGTACAACTCATTTTATCTCATCAGTATCAAAGAGAGGTGTTATAAGTTTAACGCGTATGTTTGTGTGGGTTTGGCTTTATAACTTTTCAACGGAAGATCAAAATTTGATGCGTTTGTTTTTACTGATGGAAGAGCTTGTCAGGAAGGGACTTAAAGAACTTAATTTATCGACACGCCAAACATTTTCTTAACTTTAAAAAATTGAAAAAAATATAACGATTTTGTCTTATAGCTTCCTAGCTAAAGAAGACGGTCGCGGCTTGGCGCTTAAGTGCATCAATTACATTAAGTGCAAGTGAGAATTGTATTCTGACCGTCTTCCACGGCAACAATACCTCTCAGGAAAAGCAAACCAATCCTCTAAAGAGAGATTTGGACTAATGGGAAAGGTTTATGTCCTGCAGTGTACGAATATGGGCTGACTAACAAAAGCAACTTTCCGGTTGAAACCATACAAAATCGATAGGTTATATGATCCTGAACCCAAAAATGTAAAATTTAGACATTTGCGCGGTTCATCTGACCTGAGAAAATTTCAAAGACGTCAACAAAACCGACTGAAGTGTATCCTTAATTCCCGTCTGACTTCTGGATTGTGGTTAGATGATAGTCCCGAAATACCAAAAACACATTTTTAGACGCCAATAGTGATCTGCGTATCCAGGAGATATAGATCGGCTTTTTGACGTTTTACGTCTTCCGAATTTTTTTTTAAGAAATTATATAGCATTTAATATCTCAAAAAAGTGTGCAAGCACCTCGCGAGAGACCACTGGCTTTACATGCCTTCCGAAGCATGAAGACCCAGGAGATCATTAAAGAAAAACAAGAATGACACCAAATTAAAAAATGATAGCTTCTCGTCTGATATTGATAATGTAATATCAGCGGTCTGTATGACCTTAGCGCATTTTTAAACATGTCAAAAAAAATTTCAATATCAGACGCAAAGCTAAAATGTCGTTTACCAGTAGTTGGACTCGTTCTAACCATTACTACCCACCTGGTCGGGTTTAAAGTCATCTAGTTTATCCATTTTATTTGGTTTTGGCGGGAAGCTATAAGACAAGGTTTTGGTCTTGAACTCTCGTACTATAAAAGATACCACTTGTCTGAGTCAAGAAAACAAAAAATTATACATTTAAATAAACAGTTATTACAAAATATTATTTAATTTAAACATATAATTAGCGTAATAAGGTTCTAAGAATGGTTAGGTCATCAGAGTTCCACTCTTGTAATTATAAGAATTAAAACATATTTTTATGATCTGTTGTAGAACCGAGCAATTGGATTATCGAAAATTTATAAAGTTTTCACTAAATAATTATTGTAGAAAAAACTTTTCTAAGTAAACGTTGAGTCATGTAAATAATAAATACTTTCTTTAGTATTAAGAGAAGATTTCCAATCAATTTTTTCATAACCATTTTGCAAGAGACTTCTTCAGGAGATCACATGGTTATTTATGTAAGTAACTGGTCACCTGTAAAATTGTACATTTGATTACAATCCAACAATTTTTTATACCTTACTTCTCAGAATGACATGGTAATTATCAGATTCTAAAATTTGAGCAATGGAGGGTCCACACCCCGAATCAAGTAGTTTATTTTTATTTTGTTGCAGAGATCTGCCTCCCAAAGGATACGGAATTTATAATTAATTGTCAAATTAAAATTTTACTTGACCATAGCTAATTTTAATAAACTTGAGATATGTTTAAATATTTAATCAACTTTTAATAATAAATACTAAACCGGTCTGGAGGTGTGGATTACAGTGCTAACAACAGGAGATCTTAAGTTTACTCTGATAAAGTAAACTACTTGGTCTGGGGTTTGCATGTTCTGGAATGTTATTCAATTCAAAATTTGTGCACTAGAGGGTGTTCCACATCCCAGAAACCCAGATTGAATAGTTTATTTTTATCAGAAGTAAACTGAAGGTCTCCATTGCAGAGGCACTGGAGGGTGTTCACGCTCCAGACCCTCCGGATCTAGTATTTATTTATTTTATCAGAATAAATTGAAGTTTTCGTTGCAACACTGGAGGATGTTTCGTGAATTTCACTGTTTATGAGATTGTCAAGCTAAACTTCGACCATGCGTTAACCATCGGTTTTAATAGTCATTGTGGTAAATTTCGCTGTTCGTTCAACTTGTACAACAGTAATCAATAACCAATTGGTTTGCATCTTGGTGGATACGGATTTCGAAATATGTTAACAGTTAAACATTGTAAACATGGACATTGAATATAACGCATTAGAATACATTTCAAATTTAATTGTATAACAACTTTGAGTTTTGAAACTAACATTGATTTTCTTGGTGGTATTAATACCTGATAAATTTGTCGAACTGTTAACAGTAAACAATTATTTTAATTTTACATATTTTGATAGATTAAAATCATAAATAAAAATTTTAAATGATAATTTAGTGTTTAATGTATCTGTAAATGATGAGAAATCTGGACATTAGTTTTTGGCTGAGTTAATGAAAACAAATATTAATTATGAGATCTATTTCATTAACATAGCACAATAAGTAAATATTATTTTAATTTTATTAATTTTTGATAGAATGTAAAATCACAAATAAAATATTATGTTATAGAAGTTCGAGTGTTTAATGTTCAAGGAAATGTATTAGAATCTTCATTTCAAATATTGGCTAGTCCATCTAGAAATATGAATATAAAGGCATCTACTTCATTAACAGATGTAGCACCAAGTAAGTAAATACTTATCTGTTATTTATATTTTACTTTATCATTATGTAATATGAAAAGTATTGTTTTCGTGCAAAAAATTGAGATTTTTGTGAATTTACACTTTTTGGGGTCCCATGAGCTAAATAAGACCATTTCCAAAAAATTCTGTGTGTGTATGTGTGTCTGTGGTCAAATTTTGTATACGCTCTACAGCAACTTGGCTACAACTAATAGTAATTTCAAAACCAAATTTAGGATTTTGCATACTTTATATCGAGATTTAGAATTAATTTAATTTTAGTTAAAATTGATAAACCATGAGCACTATTTTTTTTTTTATTTTATTATTTAATATTAGTCTTTATTTAATATTTTAGAATTTTAGAAACTTTAGAGTTTTGAAACCAAATTTGGGATTTTGTATCTTTGTGGTAGGAATTATAGCTGATTAAATTTTGGTTGAAATTGGTTAAAGGAACGAATTTTTTCTTAATCTTTCTATTTAATACTAGTTTTTATTAAATATTTCAAAAACTAATAAGAATTTTAAAACTAATTTCTATATTTTGTATCTTTGTATTGAGACTTGGAGCTGATTAGTTTTTGGGTCAAATTGAGTTAACAGAAAATATATTTTTTTTTTATTATTGAAAATTATTTTTGCTTTATCATATGAAATATGAGAAAGTATTATTTTAATATTTAATAAAAATATGATAACGTCATGGGCATAGTTACATCCAATTTTTTAATTCTTTTGTTATTTATTATAGTTTCAGATCCAAAATGTGATATTTATAGTATTGGTAGTACTACTTGTACAAATTGTAGTAAAATTGTTGGTAATGTTTTCTGCCAGGAAAGCATAATATGCGATTATTCAATTAAGGAAGAAGGTATTTGCAGATGTTCACCAGGATACAGAGGAAAAACTTGTCAGACCCGTAAGTGTTAGTTTAATTGCGTTCGTTAAATAAATACGAGAAGACGACTTTTTTAGAATGCTCTGAATCTTTTTATGGCAATAATTGTACAGAAAAATGTGGATTTTGTCAAGATCTTCCATGTCATTTTATTACCGGTAATTGTCCCGCTAGTTCGGGATGTCACTCGGGGTTTCAAGGCCAACAATGCAAGATTCGTAATTATTATTAAACCATTACTTAATTCATTTAATTAACAAAAACGTTTCAGCTCCATATCCAATTTTAAAAACCCCCAATCTTCATCGACTCCAGTTACTTTAATATTACGATACAAATTAACGACTTTTCATACATGGGTTCGAGTCAGCCGGACAAATTTCAAGTTAAATATGAGGTAAGACTATCCACGCTTTCTATTAAGAAAAAAGTAATCTGAAATAACTAATACAAATTAAACCAGATATTATTGTATTATTTTAATTTGTTGCTATAATTGCTATAATCCCTAAATGAATGATGAGTTTAGCTGATGAGTTTTTGAAAAGACGAAATCACTTATGCGCAACGGGGTCCTAGACTAAAATGTAAGCTGGAAAATTTTCAAACTTCATTAAATTTGTAATTTTTAAAATATTTTATTCAGCATATAATAATAACCTATTGTTGGTAATTCAGTGAAAATAAAGATGAGAACTGGAACATACTTATCATTAATATACATTTACAGTGCCGGATCTAGATATTAACAACTGTATATTTTGGCCCTGGCACAAGTTTGAACGACATATAGAGTAAAATATGTAGATATATAGTTTAAATCGTTTAATTCAAAAATACTCCATATAGTACGCAGTTTCATCAAAAGAAGTTTTCTTAATATATCTTCTATTTAAAGGCGCACTCCTGAACGCTTTGTCTGACATGAATAAGTGTACATTATTATTTATTTTTATGCATTGTTGATGTTTTTATAAATAAGCTTATTTATTTTAATTGTTAGTTAACAAGTGATTATAAAACTGGATTCGAAACGCATTCATACCAATTTCCTGACACAAATCGAATTACTTTGACCGATTTAAATCCTGAAACTTCTTATAAAATTCGTATTATTCTACTAACATCAGATAATGAATTTTATAATGGCACATATGGAGTTAAGTCGATAGTTGCAAAAACGACTTGTGCTGGTAAATATTGCATGATTTTGAATCTAATAAGCTGCAGCTAATACACCTGCTTATTTTAGATATTCAGGAAGACGACATAGAAGTTCATACAACAGCTGCAGATGCAGTTTTTACATTTCGGGTAAGTTGAAACTTTTGTTTAAGGTTTATTTATACAAAACAACGCTAAGTCCTTGACTGCATCTTAACGCCTAGAAAATTGTACATGTTGGGGCTTTCTTGCAACCTAACAATGTATTGCAAAAGTGTAGCATGCAGATTTACGATGTTCTGCATATCAAGCTTTAAAGGTAGGCTTTACGAATCCCCTCCATTTATTTTTAAAATGGATATTTTACCTAGAAATAAAAAAAAACGTTTTTAAAAAATAACCGGTGCTATTCTACATAAATAACTTTAGTATTACCTCTAAATTTCATAGCAATATCTTAAGGAATTTCTCAAAAAAAGAAAGAAAGAAAGAAAGAAAAAAAAACTATTATTTTTGTTTAACAATATCACCTGTTATTTTTCAAAATGTGTTTTTTAAACTTGTATGAATTCAATTTTAATAAAATAAGGGGAGACTCGTGGAGTCTATACTACAGCAAACATTGGCTACCGCTGCTTAATGAGATGTTGGATTTCCTACACCACTATAGTAAATACAAAATTAACTACGCTGTTTTTAGAAAAGACCTGAATTATGTCAATTAAAAAATTATGAAGTAAAATTTATAACTGACATTCTAGATGAGACCAATAATGAATTCCGTATACCAAATTTAAATCCTTATACTAATTATACGATAACTATTAGAAATATAAATAATCAAAGTCGAACATTGTACTACAACTTTAAAACTCAAGAAGGAGGTAAGAGGTTTTAAAGATATCTGAATATTTTTTAAATAAAAGCTTTTCGATTTATTGCGTACTTGTTCTACAACATTTAATTATTATTAGGTTTGGTTAGTACTATTTTCCAAATAATGATTTTTACAATAATTGTTAAATTACGTTTTTGCAATTTGAGCTGTTATAATAATAAATTTATGAATATCTAGACCGAGGGGTCAACCGATAGAAGAAATCGTGTACAATTAACTTCACACTTAACGTAATTCATGACAATTCTGCATACTTCTTCGTACTTCATATATTCAGCAGTAATTCACGGATTCCAAAATTTGAGCAATGGAGGTCCACACCTCCGGATCAAATAGTTTATTTTTATCATTAGTAAACTAAAATTTTCCGTTGCAGAGGCACTGGAAGGTGTTCCAGACCTTCTAGACCCCCGGATTAAATAGTTTATTTTTAATTTTGTTGCAGAGATCTGCCTCCCAAGGGGTACGGAATTTATAATTAATTGTCAAATTAAGAATTAAACACATTTACTTGACCATAGCTAATTTTAATAAACTTGAGATATGTTTAAATATTTAATTCACTTTTAATAATAATAAATTATTTAAACCGGGGAGTCTGGAGGTGTGGAACACCCTCCAGTGCCTCTGCAACGGGAGATCTTCGGTTTACTTCTGATAAAAAGTAAACTGCTTGGTCTGGGGTTCTGCATGTTCTGCAATGTTTTCATTCCAAAATTTGTGCACTGGAGGGTGTTCCACACCCCAGATCCCCGGATTGAATAGTTTATTTTTATCAGAAGTAAACTGAAGATCTCCCGTTGCAGAGGCACTGGAGGGATTTCCACGCTCCCCAGACCCTCCGGATCGAGTAGTTTATTTTTATCAGAAGTAAATTGAAGATCTTCCGTTGCAGAGGCACTGGAGGATGTTTCACGTAAAGTACTTCATGTACTTCATGAGATGTGTATCAAAAACTTCACCAGCGGTTAACCCCTCGATCTAGACGTACCATGTTGTCTTTTAGTTGTGGAATTTGTTTATCGATGTAGTCGTTTCTAATCTTTCACTTCAAATATTCTAAAATAAAGTCTAAGTTAAATGGAGTGATTTAAAAAATATCAAAAATTATATATTTTTAACTCAAAAATTAATGAGCTGTTTTTCAATTACACGTTGGCGAAAATGTAAACTGTTTGCAATCGAAATATTAGATATAATCTATATATACTGCTCGTATTTTAAATGACAACTAACGGATCCGTATACAAAAAATATGGCTAAACAAAGTGGTCAATAGATCTGGCTATAATTATTATTATTACAGTCAATTCCGCTTAATCAGGACACATCGGGCAAGGACAACTTGGCCCAACTAAAGGTTATTGAATTGTGATTATGAAATTTAGCAATTTTCTAAAATATTACATCTTTAAGTCTTAATTTACTGTCTTCAATAAACGGAATCACGTCGCAAATAAACGAAGTAATTCAACATTATTTCTTTAGTTTGAATTCTGTTCTTCAAGATTTGGCCCAATTAAGCGGCTGTCTTGATTAACTGATGGATGTCCCAATTAACTGAAATTGACTGTATTTGTTTTCATATTAAAATTAATTAAATATTTTAGTTCCTTCTGCCGTTTTATCTTTCGATGTATTTTCGTCAAGAGCCAGAAGTTTAATTGTTTCTTGGAAAGAGCCATCGGAACTAAATGGGCAATTAAGACACTACAAAATATACTACCGGGTAAATCTTAAAATGTATTAATTTTTTAATTTTAGAATTACAAAATATGTAGCAATGGATTTGGTAAACCCATTTTGTCATTCAATAAGAACTGATCGGCTGTTAATTTGGTGCCACCATGTGTCAACTCAACATCTGTCATAAATAGTTGAGTTGTTACTGAGAGTTACAGTTAGTTCATCTCTGCATTCTACTGTTAAACAATGCTTATGTTCGTCTCTTGTTTAGATAACTATGTAGGTATGCAAACCATGCATTTCAAGCATTGTCTACAGTATTGTGGGTTGTCCTGCATCTTCTAAGAATATGTCAACACAAGATTTTTCCGATGAGGTCTACGAACCTATCCTATAAGATGACGCATTTAAATAGTTTTAGTTTTAAAAGTTTACTAATTTGTTTATTCTTGTATTTTTGAGATTCATTTATGCCTTGATTCATAAACAAGTACTAAGCAGCGATATTTTAGGGTCTATTTATATTTTACAATATCATATCCAATCCAATCAAATCATATTCAATTTTTTTAATTTTAACTAGTATTTTTTTTAGCATCATAGGTATTTAGCATGTCCTAAAAATTACAGTCATAATCATAATCAAAAAATAATTGAAACTATCGTAAACTATAATTTAACCAAGACCACACTGTATAATTTAATACCATATTCCGAATATATCATTCAAATAGCCGCCGTTACAGTAGCAGCAGGTGAAATGTCTAGAATTACAGGAAAAACAGCCGAAACTGGTAATTTAATTAATAGTTAAAATCATTGCAATAAGTAATACTAATCGTTTGATAATAATTACAGACATTCCTGATGAAAGTGAAATTCCACTTAATATAAGTGTACAACCTTCCAGTACAGAAGCTAAAATTACATTAGAGCAACCAAATTGTTCATTTATCAAAGGACAAATTGAATATTATATTTCGGCACAATGCACAAGCAATTGGTGTTCAAAGAGTACAATATCAACATTAAATTCTGATTACTATCTTGCACAACAAGAATTAAATCTAACGGGATTACTGCCTTATTCAACGTACATTATGGATGTTAAAGTTGGAAGAACGAATAAGATTTTATATAAAGATAAACTACGAACAACCACATTTAAAACTCTTCCAGCAGGTAACTATCTAAACATTATGTTCAAAGTATAAATTTAGGTACCGCATGGAGAACTCATAGAAATATGATCTGTTTAATGAAGTATTTGGACCGCCATTGACTATCAGAAAATTTGTGGATCTTTCAGAAGTCCATCACTTTGTATGTATTTCTTCTTCTCCCTTGTTTCTTGTTCTTCTTGTTTCTTGTACTGCGATGACGTCGGTGATGTCCATAGAAAGCCCGAAATATATATTACCTATAAAATTAAGATTATCCTTTTAACCTATTTTAAGGTGTTTGCCTTAGCTTTTCAATTTTTAAATTTTAATTTAATGTTGAAAATACCATGAAATTAAAATTATTGTATTTCTTATCGTAGCACCAAATGCCGTTAAATTCGACATATATGAAGAATCTGAAGATATTTTACGCCTTCGAATTACTCCACCATATCCTCCTACTGGTGAACTTGAACAATATGTTGTAAAATATTGTGAATTAATCTATAACAAATTTTATGGTAATTGCGAATATCAAGATTCTGAACCTGTGAGCTGTAAACTAAGAACCGAATATCATTGCGTAGATATATCACAAAATTTAAATGGAAATCGATTGTATCGAGTATATGTAAGTTCCACATTTAAACAGAATATATTATAATATATTATAATAGTAACATAAGTTACTTAAAAAAATTACTTAAAAAATTTTAAAAAATTAGCAAATTAATAATAAAATCACAAAATATACAACAAATTCTCATGAAGTTTTTACAAATGGGTTGTAAGACTTGTTGCTATCATTAGATTAAAATATTTAATTATAGCAAAACTATTGCCGACAACCTGAAAAACGTTTATGTTTCAAAATATTCAACGCATCATTTGTATTTATGATGTATATATTATGTATTTTCAGAAAAATTACTTTTTAAATATTTTAAAATTCTTGAATTAATTATCAATTAATGTACTTAAAGGGAAGAAAAGAAGCACAATGTCCCCCCATAATAGTAATAAAAATTATAGTATGATTTTATATTTTTAAATAAGAAAAAGAAACTCATGAATATTATTTACACTTCACACTTATTCGTATAATATGACCGATTAATTATATGTATTATATAAAATGCATTAGTTACAACGCTGTATGACTTTAAAACATTTTTTTAATTTTAGCTAATCATTTATTGTAGGTTCAAGCACGTAATAAATATATTACTACATTAGGCCCTAAAGTATTTAATGCTGAACAAACTATACAAAGATGTGAGTAGCCACTAATATTAATATAATGCATTTGGTATTTCAAAAATTTAATTTATATATTAGCATCATATGCACCCGAAGAACTAAGTTATTCTTGGGATAACTATTATAATCTAACGCTGCAATGGAATCATCCTTACATTACTAATGGACCTTTGACAAAATTTGTTATTACATTATCTAAAATAAATATAACGTGTTTCAAGTACGATTATATTGTGAGCGAAGAAACTGCAAGATTGACATACAATAATGTGGTAAGCTGAATTGAAATATAATAAATATCAGACATAGGTTGTACAAATTGTAAAAGATCGAGCACAAAGATCCATAGATCATCAGGCTACAGTGGTCATTTCCCAATAACTCTTAGGTCGGATTTCTATAGGTAACTAATCCCTTACGAAAGAATCCTTTCACCAAAGTAAAAGCTTAGTTTCTATGTAAAATTATGTCAAAATTTTGCTTGTAAACTAAGTTTAAACATTTTTTAAAGAATCTTACATAAAGGAAGATATCTTTCACGCATTTTTATTTCATAAGTCTTGGGCAGCTCTTCCATTATGTTCATAATAAATCTCGAAATATTTTAACTATTTTCTATTGAGAAAAATATTTTCGCTAATTTTCAAATTTGATTTTTGTCCAAGTTTTAGATTTTTATGGCATGCTAATTCAAATCCTATAGGATCAAAATTTACTTATATTGAAATAAGATCAAATGCACATGAATTTATAATTCAAAAGAATGTGTGAAATATGTTGATGCAATATTGGCTATCTGGATAAACAATTTTCGCATAATATCTCAAAAGTTTTCTTGTCCATATGTTATAGATTTTTACTGGCATAGCTAAAATTCAAAATCCTATAGGATCAAAATTTGACTCTAATATTGAAATGGCCAAGATCAAATGCAAAAAGAATATTATCAAATTGCAAAATAATGTGTGAAATATAGTTGATGCAATATTGGCTACTCTGGATACAACAAGATTGCATAATATAAAACTGGAAAAACGTCGAAAAATGACTTAGCAGTATTTCAAAAGTGAATTAAAGAACTTCATTTTAATGCCTCAATAAAAGGTAAAATACAATACATCTACATAAATATTTTCTGTACTAATAAAATTTTCGCGAATGTATTACTGATTCATTTTCAATCAAGTGGTTTCTTTTAAACTTTCAATTTTTGAGGTCAGAAGTATCTCTCGTTTTTCTCAAAAATGTTCACTGCCAGTTTAATTACATAATTATGTCACAATGCCAAAAGCTGGAAAAATGCACATGGAACTGGCGTAAACGTTGCCAAGTAGTTCAAAAGTTAAAAAAAACTTTACTTTAAAGTAAAATAACATTTAAAATACCATATCTAGTTGAATTCATGTTGTTCTATAATTTTTTTTATTTTAACCGATTGTTATTATATAAAAATAGTTCAAGACTGCGGTCTCTAGATGGAATTGCCCGGTACCTATATTACTGGCAGTTCGTGCCTGACTTTCCATAAATTGATAGGTAAATAGGAATCCACAAAATAGGTAAAAACAATAAAATTACTATATATGAGTTTCAAAAGGAAGAGTGGGCATTAGTTCGGTTGTGTGTAATTTGTTCCAAAATAAAACAATTTGTTCCAAAATTTTATCAGTGTGCTCCGGTTTTTCTACTAAAGGATTATTGTGAAATAATTTACCTATCAATTTAAAAGTCTTCTAAAATAATTTTAACAAATTTTTTTAGTATTCAGTAGAAAATAAAGATTGCTATACTTCTCGTCTTACCGTTACAATTCAAAGTTTTAATGAAGTGGCTGGTAAGACAGCTACTTTAGACATATACAGTCCTCCCGAGACGCCTGCTTTAACCAATCAACCGTATATTGTAAATATTTCAAATACAGCTATCACTATTGCATTATCGGTTCAAAAAAATCCTGATCTCGAAAAGGTGACTATTTATTTTCGAAATAATCAGTTATCGAAAGACCTAATAATGTATTATATTTTAGCTTTCTGTATATTATTTTATCAGAAACAAAGTCAAAATTTAAACTTGGTAACCTTGAAGATTCTTTGCACAAATTGGAAAATTTTGATACATTGGTACCTGCAAGGCTTATTGCAAAATATAACTTAAATACAGAAGTGCCGATGGAAAATCTTACCATTGGAAATGGTAGCACCATTGATTCGCTGCTGAATGATGTTGTAAACACTGGAATAACGTTGACTCCAAATACTTTATACACAATTACAATAATAATATTAAATGAATATCAAGAAAAAAAAAGATATCGAGTTTATGAAATCGTTCAAAAAAACGAGTAATAATTATTCATCTAATAATGCATTATATTTCATAATTCTTTTATTGCTGTTCCTGCCCTTGTTATGGATTTGCTACAGGTGATGTTATAGAAGTCTAAAATAAATAACATTAAATACATAAAGTAAAATTATTTTTAGAAAACGTAAAACTGGGAGGTGGTGTTCAATAAGGAGTAATAAGAGTAATAGACGTACGTATTTGGATTAAAAGTTGTAAAGCAGAGACTTTAATTATTTTTTAAAGCGAATTTTATTACTAATAAATTCTAAATTAAAACAAAGTATATAATTTTAATTTTGTCTGGATTTTATATGGACAAATTAAAATATTGCACTGTTTGGCAAGCTGGAAAAACTAATGGGAATGTTAACCTCTCTATAATTCTAATATGACTCACTAATAATTAGTAGCTTTAAGTAATTCACTTTATTACCTACTAAATAAAGGATACAGTGTAGATAATAATGTGCAGTACAAAAAAATAGTAATTTAAAATTATTATAATCATTATCATAACATATTGCTCCATTACTTTTTACTGTTACAGGAAGAGATCGACGGAATTCCGGTGGTATTCCATTAAAACAAAACCTGGTAACATATCCAATTATTAGTGATCCTGATGTACAAATATCACCAGATCTTGTGGTAGTATATACATAAGTTACTTAGTAATGAAAGTTTGTATATTATCTACATTTTAGAATAATTTACAATTAAATAAAATCGAGGACAATATTCACAGTTGTAAATTTTCTAAAGTAATTAGAGTAACTGATTTTGTCAAATATGTAAAGAACTCCATTATAAATGGAGAGCTTGAAAGGCAGCATTCGGTAATAATTATTATACCTGTTATCACATATTGAATTCTTATAATTTTTTATTATTTTAGTTAATCCTAGGAGAACAACCCATAAAACCTTTGGACTATGGGTATGTGATTCCAAATGGCAGTAACGATATCTTAACCGATGGTAAGTAAGTGTAATATAAGTTTATATCAGTTTTAATAAAGAATTTTATAATAGTTCGAATAAGTTTATTAAACAACTATATTTGTTGTGAAATACAAATATCCAACACAAGTCAATATACATTGAATATATTTATATGTATGAATGTGTAATCTTAGATGATATGAGCATCAGTGTTGTTCCTGTTACACTGCCCTCTCTTCTTGCTCGTGCCATCAGGTTGCGTTAACGCACAACGCACTAGTTTTTACTAAACTAAAGTTGTAGCTCGTTAAATTTGCTATCCGAATTAGATAGTAAATTTTTTATAGTAGTTTTGTTTAAAAGATACAATATTTACAACAAGAACAAAAAAATATAATTTTGAATGTTTTAACATTTCTTCTTTCAATTTAATATATAACACGAAATCCAATGACTATAAGACAAGAGGTTATAAACTAGTTTTTAGATAAGTAAATAATCTTTAAAAATCACTAATTTATTAATATTATATCATCAATAGTTACGGTTTTATAGCCGTTTGACGACAGAAATTTAAAAAAATTGAAGAGGAATACCTCCCAAGGGTTTGGACTACGACAAAAATTTTATTTAAAAATATCTGTTCGAAAAGTGTCTTCTATCACCATCACGGAGGTTTTTCATAGTCACGGGAACACCATATATTGAACTCTCGAATTTTCACTTACATAATATGTATATATTTTTATGGTGCAACTAAAGTATCCATTATCTCAAATTTTAAATTACTGAAATTACTATGTTCTTTGATTGAATGCTAGCTGTGTTGTGCAACTGCTAACTGTTGTGTCTAATATAGTTCTAGCCTGATGTAGTAGTTAGAATCAATGGCACTCAGCCCCCTGGATTCTAGAGTTTCTTCTTTCAGTGTTTTGGGTCGAGGAATGGCAGGACGATGGCCGCTGTAACCCTCCTACCTAAAAATTCAGTATTTATGCTATCAAAAAAAGAACTTTTCCAATCTTGACAATATCAAACCCGATAGTGAGAATTAAACAAAAACTATCTCTTAAACGCACTTTTTACGTTAACTACTTACCATTAGCGGAAATGACCTGGTGCCCGTCTTGCAATAACCTTTTATTTAAATCTTTTCATATTTTATTTTTTAAAATCATTTGTCATTTTAAGGTCTTTCTCTTTTTTACTGGTATAGCAACTATTTACACTATTGAATACATAAATCTTATTTTCTTTTTCCTGTTAGGTTAAGTAGCAAATCTATTCCCGAACTCCAGATTCGAACCAGCATATATTATTCATAAAAGCTCCTTTACTTTGTAATTTGTATAAATTTTTCTTTTTTAATTAATAAATATAATTTGTGTAGCTTAAATGTTAAATATATTATGTTATAGATATTCAGGAGGAAAATAAATACGAAGAAATAGACTGTGATCAATATTCAGACAATATCATTGCCAATTATCTCGAGGTAAATCAAATAAGTACTTTTAAGAATAGCTATCAAAAAATACAATGACACAAATAATTTATTTCAAACTAATTTAAAAAATTGTTTCTATTTAAACATAACTTGTTTTATTATAATTAAGGAAGATTATTTTCAAGTTCTCATTAAAGTTATAATTTTACTCAATCATGTAATTTTATTTTTTATTTTTTTTACATTACCGATATTTCAAATTAATGTACATTATAAGTTCTTAATAATTATACTTGATGAATATCTTTAGGGCTACATTTCTAAAATGCGTATGTTGTTACGAGTATTCCTCAAGTAGCCGCCGTTAACAAGTTTTGGAAATTGATTTGGAAAGATAATGTTAAATATATAGTATTATTATCCAGTTTTATGGAAGAAGAAAAGGTACTGAGTGACACATAATAAATATAAAACTATTGTTTAATTCAATGCTCATAGTTTATGAATATTAATATCACCACTTACGTTTTAGAGAAATATAAAACAATATTGGCCAAAAATTAATGAAACTACACAATATGGAAATGTTTCAGTAAAATTTGTATCGAGTGAAATATTTGCTGATTACGAATATCGCACATTTCTAGTATCATCAAGGATGTAGAAAGACAAGTAAAATTTACAAAATGTATTATTTACTAACTGAATTTTTATTTTCTTTACTATCAGGTACAACAATTACACTTTACGTCTTGGCCAGATTATGGAGTTCCAATGTATCCACATAGTTTGGTACCACTATTTAAAATACTACTAACATTTCCTGAAAGCAATTCTCCAATTGCTATTCATTGCAGGTAACGGTAATATAATATTATTTATTAAGCAATCTTAAAAATCCGAATAATTATTTTCTTTAGTGTGGGTATGGAGCCAATAGGTACAACAATTTTATGTGATTTATGCTTGAAAATGGCTGTACATGAAGAAGTTATGGATATTATAAAATGTCTACGAAAAATAAGGGCACAACTAAGGAAGCTCATTAGAAGTTTTGAACAATATAAATTTGTTCATTTAGTTCTATTGGAATGTTTAATTCATCCTGACACAAGC
The DNA here is from genome assembly GCA_036346125.1 of Lycocerus yunnanus. Taxonomy (NCBI): domain Eukaryota; kingdom Metazoa; phylum Arthropoda; class Insecta; order Coleoptera; family Cantharidae; genus Lycocerus; species Lycocerus yunnanus. The sequence continues at coordinate 8,059,207 of JARFIX010000018.1, forward strand.
ATTGCCTGTGATAATGAAGCGGAAAATAATATATTACGTCTTTTAGAATCAACTACGATAGAAGAGCAATTCCAATACATCAGTGAAGTAGCCTGGCAGGATCAAGCTATGAAACCATTGTTGGAAATTTATGAAGAACCTACATGGAAGGAAAAAAATAGAGTTCAAAACATAGTACCTAGTAAGAACCTAGAAATTATTGAGTTTTCTGCTTTGGTCGACACGTTTATATTGCAGGTGGACATGGTCGTGTATATTTATCACGCTATCCTATTACAGAAGAAAATTCCGATTATATTAATGCAGTGGAGGTTGACGGATTGAAAGCTCCAAAAAGATTTATAGTTACTCAACAACCTCTACCCAATACAATATCAGATTTTTGGCGTATGATTGATGAAAAAGAAGTTTCCACTATTGTCTCTTTAAATACTATCAGCATAGAAAATGATGTTAGTATTATTTTTTATTTTATCTTTCGAGTACACATCTTTTTTTTCGATCAACGAGCACATTCTGGGTCGACCCGACCCTGTTCAATTTTGTATCCAACTACAACTCCACAGCTACGAAAACTTTTTACCGTACAAAAATTTAGAGGTTTGACTATGTATATAGAAACAGTTTATAATTAATTATTTTATGTGCATTTGATGTCTTTCATATAATTAAAAAAATTTAAGAAAATCACTATGAAAAAAAAGGAAATTTTATTAAAACTAAACAATACTTGTAACGCGCTGCGTCCGCATATTTTTAGACCCAGTGTGTACTCGAAAGGTTAATAAGTAAAACTTTTTAATTTTTTGAATATTTCCAGAGGAGTTGCGTGTTTTGGCCTACACTTTTAATTAACGAAATTCAGCCAGTACCTTATCTTCTCATTAAGTTTATTCAGAAAATTCGTAACCAGGAAATTACAATTGTTAATTTAGAGTTGTGCAATATGAGAAATAAAGTAAGTATTCACAAACAATAGTGTTTAAAAAAATCGAATAATTGATATCTTCAGGAGCATTTCAAACGTGATATTTGTTTAATAAAATTAAAAAATTGGGCTGCCAATCAATTAATCCCAGATTTAAATTCGACCTTGGCAAATGTATGGTGTGAAGTGAAGAAATTACCTCAAACTAAGCATCCAATTGTAGTTACTTGCTAGTAAGTTAATTTATTCAATACAAATATTATTTAAACCGTAAATTATATAAAATCTAACATAAATTATTTGACATTTTCATCACAAAGTTTTTCAAAGTTTTTAAGTTGGTATCTCATTTAAATAAATATTTTAGTGATGGGGCAACTGCGTGTGGTTTATTCATAGCGTTTACGTTTGTAATAGAAAAAATTAAACTGGAACGTCAGTGCGATGTTTGTTTAGCTGTTCGAACTGTACGTCGTAATCGAGCACAGTTTGTGAGCAAACTGGTAGGTCTTGAAAATCTAAGTTAGGTATTATGGAGGTATTTATATTTTAATTTATTTTTTATTTTAGGAACAATTTAAATATTTGTATCGTGCAGCAATTGCACACTTAGCTCGCTTTGAATTATATGCAAATATCTCTTCACATCGACCATAGAAGAAGTTTAAAAACAAAATTTAGTTTTAGTGTGTTATGTTGGTTTCAGTAGCAAAGCCAGGAACTCAAGCACCTAACAAGCATTTGAAAAAATCATAAGAAATTAATAATATTTTACATATTTTTATAACGTAATAATATATAATTTAGTTACTTGAACAGCTGCAGAAACACCACTAATAATTATTATGTGTATGTATATAGTTTAATTTTTATTGAACTATTAATTGATTTTGTAAATTGGTAAATCTGTTTAGCTACGTATTTAAACCAATATTTTAATTTAATACATTATTGATCAACTGTGTTTCGATTTATAGAAAGAATCTCGTGGTAGACAAAAAATTGTTGTTATTTAAAAATTACTTATTTAAAAATTAACAAAATACAAACTTACAAAGTATAATATTTTAAGATATTGTAGTTCTAATGTGAGAAATACATAATTTTTTGCATTTGCAATATAATGATAATCACCTGCTTGTGATGATTATTTCATCTTTATTATTACTTTATTTTTAACAATCAAGATATTACATATTAATATAGTCTACATAGCACAAACATTTTCAGCACTTTGAATTTAGGGGAAAACCATATTAAACTTTTATATATCAGTACCAACTTAAAACAGTAATGGCAACAAGGAGGTTTTGCTTCGTTTATATGTTGTGCCATTTGTAGAGTTTTTTTTATGTAGCACTAGCATAAGACAAACGTTAAAAATAAGCAAGGAGTTGGTGTAATCAAAGTTATTAAAATGGCACTTAATTAAATTTTTATTAATATTAATTATTTTCAAAAAAAACCTGTCAAGTAGTGGTAATTTAATATTATTATTATTATACATAATAAATAATTTTTAACCTATTATCCACAGTTCAGAAGTCAATGGACATCTTTTTTTAGTCCGGGAAAGGTCAATTTGCTTGACCTGCAAAAAACATCTAAATGTAAATATTCACTGAATGTTAAATGGATGTTAGATCAAAATCGGCAATCAAAAGTTTTTAATACCAACCTTTAAATTACTTTATTGAAATAATTTGCATAATACATAAACTCCTATATATGTAGCTTCTTTAATTAAATAATATTGTAATTTTATAATCAAAGTGAAATTGTTTGAACTACCAAGATCATAAAATTTGATATATCCCACAATTAACTTTAAAAATTTAAGTGATCAAAACCAAATTTTACAAACTTAACGAATTCGTTATAATAATGTAGTAGTTATAATAGAATTGAGCTGTAAATCATGTTACAATTAAATATTAATTTTATTCATTTCAACTATTATTAGGCCAACAAGAATATTCTATGCTGGTTGGCACTACATATGTGCATATACTAAGCAGCATATTAATAGTTGAGACAACGGTCCAAGCACTCATCATATGATTCAAAATTGTTGCCATTAGAATCACATCCCCCGTAAACAAATTCTTCACAATCATTCGTTTCTGAATTATACCACCACCTGATAAAATGAGCTCTGCAAGGTCCTGTATACTTCGGCCGAAGGCATATATCACCATAATCTGCAAATATTTGTTAATATAAAGGGTCTACCAATCAGGGGTTTGTTTTAAATTTTAAAAGAAACACATATTTTGTATGAAAATTTTCTAATTCTCTACTGAAATATGTTGTAGGGGCTTGAACATTTATGAATGGAAAACAATATCCGGTAAATGTCCTCCACGACTACGTTTGCAGACGTCGATTCTTTTAACAAAATTTTCGAATACATTTTGCATAATTGCGAACTTATTTCTCGGATGACGGCTTCGATATTTGTTTTAGTTCTGAAATTGTTTGTGGATTATTCGCGTAAACATTATCTTTCACATAGCCCCACAAAAGAAGTCCAATGGCGTTAAATCACAGGATCTTGCTGGCCAGTTGACGTCACCTTTTCGCGAAATTAAACGCCCGTTAAATTTAGTTTTCAATAGTTGGATTGTTTCTCGCGCTGTATGGCACGTAGCTCCATCCTGTTGAAACCACAAGTCTTCCACACCCATATCATCCAAAATAGGCCATAAAAATTGGTTACCATATCCCTATAGCGAACTCCATTGACAGTAACGAAAGCACCAGCCTCATTTTCGAAAAATAGGGACCAATGATGCCCCTACCCATAAACCACACCATACAGTGACACGAGATGGATGTAGTGGTTGTTCAACAACTGCTTTTGGATTTTCAGAAGCCCAAATTCGACAATTTTGCTTGTTAACATACCCGTTTAAGTGAAAATGTGCTTCGTCCGAAAAGATGATTTTTCTGAAAACAAGCACCACGTTCAATGATCCAATCAGCAAATCTAAGACGTTGAGAATGATCTGCTGGCTTTAATTCTTGTACCAGTTGTATCTTATAAGGCTTTAGAGCTAAATCCTTCCGTAAAATTCGCCATGTGGTCATTGTGGACAGGCCTAATTGTTGAGAACGTCGTGAAACCGATAAATTTGGGTCCTCTGTGACACTTTCACGTACTGCAGCAATATTTTCGATTGAACGACATGGACGAGCACATATTTTGTGCTTACGTTTACTACTGAACCGGTGGACTCAAATTTTCGCACTAAATTCGCAATTGTAGTCTCAGATGGACGATCGTTACAAATAAAAATATCGCGAATTTTGCGAAATGTAGTCTTCACGGATCGACCATTTTCATAATGGATTTGAATTATCTTAACACGATTTTCGAGCGAAATCAAAGGCATTATATTAAATGTTGACCTTTATTATACATATGATAAAAACTGAATAACAGAACTGCCTACTTGACCTATTTCAACCAAATTTAAAACAAACCTGATTGGTAGACCCTTTATTTAGTTTTTGATTATTTAGTTTGGTTATTTTACATAAACACACAAAGTCCGGACTTAAGTGCGCTTGCGTTATCGCATTGACAACTCATATGTTCACAAATTTTTTTATTTGCCCATTTTTTTTGTTTAAAGATTTTGTTTGCCCGCATTATTCGCTTCAAGCTTTTAGGCGGCTGAATTTTTTTTCCTATTTTTAATTTATATCAATAATTATATTATTATAAATTATAATAAACAGCAATTATTTATTACTATATTTATTTAATAATATAATTTTTTCATTTTGGAAATAAAGTGTCTTTTTTTAAGATAGATTACTTCTTTATGTTAGTTCAAACATATTATTTAAGCAGCCATGGATTCGTAAGTTATTTAAGTGAGATTTTCATAATATAGTTATCAAACAGGAAAACTAAAATTTGCTAAATTCGAAGATTTTAAAAATTGGAGAACAGTAGAAGATAGAGAGGTCAATTATGCAAAGCAGAGTACGGTTCAAAGCCAAATGTAAAGATTACGTATTACTTATAATAAATTGTAATCAATGCGATTCATATTGTAATTTTTTTACAAGAGCAATAATTAGGTTAATTAAAGTGTTTAATGACATCAAAAATTTTTAAAACAGGAAAAAACAGAGGGAAAAATGTTTCATATTTTTCCTTCAAGCAAAACTAAATCTGGATTTAATTTTATTAATGTTTTTTATTCTGTTACCTATTTCTTTTACCTTCTAGGGTAACGAAAATGGTGAAAACCCGGTTCCGTTTTAAAATTTAAACGAAATTAGAGAAGGGTTTTAATTGCGAAAACAATAACTGGACTTTATGTTTTTAATTACCGGAAGCTTGCAGGTACGCTATGAAACCCTTTAATAATATTTAAGTAATAAGACAATAACATAATTTTAATAATTTTAATTTTGTAAACCAATTCAATTTTAATATTAGTTCACAAATTTTAAGACAATTCAATTTAAATTGACTTCACAAAAATAGGTTATTTGATTCAAATTTTTAAAAATTATAAGGTTAAATGAACAATAAAACGAAAAATTATTTGTGAGCTTTCAGCAATGGTTACTGCTGTCATCAGATAATTATAATTAATTATAATTTTTAAAAATTTGAATCAAATATTAATTTCAAGGTTAATAATGTATATAATTTCAAAAATAGGTTATTCAAAATAGCTGATCCGACTTTTCGATAAAAATTTCATTAAAAAAGACTTATGGCTTTGTACCACGTTAGAGTCAAATTTATTTTTTTGTTTAGAATTCGAATTCATGGGTTACAATAAATTATCTCAAAGAGGTACAATTTGTTTAAAATGCAATCGTTTAAACAAATACGATAATTTACAGATTTTGCTAAAAATAATTTTTTTTTCTAATAATTTGGTCCATTTTAAGAAGAAAAGATTTCTTGTAGGATTTTCGTAAAATACTTCTAAAAAAAATTATGAATTTTTGAAGTTCCAAAATGAAGCATTTTTTACCAACCTCAAAAATTCATAACTTTTTTAGAATTATTTAATGCCAAATTTACAAGAAGCCTTTTCTTCTTAAAATAGGCCGAATTATTAGAAAAGATATAGTTCGAACCAAAATATAAATTTTTGTATTTGTTTAAACAATTGCATTTTATTCTGAGACAATTTTAAACAATAAATTCAGATTCTATGCAAAACTCAAATTAGAAACACTTTGATTTATCCATGGACCTCTGATACACGCAGAATCATACCTTAGCTTCGATTTTTTCAATATTTTTTGAAAAGGATTGGTTTAAATATACTCTAAAACTTTGTTTTACACTAGATTCACTAATTTTATGGTTCTACTAATATGCCTGGTAACCGGCTTAGATGGGTGGGCAAATGAATTTTTATTAAGGTTATTAAGAAACATTAAAAATTTTTTCATGTTTGTAAAATAAAGAAAGACAATTTAATTTTTAAGGTAAATCTCCTTAAAGCATCTTAAAGTACACATTTCAAGCTTTAAAAATCTCATCTATAAAAACCCCATAACACGATTTAAGCAAGAGTAATATGTGATTAAAGTTAGGTATACATATCAAATTTTATTACTTTTTTAAAATTTTGAAATTTGGAAATGTGCATCTTCAAAGATAAATTTTTGAAAATTTTTTTACTTTTTGGATTTTTTATACAGTACTTCGAGTGTAATCTGTGAAAGTTTCAGGTCTTTATCTCAAGAATTGCAGAAACGATAAAACTTTTAGCGATTTTATCGAAAATCGGTGTATGTTTTGGCTATATTATATATACTACGCTTATATACATTTATTTTATTTTTGAAAATAAAAAAATCCAATAACCACATGCTTCTTCTTTCATTTAAGCTTTTGTGAACTTAATTTTCTTAACATGTCCAGAGATGTATTCTTAACATGTTCAGAGATGTATTCTCAAAAGTTACCGCTTCCATGAATTATTCCGAAGTAAAAACCTTTATTGACTCCACTATATAAAATTATTGCATATATTATTTTATTTAACCTTTTCCAAAAAACAAAAAAACGGGTTTAAAATTTTAAATTTCGTTTGTAATTTATATAAATTTTATATTAAAAATGGGTTTCCCAAAAAAATCAAAATTTTCCTTTGTTAAATTTTAATTTTAAAAAATTTTTTTTAAAATAGACATAAACCTGGGGGTTTTCCGTTGAACCTTACATTGTTTAAATTTGACCAAAAATCTCAAATGCTATAGTTCAGGTAACTGAAGATTTTTTCGTTTTGTTAAAAAACTTTAAACATGATCCAAGATGTATTCTTAACATGTTCTAGAGATTGTATGTGCTACAAATAGTTACCGCTATCCATGAAAGTTATTCAGTATAAACCTTTATTGAACTCAATATATAAAATTATTGCATATATTATTTTATTTCCGAACGCTTTGCGCAAAAAGGCAAAAAAACAAAGGTTAAAATGCACTAGTTAATTACGTTTGTAATTATATGAACCGAGGTTTATGATTAAAGAACTGGGTTCCATTAAGAAATGTAATTTAAAATTTATTAATTTTCATTTTTAAAATAAATCGAGTTTATTTAAAAAAATCAATTATGTTTTTGTAACATTGTTTAGGGCGCAAATTAGTGTTTTGAATGCATTGAGAATGTAAATTTTGGCGAAGACCGTCAGTCGATGAAAAAATTCATTCGAAAGTGCTGTGTTATTCGAAATAAAACAATCATTTTATACAACTGCAAAAATTAATGTAATTGAATTGATTTAATTTGAATGGTGTCAAATTGATTATATTATAAAATAGAAATCAAATTACGTTTTAATGAAAATTGCTAAACTTAGGAAACGCGCAATTGTTGGTTATTAATTCAGTTACAATTTATTGAATTTGTAATAATTCACGATTCATAATTTCATAATTCACACTTTTCGAAGTAGAATCAGTGACTATAGCAGTGAAGAACTCAAGGTAATAGAAGAGAAATGCCGCAATTTAATCTGTTACCTGCCAAATCAAAATTGAGTATAGAATACTGGTATATTAAATTTCGCAATTGTGTGCAAGCAAATGAATGTATTGCGTAAAGTATCGGAGAAAGTGCTTTTAGCTTATTTAGAAGAAAAGTCTAAAAATGAAACCTGCCACATGTGGTCTACTTTTCAATGCTAACAACACTAATCTAAAGGAAAACTCGACGTCCGAAAATTTACAAAATTGGTGCCTTATCTCAAAAATAATCAGTTGGTTATAGAAGAAGAACAAATTTTAACAGAATATTGAAATTTATATAGAAGCAGATGAAACAAATTTATTTAAGAAGGTACTGGTATTTAATTATATTCATTTTATATGAAGCTAAATTTAATGTATTGCAGGTTGTGCTTATTTTGGGCATAAGTGGGGCTTGTCGTCGAGAAGAGTTAGTAAAATTAACAATCGATGACATAGAAGATGTAGGCTCTGTGTTAATTGTGAAAATTCCAGATACAAAACTCATTCTGAACGTACTTTTACCGTATCAAATGGACAACATATTGAGATATATCGGAAGTACAGGGCTTTGCGACCGACTCATACTTCAAGTCATCGATTATTCTTGAAATATAATAACGGCAAGTGTGTTAATCAACATGTTGGAATCAATACAATTGGAGAAATTCCCAGTTTGATCGCTAAATGGCTTGGAAAGGAATTGTTTAAGCAATACACTGGCCATTGTTTTAGGCGAACCTCTGCCACTCTTTTGGCCAATGCGGGAGGTAATATGACATCTATTAAGCGCCACGGAGGGTGGAAAAGTACTGCTGTAGAAGATTGCAAACTGTCAACCTCCACTTCTCAAAGGAACGCCACTGACGAAGTTCTTGACAACAAGATCTGCACTTCTGGGGGGAAGAAAAACGTGTGTGATGAGGTGTGTGAGAAAACCTACGGCAACCAATCATCTATAAATACTTCTCTGGGACACTCTAGAATTAATATACAAGATTGTTCCAATTGTTCGATTAATTTTTTTTTGTAAGATTTTATTAAATTTGATTAAATTTTGAATACAATATTAGATTCCTATTTTCGTATCTGAATCGTCAAGTTTTTTAACGCGTGAAAAATATTTTTTTCACGGTGAAAAATGATTTCCACCACTTTTTGTTATATTAAAAGATACACTTCGCGTATCGATAGTGATGCATAAATGTCGTCTTTTTGACGTTTGTATAAAAAAATATTTACGGTTCAGTAGATATCATTATTTTTTGTTTTTTTATGATAAATTTTAGCTTTAAAATGAAAAATACAAAAAAGTGTCGCCTTTACTACTTACTTAATAAAAAATGGCCGAATTTTGGTGAAACGTCATTTTTAAAGGTCCATTCGGGTTCATCGGCTTTCTAAAATGAAAAGGTTTTAAATTTTGATAAACATTATATTTAGTTATCGATGATATGCTCCTGTTGTCGATATTAACGGAGATCCTTTTCAATACTTTTTTGTACAAGTAGCTTCCCTATATATATATTTTATTGAAATTATATATTATTAACCTTTGAAATTAATATTTGATTCAAATTTTTTTTAATTATAAGGTTAAATGAACAATAAAACGAAACATTATTTGTGAGCTTTCAGCAATGGTTACTGCTGTTATCAGACATATTAATGTTTCGTTTTATTGTTCATTTAACCTTATAATTTGAAAAAAATTTGAATCAAATATATATATTTTATAAATTATTTATAGTTAGCAGCAGAAAAATTATTAAGTTTATTTAAATGTTACAAATATTTTAAAAACTTACTGTAATTTCAATTATACCAGAGCACATAAAGATTATAACAATTATATACTTCATAATAATGGAAATAATCTTGAGTTCTACTATAGAAATGTTAATTTTCAGGCCTATAGTACTTTATTTGTATAGGTAATCGCCTTTTTATAAGTTTAACATGTTTATTATTATCTCGTAGGTTACAATTATCTAACGAATTTAATTAAAATTAAAATTTATTACGCTTAAAAATAATAGTATAATACTTCATTTTAAATCTTGTTTTAGATCTGCCCACATATTATAATTAATCATTACAATACAAAATCCGTCAGAAAAACAGAGATAAGCGGTATTGTAATGTTTTTCAGAATTTTATGTATTATGATTTGGTAAAAAATAAATTTAAATTTAAGCTTGGAGAGCTCAAAATTTTGATTTTTGAATTTGAACACCCCAAGATTAAAATTAAATTTATTTTTACTTGGGTTTTTACTACTTATCTTTTATAAGCTTAATTTAAAAATTTTTTTAATATATAAGATATTGGAATCAATAAAGGTTTTTAACTTCTGAAAATTCCAGAAAGCGGTAACTTTTGAGAATATATTGTAATGTCACAATTACATGACTTCTAGTTTTGGTCACTTCATGACAAATTTTTATATCGGAAAAGCCTGAAAATTTTAAAATTAAATTTTTGTAATCAAACGATAACGTAACTTGCCAGGGATTGTGTCGGGTCAATTCCATTACAACATTTATTAATAAATACAATTTATTTAATCAATGGACGGCCAAAAGGGCATAGTTGGTTTGTTTCCGAAAAGCAGTCAATGAACCCTCACAGCATGAATTTTCATTGTTCGGGAAAGTATATAAAAATTCAAGCGTTTTCAATACGTTTTTGTAAATATTTAGTTTTAATTTAGTAGTAAGTAAAAATAAGTAAGTTGGGTTTGCAAAAACAATTAGTGCTTCATCAATAAACAATATTTCAGGTTAATTAAAGTACCGCGATTTGGTTAAAGCAGTTTCGACGTATTTATGCCCTCAAGAGGGTACTCTAGCAATTAATATCTCAAAGATATTGCAAGCATCTTGTGAGAGGACCACCGTCTTTACGTGCCTTCCGAAGCACGGAGACAGCGTTACAAAGTGAACTCTACTCGGATGCAAACCGGGGAGTCCTACCTTAGCAATTCATCGCGCTAACAACCATGCCAATGACCGTCTCTCTTATTTCATACTTGCTAAAACTTAATAAAGACGAATACCTAAGAAGACACTTTTGATAAGTGATTGTAGTTGTAAGGCAGTGATTTGGTATTGGGAATTTACAGGAAAAAGAGAGTAATTTTGGATTTCGAGGCGACAGAGACGAACATTGAAAAACCTAAAGCTGAAAGCAGCGTTGGTGTTAACCCTGGTTGACAGTTCCGAATAATACCAACCGTGAATATCTGGGGAATTGTTGAAACGCACCGAAGAGAAACCATCAACACAAACGCGAACATAAACAAAAACATAAACACCTTTAAATAAAGTTTCTATAACATAGGTACCTCCGAGGCGTTGAGCCGGGTGCTTGTGCTTTACACGAATAAAACACTAATACGCGAGAATTGGAAAATAGAATTAATAATTTACATTGAAGAGAAACCTAACAAAACGATCATAGATGAGTAAGGCAACAGAGGTAAGAACACGATCAAACTCCCAACCATCCATAACAGAGTACACTAAGAGAACAAGAGAAGAAGAAGAAACCGAAGAACTGATAAAGGTGTGCCAAGAAGTAAAAAAACCATTAGGTCACCAACAAAGGATAACACTAACACAAACAAGGAGCCTCGTAAGGAACAGAACGAGATGGAAGAGATGAAGAACATGTTAAGGAACCTTACAGGTGTGGTAATGGAAACCAACCAGGAAATTAAAAAGAACAATAAAGATGTGAGGGATATAAAGGATAAACTAGATGTTCTCGAAGCAAAATGGAGTGAGGAGAGGCAAGCATTAAAAAACGAAATCGAAGAACTTGTGAAACCACAAAAAAGCAGGAAAGTCAAATAAAGAAACTCGAAACACAATTAGAAAGCAACAAAAAAAAGAGAAAGATGTGCAACATAGTTATTAGGAATTTCCCGAATGCTGGACCAATTACATGTAACAAAGTCGAAGAATTCCTGAACAGAGAAATACAAACACAGGTGAACGTGATAGATGCTTTCAAGGTGGGAAGAACAGAAGAAAATCAAGTGGTGGTAGCAAAGCTAAGGGATTATAAGCAAAAACCAACGGTAATGGCTAACAAGAACAAACTAAAGGTTCCAAAATGCACAAGAGAGCGACTTGACAGGTCAAGAGAAAGAAATTTAAAATAAAATATGGAATATAGCCAGGGAGGAAATTAAAAACGGAGAAAAGGTGAAGGTTGGTTACCAGAGGATGCACAAACGAAAAAACATACATATGGGATAAGCAGGAAGGATGTCTGAAGCTGAAGGCCGACATGGATGGTGAGCGAATAACAACAATGGAAACACGACACATAGCAAAAAACTAAGTGAGCGGGTCGGAGTGGAGGGAACGTCTCAGCCCGAAGCTCCAAGTATGATGCAGGAGACAAAAAGGACGACAAGGCAATTCACAAGGAAAAAAAGAAGGAAAAGAACCCAAAGAATAGCCACCTGGAATGTAAGAACAATGTTACAACCTGCAAAAATGATTGAAATAACTAAAGAACTCAAGAGATACAACGTTAATATTGCGGCAGTCCAGGAAACCAGATGGGGGAAACATGGGGAAATAAAGACAGGTGAATATGTATTTTTGTATGCTGGAGAAGAAAAACAGGGCAAGAACGGAGTCGGTTTTTTTGTCAAAAGAGAAATGGAGGATAGTATATTACAGTTCAGACCAATAAGTGGAAGACTTGCACACTTGAGAGTAAAATCTAAACCATCAAACTTATCGATCATAAATGTGTACGCACCGACCGAAGAAAAAGAAGAAAATGAAAAAGAAGCATTTTATGAATCTCTAGAGGATTTAATAGAAGTGATACCTAAACACGACACGCTGATGGTGATGGGGGACTTTAATGCTAAGGTGGGGAAAGAAGATTACCTGAATGATGTATGTGGGAAGTACACCATCCATGAAGAGACAAATGATAATGGAGGCAGGATGTGCAATTTAGCGGCGGCAATGAACCTGGTTGTGAAGAGCACTAAGTTTAAGCACAAGACATTACATAAGGTAACGTGGATGAGACCGGGGGTGGCCTGTGAACATGGAAACCAGATCGACCATGTGCTAATAACAAAACAAAACGCGACATTCATACGAGATGTGAGATCTTATAGAGGAGCAGACGCAGATACAGACCATTTATTGGTGATAGCTGAAACCAGGAAAAAATTTATAACTAACACAACAAGAAAACATAAGATACAGAGATGGGCGACAGAAAGACTAAATAATGTACAAGTAAGGAAAAGATATGAGAAGGAAACTGATGATGAAACACGTAATGCAATAGGAAAAGAGGATATTAATGAAGAATGGAAAATTATAAAGACCACTGTTGAAGAATGCGCAAAGAAAGTTATAGGATACAGAGAAGGAAGAAAAGATAAAGCCTGGTACGATGAAGAATGTGCGAACTACACCGAACAGAAGAGGAAAACGAGAGAGATATGGCTAAGAACAGAAAATGAAGAAGACCTAAGTACATACAAAGAAAAGAGAAAACTAGCTAGAAGTATGTTTAAAAAAAAGAAAACCACGTGGCTGAACGAAAGATTGGACGAAATGGAGAACAATAACAGAATGAATAATACAAAAGACTTTTTCATGAACATCAAGGAATATAGAAACAAAACCCCAGCACATAGGAGAGTAGTAAAAGACGCAGAGGGCGGAACGGTAGAGAAAGTGGAAGACAGAAAGAAGGTATGGAGGAAGCATTTCTAAAGTTTGCTGAATGGAGATGATGAAGGACAACGGACATACGTATTTGTAAAAAGAAACGAAGAAGAACAAGTTATACAAGATCCTAAGATTTCTTAACACCTTAAAGAATTCTTAGCGCTCGGTGAAAACCAAATTTGACATAAGAGTTTCTTATCTCAAAGTTAGGGAACTCCTAACGTTAGGAATTGATTGGTGAAAACGAACATTAGTGTTGGAAAAACTCAAATGGCTTTTTTAAACCATCTTTTTTTCTCAATAGCGGACACTTCTCAATAAGGAACATTTTTACGTTTCCCGTCGGTGTCCGCTATTGAGAAGTTTTACTGTACCATATTTCTTTTTACAAATATTTATCAATAATCGAAATTCCTTGACGACCCAAAAAAAAATTTTTATTATTATTTTTACAGAAAAGGTGTCATGAAACTTTTTGGGAGAGTTGGGAGAGTATCAACTCTGATTGAAGTTCATAATTATTGTAATGATGTAATGATAAAAATTCCAATAAATTTTGGTTTACTAGATTTTTGTTGTAAATTTTACCTTATAAAACTTCTTCAATAAATAAAAGAAAAAAATGGAAATAAAAGAAATCAAACCAAACATAATATTATAATAGAATGATTAATAGTTAATAAGTTTATACGCAATACACTGTTCATACCTTGATCCGATCTCCAATAAAATTCTAGAATAATTAAGAAATTAAAAATTTATACAACAATAAAAAGGTTAAATACAATCAGAAAAACCTTAGTCAGCCATAAAACGAAAATCAATGATTTGGATAAAAGCTTGTATATGCAGTAAATTACAATAAATACAACGCTAAATACATAATATGCCAAACTTTCCAAAAACTCAGAATGTGACTTAGGAAACGGGAATAAAAATAATTATCTGCTGGATTCCAACTACAGATCATCAGTAATAAAGACATAGAATTGATATACCATAAAAATAAGAAAATAAAATTAAACTTACTGGAAATCTAACCGAACAATCTTGTTGTGATTTTGTTGATCAATTTCGTTGTGTCTTTTGTTATTAAATATTGTTAATATTTTGTCTGACCTTGCAGTCGAGACATCCCGCCGCCGTTATTTCGCCGTTCCCTGCTATAGTAATCTATTGCTTAATGTTAAAATAAAAACCTTAAAATATTGTTAAATTTACATTACAATATTTAAATATAAAATATTGTCAAGTTTAATAATGATCGGACAATTGAATTATTATTGATATTTGGTCTATTTGAAAATTACAAGAGGGGCCGTGCGTTTTAAATATTGCAAAGAATTTTTACTATAAACGAGAATATAAAACTACTTTGATTAAATAGTTTAATTACAAATACGATTAAATTAAAATAAAGTAGGAATTTCTATGCAGTTAATTATGGGTCAAATGCACAAATATTTCCTTAGTAGCAGTTTTAATTTTTTGACACTATCGTTTTAGATCTACAGTCAGCAATTATTGTCTGGTACGGTATTGAAGGCCCCAAGACTTTTATGTTTTTTGGACTAGAAGTTTTTGCTTTCCGATCGTATTTCTTTTAATTCTGCTGTGATGGGTTGTGGAGTTTGAACCGTAAGTGGATAGTGGTCGCTTAAACCGCCGACGATGTTTACTACCTTCCATTTTCTCAAGGAATTTAATTCACTAATAAACCAACATGCAGCTAATCCCAAGTAGAAAAAACTTCGATTTATACTACTGCAAATAGGCGCATTCTATGTCGTTAAAGTATTATTTGTATTCTAAGTAGAATACAGTTTGTAAATACTCAAGGAGGATTAAGAATATCTAGGAATTTTTCCTGAGAATGTTTATAAATGTGTGCAATTTTAGAAATACTAGTGCACCCCCTGAATATCTGCAAGTGCAAAATTTTTAGTATTGGTTAACTCCTTTAATTTATGGTTTCCTACCGCGCATTGAAAGGAAAATTGGGACGGGTTAAGAATCCCGAATCGGGATTTTACCATTTTGAAGTGGATTATGAAAGATGAGGGTCTAATTAGCGTATAAAAAATAAAATTTGCGGAATATTCACACAATTTTGAAAAAACGGCTTTAAAGTTAATTTGAATGCAATTTTATCATTGGCTCTTTTCAACTATAACCCCGCCCCAAAATTGAAAGAGGCTGTGGCGACAGTAAATATACCAGAATCTCGGTTTTCGACGAATTATGATAATAATGGTGTAATTAGCTAATAAAAAATTAAAGTTGTGATCGGACAACAAATTTTCGAAAAAAATCACTTTGTGTGAATTCGTTTCGGAGGTGGTTGCACTGTCAAAACCTATTCTCGCACCTACGCGACCCTCCGGGTCGCTCCGGACTCGAACGGTTTTGACACGTGCTAAACTCATTAAAACATCCCTTAAGCGGCTCCAACTCGAAAATTTTGAAAGTTGACGCGACGGATCTCTGAGACGACTGGTATCACCCACCACTAGTCACTGTCGACCCAGGCACAGCACACGTACCGCCAACAGAATAAATGATACCTTTTCATTTTAATACACTTACATGTATTTCTTATGGGAAAATTGCAATTTTCAAAATTAAATTGTGGCCTTATTACAACTCCAAAATTGATCCTCACCTTAGAGAGCTTGTATTTTTGTGTTCTTTCGTTTGGTATAGCCATTTCTATAGGGAAAAGTGTATTTTCGAGTTCGGGATTATTAACTCTAGCCGGAAAATTGTATTTTAGGAATCACGTAAACTTTTATACCGTACAATATAATGTTTGTAAAAAAAGTGTATATTATACATATTGTAATTTACCTATTGCAATTATACTATGTTATGTATGTCATTAAGAACAAATTCAAAAGCATAATGGAAAATAAACATATTATGAAGAAAATAAAAGTTAATTATATAAATAAATATGTTTTTTTTTCATAATATTGTAATTTTTATCTGCGAAACTTTTGAGGTATATTTATATCAAAAATGATAACGTATGACGAGTAATTGGTCAACTAATCAGAACAAAAGGAAGTACTATTAACCGATGTTTTAAAAATTTCCGTTTAAAATAAATTCATGATGTACATATAGGTAGTTTTAATGTTAATACCATAGTCGTAAATATGAATAAATTTAGTTGGTAAGTAATTTAAAATACATTTTTAATTTATATACCAAAAGGCACAAGGAACATATAAGTATTTCTAGCTATTTCAGCTGATTTTTGAACCCAAAATTTCTTGAGCGTTGGAACCGAAAGGAATTTTTTTTTCTATTTAAATCCAAAATTAAATTTCAAGAGCTTTTGCGACATAGGTTTTAATTATTAAATTTTTCTCAATTTCGTAATTACATGCAAATAGATATCGATAAGTAATTAGGAAAACTACTTCGTAAAAATTTGACAGTTAAATTAAAATATCAATTAACAGTGATTAATTCTGACTATAATTATTGTAGTCTGGAAGCTACCACTATGACATTGCTTACAATTTACATTTGGCCCTGCTTACAGATTTTCTCTTCCAAACTAAAGCACTAAAATAGTTTTCGATTCCGAAATAAATATTTACAATTTTTGTAGTACTACTTGAAATGACAATTTTCAAAATATTTTTATCTTATTATTTAACTGAACTTTATTTAAATATTGTTATTTTTTTAGGTTTTTTGTTCAATGGTGTTTCTTAATCATTAAATCTAGCGCGGTTCCAGATGTTACTCTTGTTTTACAAAAATTACCAAGAGATGATTCAAATTTCAATATGACCTGCGTATTAAGCGGAGAAAATTTAAACTCGGGAATTGCTTGGATTCTACCGATGGAATTCAAAGACGAAGGCTCCAAAACTTACGGTAATTACACCTTATAAGTAATATAATAATTTTCCTGATTTAAAAAATTTAATATCTAAATATTAGATTAATCTCCTAAGGTTTTTTTATAAGTTATATACATATGTACGTATTTATGCATAACTCAGTGATATGTATTGTTATAGAAGCAAAATAATGAGGAAGAGCTGATTTTTTACCTTTTCAGGTAAACAAATCTTAGTTGTAATCTTAACAATAAGAAGATATAAGGTTAATAGGAGTGATTAATATTAACAATTTGAGTTAGCCAAAAAATTAATATTTATTTTAAAGTGTCATCGACGAAATTAATTTCGAAAAATAATATTATTCAAATGATCGCTTCTGCTCTTGCTACAGGACCGAATCCAATAAACCCAACTTTCAAGCACTTTATTCGATAAATCAGGCTTTATCTCACGAATAATACAGCGTTTAATAATTAATTTTAATGCATTAATTGTGTTTGATTCATTGACATAAACCAACGACTTTAAATAGCCCTACAAAAAAGTCGAAAGATGTTAAATTATAACTTCTTGAAGCTTTCTTGGAAGAAATAATTGATTTTCAAAGGTTTCAATTCTTGCGTTTGTAAGAGTATAAGGTACGCGTTCACTTGTCGCAACGCCCGCACCGCCCGCAACGCCGTCCTCAAGTTTTCAGTTGCTTTACATTGTTTTAAATGAAGATGCGTTCATTAGACCGCATACTCATCCACGGGCTGACGGAAATGCGGCCGCCTATATAGCAACGAATGCGGACGGCGTTGAAGGAGTACGTGACGTCATCAGGATATCCAATGTCAGAAAAGATAGCAACGCAACTTATCGCATTTTATGCGATATAAATAAATTATATTTATCATGGATGACCACTTGCTAATTTCATTAGTGAAAATTATGAAGAAATGTATAATTTAAAACATTGTGAATATGCAAATCAATAACGAATTCTAGATCATTAAACAAAGTATGAAATTCCCAAAATATGGTATTTTTTAGATATTAGTAGTATATCAGGTACTATGTATCCAAAAACTTTTTGGTTTTATTCCTTGAATAAGCAGCTAATAATTGCTACTTTTATTTACTTTCGCTATTAATTCCGTTGATGCGATTCTTTGGATGAGTACGTGATGTCATCAGGATATGCAATGTTTTTAAGTTTTTTTTAATTAATTCTATATTAATTAGGTAATAATATTAATTGTACATCGTATATTGTAATTTTAACGATAATTTTAAATAAAATAAATAATAATTTTGATTGTAATACAGATATAAAATTGGCTTACCTTAAACAAACCATTAGCCTTTCTTTAGGCCCGATTCTCATTCTGAATTTCGTATTTTTTCTGGTTATATTCGGTGCCAATATATTAAGCAAAGTTGTAAATTTTTCTGAAGTCATTCTAAAATACTGAAAAAAATTTGAATCGTCTTCTTGTAGATCATTAAATAAAGTGTGAAATTCCCCAAAATATGGTCTTTTTTACATATATCATGTATCCAAAAACCTTTTCTTTTTTATTCTTTGCTTTTTCTTCGTCTTCCATTAATAAGCAGCTTATAATTGCGACTTTACTTTCGCCGTCGCACATCATGTCTCGCCAAACAGTAAAAGATAGCTATTAATTCCGTTGATGCGATTCGAACAAGTGGACGCACTCGATTAAAAAGGCAGATTTAGCCGGTGCGGGCGGTGCAGGCGGTGCGGGCGGTGCGGGCGTTGCGGATAAGTGAACACGTACCTTAAGCCGAAATCCTTCCGTAAATCCATCAAGCGGATACCGTATCCCATCGGTTACGACTAGAAATGGATAAGTTTGGTTTTCATCAACACTGACCTCGACGGCAGCAATATTCTTGTTACTTCAAGCACTTAGTTGTCTTGGTGAAAAAATTACGCTCGAAATTTTCAACTGTTCGACGAATTGACGATCATAAATTGACAAAAGTACACGGTACAGTTGCAATTAAAGAACGATTATTTTTAGCATGACTTTCATCCGTTGTTGCAGCGTTTGCCATCATGGAGAAATTGCAAATCTTCTTAAATACAATCGCCAGTGACATTGACAATAATATTACTTTCCATTTACGTAGTAAAGGAAAGTATTTTAATGTGGTGGCTATTTCAAATTGAAAACATATCACCCTTATTGAAAAACTTTATAAAACTAATTTTAATTAGAAATTTTGTCTAGTACCTGGGGTATTTTGCTTAGGGTTTGCAAAAATACCAAAAATTTTTACTCCCGGGGTTCGGGATTGTAATCTTGTGTCCCGGGATATTTCGGGAAATTCCTGGATTACTATTTCTTATTAATATTTTTATAAAATCTATTACAATGTAGAATAGTATTGTTATTAAATAATGTATAATTTTATCTAATTAAAAAAATTGTGTTAACCACGTTCTTTTCAGGGAAATATACTAAATATTAGAAATATTTTAAAGCAATTTAATTTATTTTCAGTGTCAAAATATGTACCCATTTTTCGATGATTACAATTGTAAACGGAAGAATATTCAGGAAGAATGTATATATTTTTGGAAACAAAATGGTTGGAATATTCAAAATTCTCTAGAAACAAATTTGGATGTTGTAACAGACAGCAGATGGGAAGGTAAGATAATAGAATTTTATTCGATACCCTGATACAAATGTTACTACTTTTGAAAAATATTTGCCACTCGGCTAGCCAGTACTGTATTGCATTTGGGAGTAATAGCGTTGATTCGAAAGTTCTTATTTTCTTTCTCTTAGCTTTAGAACTAGGTTCTATAATCTTCAACAGAGTTCCAAAGTCACTTTGAACATATGTATTACTTATTTTACATCCCAAGTACATAACTTGCTAGGCTGGCCTCAGATAGACCTGTTACTCTGTTTTATTGTTGGCAACAATGGTAATTCACGAGGAGTTAACCGCTGGTGAAGTTTTTGTACACATCTAATGAAGTACATGAAGTACTGGGAGGAGGTGTAGAACACCTTCCAGTGCACAAATTTTGGAATGAAGAACATTGCAGAACATGCAGAACCCCAGACCGAGTAGTTTACTTTTATCAAAAGTAAACTGAAGATCTCCGTTAGAAGCACTGGAGGGTGTTCCACACCCCAGACCCCCGGTTTAAATAATTTATTTTTATTAAAAGTGAATTAAATATTTTAAGCATATCTCAAGTTTATTAAAATTAGCTATGGCCAAGTAAATGTGTTTAATTCGTAATCTGACAATTAATTATTAACTACCTAAGGGTAGAGTTAAAATTCCCGGAATCGTAAATACACTTTTCCCTATAGAAATGGCTATACCAAACGAAAGAACACAAAATACAAGCTCTTTAAGGTGAGGATCAATCTTGTCGGAGTTGTAATAAGGCCACAATTTAATTTTGAAAATTGCAATTTTCCCATAAGAAATACATGTAAGTGTATTAAAATGAAAAGGTATCATTCATTCTGTTGGCGGTACGTGTGCTGCGCCTGGGTCGACAGTGACTAGTGGTGGGTGATACCAGTCGCTCTCAGAGATCCGTCGCGTCAACTTTCAAAATTTTCGAGTTCGAGCCGCTTAAGGGATGTTTTAATGAGTTTAGCGCGTGTCAAAACCGCTCGGAGCCCGGAGCGACCCAGAGGGTCGCGTAGGGGTGCGGAGAGTAGGTTTTGACAGGCAACCACCTCGAAACGAATTCACACAAAAGTGATTTTTTCGAAAATTTGTTGTCCGATCACAACTTTAATTTTTTATTAGCTAATTACACCATTATCTATCATAATTCGTCGTGAAAACCGAGATTCTGGTATATTTACTGTCGCCACAGCCTCTTTCAATTTTGGGGCGGGGTTACAGTTGAAAAGAGCCAATGATAAAATTGCATTCCAAATTAACTTTAAAGCCGTTTTTTCAAAATTGTGTGAATATTCCGCAAATTTTATTTTTTTATACGCTAATTAGACCCTCATCTTTCATAATCCACTTCAAAATGGTAAAATCGCGATCCGGGAATCTTAACCGCTCCCACTACCTAATTATAAATTCTGTACTCTCTGGGAGGTAGATCTCTGCAACAGGAGAGTTCAGTTTACTTCTGATAAAAATAAACTACTTGATGCGGGGGCTGGGGGTGAAACACCTCTAGTGTCTCTGCAACGGAGATCTTTAGTTTACTTCTGATAAAAATAATCTTCTCAATCCGGTGGATCTGGGGTGTGGAACACCCTCCAGTGCTCAAATTTTGGTATTTCTGTAAGTCTCTGTAAGGAGTATGGAGAATTATGATGAAGTACGTGAAGTGTGAAGTTAATTGTACACGATTTCCTCTAGCGGTTGACCCCTTGGTAATTCATTAACATAGGAGAACAAATGGCTTTACGTACCTTCTGAAGCACGGAGACAGTTACAACGAAGTCAACTTCGGTCCGAATTCAAACTGGGTGCCTTAGCGTTATCGGTTAATTACCAAGCTAACGATCGTTCATACTAATTTCAGTATTTTAAATGTTCAATAAAAACACCAAAAATAAAAGAACCAAGATAATCTCCCGCGAATTCTAAATTTTATTAATTTAATTATTTAATCTTGAGTCAAAATTTTTATTAATTAAATAAAGGTTAGAGTTCATAAAAAGATTATTTTGGTTGTTTTATTTTTGGCATTTATCCTACATTTAGAATATCAAGGTATTAAAGTAAACATAAATTATAAACCACTCATCTCTATGTATTTTAAATAATATGAATTGTAACATTTTTAGCTGACAGTTCAAAATAATTACATACCAAATAATACATACAACATACGTATATATGTTACCGGCAATCTGGAAATTAGGCAATTTGCAGAATTCTAGGCAATCTGCAAACCCACCAAGTGGTTAGGCAATATGCAAATTCACTAGTACTTTAGGCAATCTGCAAAATGGCTACGGTGTTTTAGGCAATTTGCAAATTGTCTATATTGTTAGTCAATGTGCTTTTGAAAATGTAACAGACTCACATTGACTAGGCAATATGAAAACGATATTTTAAATAGATAATTTTAAAAGGAACAATATTAGGTTACTTATTTTTATAATATATTAATTTTTAACTATAATATAACTTGTTAATTAAAAGTTTTAAATTATTACTTATTTTTATTTTATTTATTTTACATGGATTACTAAAGTGACAGCGACTATTACATTTTACATTATTTCTAAGGCATTTGCAAGATTTATTTATGCACTTCTTTGTGCAATTACATTTTAGCATTCCTGGCCACCTCCAGAGGAAGCAGTTGACACCGCCGATCGAAGACTAATTTCGGCTGCAGGTACATCTTTTGCGTTTATAAAATTTTGGGTCACCGGCTCGAATTCATTCCGACTATAACATTTTGTAGAACTCCTGTTCTAGTTCCTATTTTAAAACCCATCTTCTTCGCCAATAACAACACCCAACATATTTCGTGGATCTGTTCGACCTATCGAAAGATGGCACGGGTATTATTACGTTATCGCCAGTAGTGCAACCCTTTAATTTTTTGAGAATTTCCAAGCATTTTATTTGCCTGAAGATCCTGAAAATTTTTGTCTGGTTCCTCTCAACATTTATATTCTGGCTTCTGATACAATGCAAACAAATTATTCTATTCTCGATACTTTGGCTGCATTTCGTTTTGTGAACATAGTTTTTGCAGTCAGCACAGTTTTCTTCGCTCTCACAAGTACATTCACAAACAGTGCACACTTCTTTGTTTACTTCAAGATTACAATCTTGTAATATAATTTGCATATCTTCAATATCCATATCTTCAAAATTGTTTTCCTGGTCACTTACGTGTTCTTCTGTGATGTTGACTACCCCTTCATTATTATCTACATCGTATTCGGACCGCATAACTTCAATGTTATCATCAGATACTGTGTTTTGATTCTCTAAACTCGAATCTTCAAAAAGAGTTTCCAGTTCTTCTTCAGTATTAATTTTTCAAGCATTTCTTTCGGTATAGGTAATCCATTTAAACCTACTTTTAAAGGCATCCCAAAAAGACTCTCATAGGGTGAACGACGAATACCGGCATGCAGTGCTCTATTTTTAGATATTTGAATAAAGGGCAAAAGCTTAGCCCAGTTCGTAGTTTTGTAATCAGACATAGTAGCAGTTATCATATTTTCGATATCTTGATTGGCGCGCTCAACGCTCCCTTGCGACTGGCTGTGACGCGGCTTTCCATGTACAAGTTTACATTCAGGCCAGTAAGTTAGAAGCTCTTTTAAAATTTTATTTTCAAATTCCCTACCATTGTCTGTATGTAGAATACTAGGCGCTCCAAGAATGCAAAAAATATTATAGAGCTCCCATGCTACATCACTTGCCGTCTTGGATTTTAAAGGTCGTAACTGGACAAATTTTGTAAAATGATCTTGAAATACCAAAATAAATTTATATTCTCCATCTGGCTGAGATTGATAATCAATTAGATCAACTTGACACCTAGACATAAAGTTATTTGAACGTATAGGTTTTACTACTAATTTCTTGTTGGGCATAGATTTTTTTAAATTTTCACTCTTCACATAGCGAAAGAAAAAAAGAAATCACTTCTCTGGTAACAAACGCATATTTCAAATTAATTTCTTTGACCATTCGGTCTCGTCCACCGTGCCCGGTGGAAATATGGGCTTGTAATAAAACGTCGAACAGTTCTTCATTGCAGATCACAAATAAAATAGAGTCTTCTGCAGTTTTCTTAACTTAATTAATTTGAAAACGCCACCCACATTTATTACTTCATATCTACAAAGTTTAAAATTTAAAAACATGATTCAACCTAACCTAAATTTATACATACCGCTTTTTTAACCTGTAGTATTTTTGCTTGTCATCGAGAATATTTACACCCTTTATCATATTCATTATATTTGAAAACTTTTAATTAACAAGTTATATTATAGTTAAAATTAATATATTATAAAAATAAGTAACCTAATATTGTTCCTTTTAAAATTATCTATTTAAAATATCGTTTTCATATTGCCTAGTCAATGTGAGTCTGTTACATTTTCAAAAGCACATTGACTAACAATATAGACAATTTGCAAATTGCCTAAAACACCGTAGCCATTTGCAAATTGCCTAAAGTACTAGTAATTTGCACAGTGCCTAACCACTTGGTGGGTTTGCAGATTGCCTAGGAATTCTGCAAATTGCCTAATTTTGCAGATTGCCAGTAACATGGGTATATTATGTACCCATGTAGTATTAATTGCACATCGTTAACTAATTCACGCTTCCAAGGTTCATTGTTCAGTACTGTATTGAGCGAGCATACAATTTTATAATGTTAATTTATTAATTAAGGCAGCATTACAAGAAACTTAAGTTATTATTTTTAATTTTAGAGTTCCCAATCATTTACGCGAACGGAAAAAATTATTTTATTACGTCTACAAATTTCCAAAAACGAATAAATTTACAATAAATTTTTCTATACGAGTTAAAAACCAAGCTCATATATTTTTAAGCATACAAATGATCTACCTAACTCAGGCTGTTACTGTAAAACGAATAAATTCTATTGGGAGGTAATTTATGTAATTAGAGTAAAGAAGAACAATAATTTTAGATACAAATGAAAATTTCCTAATTCAGCAGTTCCTCATAATTTTATTTAAATAGCTCTAAAAAAGTAATTTTTAGAAGGTAAAATGTAAAAGTTTCGAGAAGAAGAACAGGTAAGAAATATAAAATTTTAATCACTAAACATTTCCTCGAGTAGAATAAAGACATTTCCTAATGTCCACAAGCCATTATTTTCAAATTTAAATATGCGATTTTCTTAAAATTAATTCATTTTATTCAGACAGGCAAAAATGTAAATCATGTGGTATTTCCATTAGTTTTAAAAAATAAACTCATTTTGTGCTTTTAAACGCTCAAAATAAATAAAAACACTTTCCTAAAGCAAAATGTTTTTCTCTATATAAACAACTTTTGGCTATACCCTTCTTCAGCATATGTTGTCAAAAATTATAAAAGATATAAACGCATTTTCTCCCCTTGCCATTAAATAAATATACTAAATATATTTAGTTAACCTTTGCAAATGATAATTAAAGAACTATAATTGAGCTTTTAGGTTTAATAAAACAATTTTAAAATTGTCCAGCGTTCGGGCCGTTTTCAAGGCTGCAAAAACATATAAATAAAAATAAGTATGAAGTAAATGAATAATTAAAAATAACTGAGCTGTTCGAAGATACATTTAAGTTAGTAAGAAAACAAATGGTTGTTTAATGCTTTTTCAATCACATTTCAGATTCGATCAGAACCAAAAATGTATTTAGGCCAAAATTAATAGTTATTTAATTTGAATGGTGTCAACAATTTAAAGAATGTAGAATTTTTAGCTTTTGAGACATCTACAAAATGAAACCAAATTATGGTCTATTCATGTAAATGACCGAATGTAAAGCTATTTTGCGTCCAATTTCAAAAATTTTTATACAACGTCAAAAATTATTATAATTGAATTGATTTTAACTTAGAAGTAAATATTGCTAATTATATAAAACATGAAATCAAATTTATCGGTTTTATGATAACATTGTATAGGAAACGCAATTTATGTATTGCAATGTGTTACAATTTATAAGTGGGCTTTGTAGTTATAATTACAACGATTACATGAAATGTACATGTGTTAATTCACACTTTTCGAAGTGATGGACTATAGCAGTGAAAGCGATACTCCGCCAGAGGTAATAGAAACTGCAAATGCCGCAATTTCAAATCTGTTACCTGCCAAATCAAAAGTGCAGTATGAGAATACGTATATTAAATTTCGCGAATGGTGTGCAACAAAGAATGTGGTAAAGATATCGGAGAAAGTGCTTTTAGCTTATTTAGAAGAAAAGTCTACAAAATGAAACCGCCCACATTGTGGTCTACTTTTCAATGCTGAAAGCAACACTGAATGTAAAGGAAAACATCGACGTCCGAAAATTTCCAAAATTGGTGCCTTATCTCAAAAATAAATCAGTTGGTTATAGAGGAAGAAATCAAGAGTTTTAACAGAAGAAGATATTGCTAAATTTATAGTAGAAGCCGACGATGAAACAAATTTATTTAAGAAGGTACTGGTATTTAATTATATTCATTTTATATGAAGCTAAATTTAATGTATTGCAGGTTGTGCTTATTTTGGGCATAAGTGGGGCTTGTCGTCGAGAAGAGTTAGTAAAATTAACAATCGATGACATAGAAGATGTAGGCTCTGTGTTAATTGTGAAAATTCCAGATACAAAACTCATTCTGAACGTACTTTTACCGTATCAAATGGACAACATATTGAGATATATCGGAAGTACAGGGCTTTGCGACCGACTCATACTTCAAGTCATCGATTATTCTTGAAATATAATAACGGCAAGTGTGTTAATCAACATGTTGGAATCAATACAATTGGAGAAATTCCCAGTTTGATCGCTAAATGGCTTGGAAAGGAATTGTTTAAGCAATACACTGGCCATTGTTTTAGGCGAACCTCTGCCACTCTTTTGGCCAATGCGGGAGGTAATATGACATCTATTAAGCGCCACGGAGGGTGGAAAAGTACTGCTGTAGAAGATTGCAAACTGTCAACCCTCCACTTCTCAAAGGAACGCCACTGACGAAGTTCTTGACAACAAGATCTGCACTTCTGGGAGAAGAAAAACGTGTGTGATGAGGTGTGTGAGAAAACCTACGGCAACCAATCATCTATAAATACTTCTCTGGGACACTCTAGAATTAATATACAAGATTGTTCCAATTGTTCGATTAATTTTTATTTGTAAGATTTTATTAAATTTGATTAAATTTTGAATACAATATTAGATTCCTATTTTCGTATCTGAATCGTCAAGTTTTTTAACGCGTGAAAAATATTTTTTTCACGGTGAAAAATGATTTCCACCACTTTTTGTTATATTAAAAAGATACACTTCGCGTATCGATAGTGATGCATAAATGTCGTCTTTTTGACGTTTGTATAAAAAGGTTTCTTGCTAACTTAAATTTATTTTCGCACAGGTCAGTTATTTTTAATTATGCACTTAAATACTTGATACTTATTTGTATTTATATGTTTTTGCAGCCTTGAAAATAGGTCAATAAACGGCCCGAAACGTTGAACAATTTTAGACCTAAAATCTCAACTATAGTTTTTTAATTATAAGCGCATTTATCCATAAATAAATAATTTTCATTGATGTGATTACTCTCCTTATTCGTTAGCTATAATATTACGTATGTATTATTTTTCAGGTAGATCCAGATGAATTATTCAATCAAGATGTATGGAAACACTTTATGTTGGCAATCAATAAAAATAATATTATATTGAAGTCGGTATCAAATAATAAAATTCTTTTCAATTATACCGATAATGAAAAGTCATATATTAATATGCGTTACCTACATGTAAGAAGCAATGAGCTACCATCTTATTGGAAATTTCACACTTGTAAGTAACTAAAACTTTTATCGTAATTTTATGAAATAAAATAAATTTTTAACTCAATTTTTATCACATTTTTAAAAGGTACTTTGTCTTTTAAGATGAAATACCTTATTTTAAAAATAAAACATTTTAGTAAACTAAATAGAACTTCTTTAATAAATGTATAATACTTACATTATTTTATCTTTCCCAAGTTAAAATCCACTATTATATTTATCTCGGTTGTTTACCGCGGTTGTTCTCTCTTTGGGAATTCTTACCTTTTTGTCCTCATTTCTCACACGAAAAAGTTCGTAAACAAAACTGCAACCCTCTTAAGTGTTGTTGACGCCATTCCTGCTCCGTTTTACGATGGTCACTGAATGAGCGTAGTTTCAAGGAGTTGAAATGATAACCACCATATTTGCAAAAGTAAGCTTATTAATTTTTTTTATTTAAATTAGATTTGGAGGTAATTAAATTGTTTTCGTGACTAATAAACAATTCAGATAACCAGCTAAATAATTTTATAACACACTCGTAGTGCTTACCAATATTTATCTTTTATACCTTTTTTGATTCTTTATCTAAAGGAATAAGGAGACATAGATTGCAACCACTACTAAGTCACTATCATTTACAATCCACTTAACAAACATTTTTCCCCACTTAAAAGAAATTTTTGGCTGCTTCGCGACAGTGACATTGCGACATTCTAAATTCAACATAAATATAAATGATTTGTTGTCCACGTGCATAGAAACGCGGTTCTGAGAATATATACTTTCAGCAAAAGCTAGACTTTTGATAATAACACCTTGACAGATCTGTAGCTACTTTAAATTTTTGTTTGGTATTTATTTATAAAAAAACTTAACCTACGGTAAAGATAGAACACGGTACTTTAAAATTTCTTAAATATTTTTCAAACCGAAATGTCGTTATTAATATCACAAATACTAACTTACCTATAAGTCATACCTATGAGTCACATTCTGTTGCCCAAAAATTAATTTTTATTTTATTCATTGTTTTGTAACATCTCTATTAATTACACTTACAGTCATTTCCTTACATTTGAAAGTTTTCTGCTATTCAAGATTACATTAATAAGCCCCGAGTATGGATTTAGAAAACAACGTTAAACTTTTTTTGAAAATTTGTAACTTCTTAATATTCATGTAACGTAAATATGTTTTTTGTAGATGATTTTTGGTATACTACAAATTCAACCAATACGCAAACACCGATAGGATCACTAGTTGAAGTTATAGACAATAGAATATGCATTTCGTTATACGTTGCAATGTGTTCACAATGCCGTTTAATTATTAGTGTACTTATTCAAAATAAAAACGATTTTATTAATACTAAAACAATAATGCCAATAAAAGTGAGTATATCATTTATGCAAAAATATTATTTTAATAACATTTTCGTATTTTAACAGGAACTCGCATGGCAAGAAGTAAAAATAAATATGTCGATTTCAACAAGTGAATCATACCTGCAATTGTATGCAGAACGACTTTGTTCAAATGATTGTCATGAACAATTTTGGGCTATAGATAATTTCAGACGTTGCACCGATAACGGTAAAGTAATTTTTAAAATAACCATTGAACCACTGCTATGAGCTATGAGCGTATAAAAAAATACGACACTATAATATACTTTTGCAATTCTGTTGTGAAATGTCATCATTTCATACACCTTACATGGCATTGAAAGCGGCTTGTTTTCTGCATGTACGATTACTCATGTTATTTGATCATATTTCGTAATCTTATCTTTCATGAGACGACTTTACCTGCACTTTTCAGCACTAGTGCGAGTTATTTTCATTTCAGCTTTGTCCAGATTGCGTAAATTTTGTTAAAATATTCGTTGTTACCGAATTGCAGATTTGCAAAAATTGTGTTCGTTACACGTACTTCAATAGGCTTGTTTCCATTCGAGGTTGATTTTGCTGACGAGCCCTTAAGTAGCCTATTTAAGTACTAGTATCGAAAATAACTATTTTACAATTCTGCATCGAAATACTATCATTTCATACACATTACATGGTATTGAAAGCGGCTTGTTTTCTGCACGTAAGATTACTCATGTTATGTGATCATATTTTGTAATCTTATCTTTCGCGAGACGACTTTACCTTCACTTTTCCGCACTACTGGCGAGTTATTTTCATTTCAGCTTTGTCCAGATTGAACAATTTTGTTAAAATATTCGTTATTTACCGAATTGCAGATTTGCAAAAAATATTGTTCGCTACACGTACTTCAATAGGCTTGTTTCCATTCTAGGTTGATTTTGCTGACTCGCCCACCGGGCTCGTCAGCAAAATCAACCTCAATGAAATGTAACTATTAAGTACTAGTAACAAAATAGCTATTTTGCAATTCTGCAACAATACTATCATTTCATACACATTACATGGCATTGAAAGCGGCTTGTTTTCTGCACGTAACAGTTACTCATGTTATTTGATCTTTTTCGTAATCTTATCTTTCGCGGGATGACTTCACCTTCACTTTTCAGCACTAGTGCGAGTTATTTTCATTTTTGCATAGTCCAGTTTGAGCAACTTTGTTAAAATATTTCTACGTAATAATCTTGTCGGCCTTTTACCGAATTGCAGATTTGCAAAAATATTGTTGCAACACGTACTTCAATAGCTTGTTTCCATTCTCGGTTGATTTTGCTGACTCGCCCTCCGGGCTCGTCAGCAAAATCAACCTCAATAAATGTGCTATTTAAGTACTAGTCACAAATAGCTATTTTAACCGACTTCAAAAAAAAGTTATACAATTCGTCGGAATCCTTTTTTATATGTATGATACGCGATAATTTCTTACCACCGATTTCGATGATTATTTTTTGATTGGAAAGGGGGTACCTCCGAAATGGTCCCATATTAATTTGGCCAAGTTCTGATGATATGATCGATATGACAAAATAACGGAAATCTTCAATTCTTGTGAGCAAGCGATAATTTTTTACCACCAGGACTGATTTCGATGATTGTCTTTTAATGGAAAGAGGATACTTTAGGGGTGGTTCCATATTAGTTTTTAATTAACTTATCGAAATCTTTTTTCTTTTTATGCATGTTAAGCGATAATTTTTTACCACGTAAACCGATTTCGATGATTACTTTTTTAGTATGTAGAAAGGATGTACGATAGGGGTGGTTTCATATGAATTTGGTCAAATTTTGATATGATTAATGAGAAAATAACGGAACTTTCAATTTTATGAGCACATAAACGATACTCAGGCAAATTTCTTAGTGTATTTGGATATTTGAGTTACCATGATGTCCTTATGGTGAAGTAAACGTAATTGTGGAACTTAATTAATAAAAATAAAAAAAGGTGACAATAGCCTCAACAGCTTAGAGAAAGGATGTTTTCTATCACCAGATTTCTAACTGATTGTAATCAAATTGATGCTATCTTAAGTCACTATTGTTAATATCACTAAACAGAGAAAAATCAAATTAATTTAAAAAAAAATTAAACCGACTTCAAAAAGATAAATACAAGAATTAAAAAAATGTAAAAGTGCACTACAAAGTATAAAATAATAATTTAGCTACAACACAAACACATATTACTAACAAACACATATCAAAATACTTATTTACATGAAATCACTTTATGAAGACGGTACCATTTTTAATATAAAATGTCGTACATTAAAATATACAATTTAATATAAAAGACAATACATACTGAAATTAATTGCTATGTGAATGTCTTACAATCTGTACAATTTAAAAATTACAATAACTAAACCTAATGGTACACGTGAATGTACTACAAACAAACTTTTGCAGAAAAGCTTACGTAATGTTGTTTTATAACCCGGCAAACGTAGGAAGTACGATCAGTCAGTGCGATTTATAAAATGTATGTTTGGCACCAACTTCAAAAGTGATTTCATGTAAATAAGTATTTTGATGTGTTTGTTATAATATGTTGTGTTGTAACTGAATTATTATTATATACTTTGTGGTGTATTTTACATTTTTAATTCTTGCGTTTTTTAAAATTCTTATTTTACTTTATTGAAATATTTAATTACCATACTAAACAGTAGTTGTCATAAGTATGGTTGCACTTAGTTTTTGTGATAACTTTTTAAATTTCAAAGAAATTTTCCTAAATTTTCAAAATTTATTCTTTAAATACCTTGGAATTATAACACATAATTAAAATTATTTGAAAATTTTATAAACAAGTAAAATTTAAAATCACAAAATAGGAAATATTTGCTTATAATAAAGTATTATTAAAAGCACTTAAAACAAAATTTAAAGTACTTTATTAAAATATAAAGATTAAAAACAATTAATACTTTGTTGCATAACCTTTTGCGGCTATAACTGCTTTGCATCGAGAAGGCATAGAGTCAACAAGCTTTACTAAACGCTCCAATGGAATCTTTTGCCATTCTCTCCTTAAAGCTTCCATAACTGACTCCTATTTTGGTATGTCCCACTTCTAATTTGTCGCTCGAGCTCTTCCCACAAATGCTCTATAGGATTTAAGTCAGAAGACTGACTAGGCCACTCAAGTAGGCGGATATTAGCCTTCGCCATGTAACCTTTAACATGCTTTGAAGCATGTTTCGGGTCATTATCTTGCTGAAACATCCAGCCGCGTGGCATTATTCTCTTCCCATGTGGTAGCATGTGATCTTTTAATATGTCAGCATACGTAAACCGATCCATAATACCATCGATTAAGTGTATAGGTCCAACACCATCACGGGAAAAGCAGCCCCAACCATGACACTTCCACCGCCGTGTTTTACAGTGGGAACCTGATACTTAACATCATATCTTTTATTTACTGGACGTCGAATATACTTAATACCATCAGAAGAAAACAAATTATATTTGCTCTCATCGCTCTAAAGAATTTTAGACCATTCTTGAACTCCCCAGTTTAAGTGATCTTTGGCAAATTTTAATCGGGCTATCCGATTCTTCTTCAAAATTATTGGTTTCTTAGAAGGACGCTACCAAATAGTCCAGCTGACTTCAGTCGACGTTTCACTGTCGAAACACTAATATTATCTTCGCGATTCTCGTTAAAATCACGGACAATTTCGGTAGCCATTAAACGAGGATTCTTTACCGCATCACGAACGATCATTTTATCTTCCCGTCCGGTTGTTTTTCGTGGTCGCCCGGTTCTTGGTCGATTGGCCACTGATCCATATTGGTTTATTTTACGGATCCAACGACCTATAGTTTGATTTGGTATACCAAATTTGCGATTTGCTGTCCTTAAAGAGTCTCCATTTTCAATGATTTCAAAATCGCATTTTCAGATCTTCGGAATATTCTTTCGTCTTTACCATAATTCTTACTGTTGAAGCAACTACTCTAACAAGTTTATTTCGAAAAATTAATTTTATTTACAGTTTTTGACGTTTTAAAGAATATGCCACTTTACTTTTGGACACTGAATAAGAAATAATTATATTTTATACTGTTCACGTTATTAACAACATTAAATTTTATACGTCAAAATCTGTATTAGCCTACTTACTTTTAGGAATGATACAACAATTTGCAAAATAAGTTTTGCTTTTATTAATTTTACTAAAAATTGAGTGCAACCATATTGGTTGTAGATAACCTGTATATACTTTATAGTAAAATATAAAATACCAGCAGTTTGGACAGTGTTATGAACTCATTAGTACAATAATATTTACATATAAATAATATTAACTACCTAATCTTAACTAATATCAAAGAGTATATAGTTATACTCTAGATCTATATACTCTTTGCTAATATTAACGCCAAAAACTAACTACTTTCCAGAGAAGGTGCGGAACCATCAGACAGGCTCTGGGAAAACGATGTAGACGAGAAACACAATTAAAGTTCTACAAGGTTATGGCGGTTCCCCCTTTGCTCTATGGAAGCGAAACTTGAACGATACAACTAGACAAGAAGCTAAAATAACAGCAGCAGAGATGAAGTTCTTGCGATCAGTAAAGGCTGTACACTGCTGGATATGAAAAGAAGTGACGATATCAGAGATGAACTATAGATCTTTTCGTTAAAAGACAAGGTATTTGACTATAAACGCCAATGGAAGGAACATGTGTAAGGATGGAAGATTAGCGTCTGCCAAAAAGTGCCTTGCAACATGATTCAAGGGAAGAGACATTGGACGTCCAAGGAAGGGGTAATGTAAACTCCGCTCCAAGACATGTAAACTCCGCTCCGAGCAAAAGGTCGACACTAATCCAGAATGTAAACTCCGCTCGCACTCATTTAACAATAGGCAACCGACTTATACCTACTTATATCGTAAGCAGGAGATTACGATTATCGCAGGGAAAGATAGCTTTATTAAATTACTAATACAGGGTTGCACAAATAAACTTTTCGAAAATTATACCCTTTTATTCAGTTGTTGGGAAATTATTCACTATTTTCACTTTTTATGATTTTATGTACGACTGCATTATAATAATATGATTACAATATCACTTAGCAGCCATAAGATACTATTTTATAGTACTAGTCCATTTTACTTTATTAATAAAGTAAAACGGCCGCCTGTCAATGTCAATGAAATAAACGTCAAAATTAATGTCCAAGTGTTATTTAAATTTGAAATTTTAATGTAGCTGCAAAGGAACATCTGTAAATTACAGCATTAGACGTAAGTTTCTACGTACAAATATTTCGACTTGGTCGGAAGAAGCGATACTTTAGCTAACCGAAATAATTTCACACAATTTAAAACAAATCAATAAATGACTTATAGTAACCAGGAAAAATAGAAAAGCACTCTTTGCAATTATAAAATTTATAAATGTCAAAGTGGATTTTCGAATATTACGTCAAATAATGTAAAGAAAATCTTCTAGGGTGCAGTCGAACATAAAGCTATGTATGTAATTCGCACATAATTAGGCTTTTGGACTCAGCCTATTTATTGCCTCGCTCAAAGCTCGCTCTGCCATAAACCATAGGCTTCGTCCAATAAAGACCTAAATTATGTACTCATTACATAAATAGCTATTATGAGTGAAAATTTATTGTCGTTTTATTTTCAAAGTATGCTCTTAATTTTATCGGTTACTGAGTTGATCCTGAGATCTGCCAGCTAAGCAATCACAAATGTACCAATTAATAATTTTACTATATAAACAATAATTTCATCCAAATCACCAAAAATATTCGAATCATTGTAAAAGCGCAAACAACCTAATTACTGATAACAAAGAACCTCTAGAAATGGCTGAAATTACATTTACTAAAGGTCAACGAGGAAAGCCGCTGATTATTTATAAATTAAACAAATATTATATGGAGCGTTTATTGAAGACAGGTGAACAAAAATGGCGGTGCTGTAATAAGAAATGTTTGGCGTTTATTAAAGTCTTGGGAGAAAGCCCCGATTTGCAAATTACTTCTGTTCACGAACTACATACGCATGCATCATACGAACAGCAGCATTTGCATAGGCAACAATTCTCTGTTCAAATGAAAGACAAAATATTAGAAGACCCATCACAGAGGCCTGATGAAATGGTAAAAAAGTGTTTAAGCGAACGACCTTCTTCCACTGGATATTTACGAAAGCAAGATTTAAATTATGCCAAACGGAATGCTTACAATGAAAGACGTAAAAGTATCGGTACTATTCCAAAAAATATTGAAGAATTCCACGACAAGCTTACAGATATGGAAATTAAAACTGATCGAGGTGAAAATTTTCTTCTTGTAAACGATTCTAATTTCCATCTAGTAATACTTTCATGTGTAACAAATTTAAGTGCTTTGGCGGTAGCAGAAGCAATCTATATGGATGGTACATTTGATTATTGTGCAAAATATTTCACTCAATTGTTTACGATTCATGGACTTTTTTAATGGTCATTATATACCACTCGTTTTCTGTTTGTTGCCAGATAAAAAACAAGCGACGTATGAAAACTGTTTCAAAGAAATATGCACTCTTGGAGCTAGCTCCGTGATTGATGGAAGTATTTTCGACATATTCCAACTATTACAAATAAATAGAATAGTTACGGATTTCGAAATGGCCATGAGAAATGCATGTGCAAAGCAATGGCCTGAAGCATCTGTTGAAGGTTGTAGGTTTCATCTTGGACAAGCGTGGTACCGTGCTCTCCAAAAACAAGGTGGAACTCGGATGACCGCAGTTCTTAGGCTTCTATACAGCTACCTTTTTGATTTACAATTATATAATATTTTGTAATTATTTTTAATTTAAATTTATAATTTTTTCTTTATCTGCACGATCATCAGATTATCTTAATTTTTTTAGTTGGTAACAAAAATTTTCTATATAAGAAATTGACTTGCATTTTGTAAGTGTTATTTTTACGTTTTACGTAATTTTTACTTTCACTCTTTCGCACCTTTAATTGATTAGTTCATTTATTACCAACCCAAAAAAAAAAGTGTAAGATGAATAAAATAATCTCATAAACAATTGAAAAAGCGTCCACAACTCTGTGTGTTTGATCTCAATTAATTATTTTGAATCTTGTTAATCCATTCACGCGTTTGTCCATCCACCCACAAAGAAAGTAAAATTTAGTGACAAAAGGTTTTTTTTGTCACTAATTTAGTGACTTTGAATTATGCGGACGGACGGACGGACAGACGGACGGACGGACAGACGGACGGACGGACAGACGGACGGACGGACAGACGGACGGACGGACAGACAGACGGACAGAAGCGGAGAACTTGGTTTTTCTATACTATGTATGAAGCCTAAAACGGATTGGCTTTAGATTATACAGATGTACATTCTGAAGTCGGTAAATGGTTGCGATATTGTTTCGGTTTGAAATTTTTAAAAGCGGAAGACGTTTTGAAACCTACAATGATTTAATTCAAATCAAACCCATCAATTCAAATCTTGATAAGTTCTGCAATTATTTGTTTACTTATTATGTGAGCGAACAAGCTGTGTTTCCTCCCAGAGTATGGGCTAAGCCATCTGCTGATTTGATATCTACAACTAACTGCTGTGAATCATTTCATGCCGCATTTAAACTTAATTTTAATTCTCCTCATCCCAATATCTACCAGTTTCTACATGCTCTTACACAAGAACAAAACAAAGTTTACGTTGCTTTAAACAGTATTGGAAAACCACCCCCACAAAACAGTATTTCTAAAAATAGACAAAATATTGTTAACAAACAGTTACTAAAGTACCACAACAAAGAAATATTGCGATTAGATTTTGTAAGAGCAGTTTACTTCTATGGTACCCCGTCTGTAAATAAATAAATTCCCTTTAAAACATTCCTTTTGACGCCAATGACTTTTTATGTTAAATTTTGTTTTAATAAAGTTTTAATTATCTATAGCATAATTTTGTTTAATGTAGATCGGCGTTAAAAAGTTAGATTCGTTATTAAAGAAAGGATCTGTCGGTAGGTTACTGTTAATTTAAATAAATTTTTTTTATAACTTTTTTAAATTTTATCTATTTGGTAATTGTGTCTAATGTACCTAGATAGAAAGCCCTTAAAAAGTTTGACAAATGATCCTTTGTTTTAAATTTCGTTATTAAATGTATGTTTACTCATTTATCCCTCCTTAAATAAATCCCTTTGTCCCTCGAATGTAAACTCCGCTCATACCTTCCCCAACTTTTGCGGAGTTTACATGTGGGATACTGACCACATTTTGGTCGGAGCAGAGTTTACAGCTTTTTTTTTTACCTGCCCAATTTGCGGAGTTTACATCGACCCCAAGGAAGAGATGGGCTGATTAGAAATCGGAACAGGCCCAAGGCCTACACCGTGAAGCAGACGACGACGAAATAATATTAACATTATTTAACATATATGATACATAATAGGCCTCATCATCATTATCATGTTATGATCTTTACAATAAAATTTTTCTTAACTTTTAAAAGTCACCGGTTTGACGTAAACCTTTATGTTATTTCATAACGGTAACCTTTAAAATAACTTTTGTGATACATAATAGACCTGAATGGCTTTCTTGGCTGGTTATTAATGTTAACAACTAATTATCGTCGATATTAGTAACAACTACATCATTTTTTTAATTTTTGATAGAATGAAAATGATAAATAAAATATTGTGTTACAGAAGTTCGCGTGCTTAACGTTAAAGGAAATGCATTGAAATCTTCATTTCAAATATTGGCTAGTCCATCTAGAAATATGAATATAAAGGCTTCTACTTCATTAACAGAAGTACAATGTAAGTAAATATTTATCTGTACATTTTTAATTGATTATAATGAATTATTTAAAATAAATTATTATTTGAAAAATTCATAATTTTGTACGGTCTTTTCAAAATTTTGAGAAAGTTTTTTTTACAAAATGAATAATTTCATCAAATGCACCAACTCTAAACAAAATTTATTATTTGTAATGAATAAACCAAAATAAGTAAATGTGTTGTGTTCGATTTTAATAGTTTTTATTTATTATGGTTTTAGATCCAAAGTGTGATATTTATAGTATTGGTAGTAGTACTTGTACAAATTGTAGTAAAATTTTTGGTAATGTTTTTTGCAAGGAAAGCATAATATGCGATTATTCAATTAAGGAAGAAGGTATTTGTAGATGTTCTCCAGGATACACAGGAAGAA
Organism: Lycocerus yunnanus; assembly: GCA_036346125.1. Taxonomy (NCBI): domain Eukaryota; kingdom Metazoa; phylum Arthropoda; class Insecta; order Coleoptera; family Cantharidae; genus Lycocerus; species Lycocerus yunnanus. The sequence goes on from JARFIX010000018.1 coordinate 8,097,881, forward strand.
CTTGTCAGACCGGTAAATTTTAGTTTAATTGTGTTGGTTAAATAAATAGAATGAGACAACTTTTTAGAATGCTCTTCATCTTTTTATGGTAACGATTGCAAAGAAAGATGTGGATTTTGTCAAGATCTTCCATGTCATTTTATTACCGGTAACTGTCCCGCTACTTCAGGATGTCACTCGGGGTTTCGAGGCGCACACTGCAAGATTCGTAATTATTATTAAACCATTAATTTTATAATTCACTTAATTAATAAAAACATTTCAGCTCCATATCCAGTTTTAAACAATCCTCCAAGCCTCGTCAGCTTCGGTTATTTTGATATTACGATACAAATTAACGACTTTACATACTTCGGTTTGGGTAAACCTGACAAATTTGTAGTTAGATACGAGGTAAGACTATGCACGCTTTCTATTAAATAAAAGTAATCTGAAATAATACAAATTAAATTAGATATTATTATATTATTTTACCTTGATGCTATAATACAAATTGGGAACGGTCGGGACTGTAGTATAGTAGTAATAATTCTTTAGATGTTCGACGACAATGCACATACAGATTTGTATAGAGTAATCATCTTCTTCTTCATCGTTTGCTTCTTGTCGAAACCAAGAGAAATTTTCATGGGAGTAATAATTATGGGGTGGTTTCCTGTTACCTTCCCTATAGTCCACAGATCGATATTGCACTGTTTAATCACAGAAGTGTATCTAACGTGAGCAGAGTTCGAATCGTGACTTACGCTTTTTAGTCGACTCGTGTATGCTTCACGCTATACTGCTTCAAGTAATTATAGAGTAAGCATGAAAGAATTAATCTTTTGTAAATAATATACAGTATAATAGATATTGATACAGATACTGTGAATAATATACGAATTGTCCTGTAATTTTCCACCCTCTGGTCTACTACAGTCATTCACCCAAGCTAACTCAGCGGTAAAATAAAATTTTCAATATTTTTTCTTTTCAACCTCTCTATCATATCCAAAATTAAATTCGATAACAAAATTTTCTTTTCAAATAATCACTGTCAACCAATTGACCGTCTATCATACAATACTACCAATCTATCCAACAAAATTTTCATCCAAAAACTTGGCAGTGTCTCCACACCACCGCACATACAACCACCTTCTAAATTTACAAAACTAAAATTTACCTCACAATATATTGATTAAAGGATCCCTTTTAATAAATAAAGCTCCTTCCTCCACAAAGCACTTCGATCCAAAATTGCTTGGCTATTTAATAATTTATCCTACTAGCCGGTTGCGCCGCTGCAATCATCAAGTGAGTCAAAACCATCAATATTGGAATTAATAACATTCTATATTGAGTGCAATAATCCACATTTAGTATCATCAAAAATTAATATTTGTACTGGAAATTATAATAATAATTATATTGTTGGTAGTTCAGTAAGCAATAGGCATGAAACTGGAATATATTTATCAGTAATATACATTTACAATACCGGATCTAGATGTGAGCAATAAATTTTTGGCCTTGGCACAAATTTGGCCGATATATAGGATATAATGTATGAATATGTGGGTTAAGTCGTTACACTCAAATATACTACATTACAGTCATACGCAATTTCATTAAAAGAATTTCCTTAATATATTTTTAGTTATTCTATTAAAGGAGCACTCTAAATGCTTTGTCTGAGAGGCCAAAGACCGTATACATCCGCCACTATTAATAATTGTACATTATTTATCGTTATGCAGTGTCGATGTTTGTTTAAATAAGCTTATTTATTTTAATTATTAGTTAACAAATGATTATACTTCTGGGTTGGAAACGCAATCATACCAATTTCCTGAAACAAATAGAATTACTCTGACCAATTTGAAACCTGATACCTCTTATAAAATTCGCGTAATTCTAATAACATCAGATAATGAATTTTATGATGGCACATATGGAGTTAAGTCGATAGTTGTAAAACAACTTGTGCTGGTAAATACTAAATGATTTTAAATGTAATAAGCTGCAGCTACTACAACTTCTTATTTTAGATATTCAAGAAGATGATATAGAAGTTCATACAACAACTACGGAGGCAGTTTTTTCATTTAAGGTAAGTTGAAATTTTTGTTTCGGGTTTGTTTATACAAAACAACGACATGTCCTCGACTGCACCCTAACGCCTAGAAACTTGTACATGTTGAGGTAAATACATAACGCAAAAGCATTTTCTTGCGTGTTGTAGTAACAAGATTTGGCAGAATTTTAAGTGAATAGATTCAATGTGTTAATTAACTAAAATGGGTTAATTTCATATTATGAAGACAAAATTACCTGATGTTAACAAACAACTTTCTATAACGGGTTTTGCAAGCTTCGGCACGTTTATGTACATGAAATAGAGTTTCATACATACCGGATCTATGCAATTACAAACCTACAACCTGGTAGTGTGACAAAAGTGTAGCGTACAGATAGAAGGTGTTCTGTACACTAATGTATATCAACTTTTAAGGGTAGGCTCTACGAGTCCACTCCATCCTTGTTTAAAATTGATATTATACCTAGAAAATTTAAAAAACCACATTTAAGAATTAGCCGGTGCTTTTATAAATAACTTCAATAGTATTACCTCTAAATTTTATAGTGATAGCTTAAGGTATTTCTCAAATGACCGCGAAAAATAAAAACACACCTATTAGTTTTATTTATTTCAAAAAGTGTTTTTTTAAATTTCTACGAATAATATTAATTCTGAAAAAAGGTGCTGGAGTCTATACAACAGCAAGCATTGGCTACCTCTACTTCATTAGATGTTGGATTTCCTGCACTACTACAAATACAAAATAAACTATTCTGTTTTTAGAAAAAGCCTGAATTATGTCCATTAAAAAATTATGAAGTAAAATTTATAACTGACGTTCTAGATGAGACCAATAATGAATTCCGTATACCAAATTTAAATCCATACACTAATTATATGATAACCATTAGAAATATAAATAATCAAAGTCGGACATTGTACTACAACTTTAAAACTCAAGAAGGAGGTAAGAGGTTTTAGAGATATCTGGATATTTTTTAAATGATAGCTTTTGATTTATTGCATACTTGTTCTACATCATTTAATTATTATTAGGTTTGGTTAGTTTTCCAAATAATGTTTTTTCTAATACTTTTTACAATAATTGATAAATTACGTTTTGGCAATTTGAGGTGTTACAATGATAAATTTCTGAATATCTAGACGTACTATGTTATCTTTTAATTTTGTTAAATTAATTTAATTGTTTCTAATGTTTCACTTCAAATATTCTCCAATCAAATCAGGCGCAGTTAAATGAAGTGATTTAAAAAATATCAAAAATATAAATTTTTTAATTTCAAAATTATTCAGCAGTTATTTCAATCACACGTTGGTAAAAATGTTAACTGTTCGCAATCAAAATATTAAATATAATCTATAACGACTGCTAGCTTGCTAAATGACAACTAATGGATCGTATACAGCAAAAATATGGCTAAACAAAGTGGTCAATAGATCTTGCTATAATTATTATTACTACAGTCAATTCCACTTAATCAGGACACGTTGGGCAAGGACAATTTGGTTCCAACTAAGTGTGATTATAAAATTTAGCAATTTTATTAAATATTACATCTTTAAGTCTTAATTTACTGTCTCCATTAAACTGAATCACGTCCCAAATAAGCGAAGTAATTCGACATTATTACCTTAGTTTGAATTCTTTTCTTTAAGATTTGGCCCAATTAAGCAGCGTCCGATTAACCGATGTCCCAATTAACTGAAATTGACTGTATTTGTTTTTCTATAAAAATTAATTAATCGTTTTTAGTTCCTTCTGCCATTTTATCTTTCGAAGTACTTTCGTCAAGTGCTAGAAGTTTAACTATTTCTTGGAGAGCCATCGGAACTAAATGGACGGTTAAGACACTACAAAATAAACTACCAGGTAAAATTTAAAATGTATTAATTTTTAATTATACAATTGCATATTACGTAGCTATAGATTTGGTCAACAGTAACTTAAACTAAAGTTTAAAATTTTTCTGAATTTAAGCTAAGCTTAGCTTAAACTTTTACAGTGCAACCAGTTCTTAATGATTAATTTTCATCAGTTATATTTAACAGAATTCGCTGTGTTTTTCCTTTCCAGATTACTTTAGACTGATCGGCTGTTTAATTTGGTGCCACCGTGTGTCAACTCAATCTGCTATAGTTGAGTCGTTACTTAGAAAGTTTAGTAAATCTCAAGATCAATGGCTATTTATTTTATGTTTTCATTTCAATTAGTTACTTCATCTCAGCATTCTAATTTCAGACAGTGATTACATTATAAAACTCTTGTTAAGATAGTTCGGTACAAGCAATGCCTCCAGAAATGTGGGCTGCCTTGTATCCTCTAAGAATATGTCAACGCAAGATCTTTTCGAAAAGGTTTATGAACTTATTCTATGATGCATCTAAATATGTAGTTTAAGTTTTAGCAGTTTTCGTGTCAAAATCCTTTGCTAATTTGTTTAATCTTGTTTTTTGAAATTCGTTTACGCCTGATTAATAAACAAGTATCTGTATACTAAGCAGTAATATTTTAGGGTCAATTTAAATATATTTTAGAATCTCTTATTCGATCCGTATAAAGCGGAAAAACTTGGCAAAATAAAGTTATCCCCAAATTTTGACAAAAAGTAACACAACAATGAAATACAAATTCTACCTAAGTATTAATTATGGCCTGGTAGTTAGCGTGAATAACTGCTAATGTTAAAGGTACAGGGTTCGAATTCGAGGAGAGTCTAACCGGCGGTTTTCTTGTATTAACGGTTGGTATAATTAATAATAGTACAGGGTAAGACATTCCACAAGCCGATCTAAGTAGTCGTGGATCTTAATGCTATATTTTTTCTCAAGAGGAAAAGGGCTACTTCCAGTAGCGATAAAACACAAGCTGATGGGGAGATTATTATATGAATTTAGACGTAAAACAATTCAAGACTTTACGGCAATAAAATATAGTATGTAATTCTTCTATTTTACGTTGTTAATAATCTTATTCGTGCGTATTGACATTTATATAAAATTTCTCAATGTATTTAAATATTCGTTTTTCCACAAACGGGCACTCGGGTGGTAAGTGCTTTTGCCGCCCTCAATGCTTAATGTACCTATTATTTTAAACTATTTTTAAATAGTCTATGATTGATAGCAGCGCCAAAATTTGAATTTGGAGAAATTAGAAAAATTAATTACAAATTTTTTAAAAAATTTGAAAATGTTTAGAAATCTATGATTACTTGATTAATGATTACTGTAATATACTACAGTACATATTATACTATGTATGTATATGTAGTATAATTTGGTATACTACTACACAATTTGTTCTATATTTGTTGTGTATAACATAATTATTGTTTATTATTTATTATTACATTTGTTTTTGTATTATTTTTTATATGATCATAACAATATTCAAAAAAGGCACCAAGTTAAATATTATTTGATATTACTTTTCAAAATAAGCTAATCTGTTTATTTCAATTGCATAAATTAATATTAAATTAAAATTTTAATAATTGACAGGTTAAACCGAACAATTAAACAAATTTTTAATCTAATTAACAAAAAGAATGTATTTAATTGTTGAATTTAACCTGCTAATTTTTTAAATTTTAACCAGTATTTTTTTAGCATCTTAGGTATTTAGCATGCTCTAAAAATGACAGTGAAAGCATAATGGAAACTATTACGCATAATAATTATGATTCAACAGAGACCACGCTAGATAATTTAACACCATATTCTAAATATATCATTGAAATAGCCGCCGTTACAGTAGCAGCAAGTGAATTTTCTATAATTAAAGGAGAAACAGCCGAAACTGGTAATTTATTTAATAATTAGAATTATTGCAATAACTAATCATCGCTTGATAATAATTACAGACGTTCCCGATGAAAATGAAATTCCACTAAAAGTAAGTGTACAACCTTCCAGTACAGAAGCAAAAATTACATTAGAGCAAGCAAAATGTTCATTTATCAAAGGACAAATTGAATATTATATTTCGGCACGATGCACAAGCACTTGGTGTTCAAATAACACAATATTAACATTAAATTCTAATTACTATCTTGCACAACAAGAATTAAATCTAACAGGATTACTGCCTTATTCAATGTATATTATGGAGGTTAAAGTTGGAAGGACGAATAAGAATTTGTATAAGGAAGAACTACAAACAATCACATTTAAAACTCTTCCAGCAGGTAATTACCTAAACATTGTGTTCAAAATGTGAATCTAGGTACCGCATCGAGATCTCGTAAACGCTAGAAAAATCAAGACTTGATTAATCAAAAATAAATTGTCCTCTGTTTTATGCAATATACACAAAAATATTATAAGTCGTCAATTCGTCAAGATCTCCATACAGTACCTACCTACATTTTTATAGTGGGCACCTGCTACACTTTATTAATCTGAGCAAATTATTAAGGTTGTATCTTTTTATAAAAAAATCCGAAAACTTTCTTTTCGTAATTAGTAGCACATTATGTTTCGCTGCTTCGTCAGCTACTTTTTCCACTTCATTATAAAATTCATCTTATTCGTTTGCATATTTATCTTCCATAGGTGCGTAAACATTTATTAGGAATATGTCGAATGGTTTTACATTCACTATCAAATGTGAACTTTACCTTGCTTGTTTTCTCCAAAATACGGTGCGAGGTAAGAAAACCATCTTTGAAAGTACACTTTTTTCTATAAAAATGGTGCAACCAAACGAAAGAGCATAAAAATACGAATCATTTATGGTGAGGATGAATTTAGTCGGACTTCTAATAAGGCCACAGTTCAAATTTGAAAATTACAATTTTCCCATAAGAAATACATGTAAGTGAATTATTGCGTCAATATCCATATTTTTCGAGTTGGAGGTACTTGAGGGATGCTTTTAGTAAGTAAAGGAACGACGCGGAGCGTTGTGCAGTGTGTGGAAAGTGGGTTTTGATAAACGCAACTACGTCAAGAGTCGGATTCACACAAAAAGTGAATTTTTTCCAAAATTTGTTGTCCGATCACAAATTTAATTTTTTTTATTAGTTAATTACACCCTCATCTATCATAATTCGTTGTAAAAACGAGATTCTGGCATCTTTACTGTCGGCACAATCTATTTCAATTTTGGTGAGCGGGGTTACAGTTCAAAAGAGCCAATGAGTAAATTGCATTGTTAATAAATTTTTAAAGCCGTTTTTTTTCAAAAATGTGTGAGCCGTTCGCAAATTTAATTTTTTTTATACTCTAATTAGACCCTTATTTTTTAGAATCCGTTTTAAAAATGGTCAAAATCGAATGACGGGTTTCTTGGAGGTGATATCCATACAGTATATCTCTTCAACTCTTTACCTACTTCAATGATCTTCCCCTGACTGTTCTGATATTCCATGTTCCCACTCTAATTTTTCTTTATTTTATTCTTAGTAGCTTTTTTTCATTGAACCATCTCTCTGTTCCGTTTCTACTGCTGTTATCATTTTCATTTTTCCGTCCAAATATTTCGCTGTTTTACACGGGTGGCTTTCTTTCTTTTTAGCTCTATTTTTTCTTCAACTTTATTCCATCGAAATAGACTTCCGTTTATTATTATTCTTTGATATCAAACTTTAACTGTTTCCCATTTTCTCTTTTTTTTCCGTGCTAGAGCTCTCAATTTGTTTTGTTCTTTGCGTTGTTCTCAGTAGTACTTACGCCCTTCACAATAATATTATTCTTTCTTTCTTCTACATATAACTAGGGACAACTCTGTATGCCCAGATCGTTTGATCTATTTACTTAACAGTAACATCCGGCGATATTCTGAAGCCACTGTCGGTACCGTGAGCATTACTTGCTTGTGGTTTGGGCGCCACGCAATTTGAAATCAACTTGTAAACAACGCGACAGTAAACACCCAAGAAACTGCAAAACGTATCTACTGGGATAAAAAGAACTAACCGGGTCTAATGCCTCAAGTATCAAGAAGGTTGATTTGCAAAATCAATTGATCAATTAAAATCAAATTAATTGAGTTTTAAAAAAACGGTTAGGAGCAAGTACCTGCAAGCAGCAAGCAGCGATAGTACCCCAAAGATGGTACTGGTGATTCAAGCAAGATGGTAAAGGCAAGCCAGAATCACTCCTTCCAGATGTAAAACGGAGGGATAATCCTTCATACGAAGACATGATAATTTCCTCAAAATTAGTTATAAAAGCCGGTACAGAAAATATATAAAAAATCCAAAATGTCCATAAAAATATAATATCGAGTTTGGTGCAGAAGCAGCACTTAAAACGTTGAATTCCCAAAAACTAACCAAATACTGATCCCAAAGGCGGTATCGTTACCAGCATAAAATGAACCAAAAGAACGGCGGCATAAAAAAACTTAAAACTCGAAATTAACATAATGCGGTATTAGTAGTTATCGAACATACCTCGAAGATGTCATTGTAGGGTTTCAACAATTTCAACGATGATTCTAATTCTTCCAGGATGTTAAAACTTGGACGAATAAATCCTTCAAACGAAGTTCGGATAATTTCCTCAAAATTGCTTATAGAAGGCGGTACAGAAAATATATCCCAGACAATGACCAATACAAATCCCAAACAACTTGGATTGAAAAAACTCGAACTTCAATCAATAATTGGATCACTGTAACGTCCAAAAAACTAGATTTTTGTGCAAAAATTGCAATACGTACAACTTTTAGAATTTGAAATCAACAGCTGAAATTTTCTAATTTACAACTTGGCGATAACTAAATATTTAGAAAATTAAATATAAAATTCAAATTGTGTTGCCATATATGGGAGTTTTATAGAATTACTATGAAGGAATCTTCAAAGTAATAAAAATATATCTGTTGGCAAAACAGGACCGTAACAACTACTTCAGATGTAAAACAAATAATATGCTCACAGTACCAGCTGTAGCTTTGGATCTTTGTCGAGGTTACTGTTAGATTTTACAGAACCTAGTCCTAATTTAAGAAGAAGAATTTATTATCAAATTTTTTTACATACTTTTACCCCTAATCTGTAATATTGTAAAAAAACGGGCACACACGCACACATGCACACGCACATCCGGACATCATTCCAAAAATTGTCTTAAACGACATCTAGGGACTCATAGACCATGGGAAAAATACTAACTCGAAATTAGTTACTAAAAAGTTAGTAGGAAAACATTTACTAAATAAATTAATAAAACTTCATTTAACTTAATATTTTTAAAATTCTTATAATACTTTATAATATAATATCCTATTTTATTCATACATTAGTATATTAAATACACTTGACACAATTTAATTTCTTGCTAATGATGAAAAATATATACGGGCTTATTAACTTTTAAAAATAAATTTTATCAATTTTTAAATTTTAATTTAATGTTTAAAAAAATACCATGAAATTCAAATTATTATAATTCTTATCGTAGCACCAAATGCCGTTAAATTCGATATATATGAAGAATCTGAAGATATCTTACGCCTTCGAATTACTCCACCACATCCTCCTACTGGAGAACTTGAACACTATGTTGTACAATACTGTGAAGTAACCAATAATTTCTATTATCGCAATTGCAAAAATCTAGTTTCTGAACCTGTGAGCTGTAAATTATGGACTGAATATCATTGCGTAGATATATCACAAGATTTAAAAGGAAATCAAATTTATCGAGTATATGTAAGTACCACATTTAAACCTCAAACAATTTAAACATTCCATATCAAATCATCTAAGGATTTTCATCAATCTCTTCGATTTTGAAGTACTCAGATTTGTGTAACCACGATCGTTCATTTTTATGTTACTACTAAATTTGGTATGCAAGTATTAGGCTATACTATATCTACCGAAGAGTATATACATTTTCAAATTTTTAAATTATAACTTTTCTCGAGAAAGACTCATCAAAGTCAAAATGTGATCGGGGTTCCTAATTTTTATTTCTATTATTTACCCTCTAATATTATTTTTTTGCTCATTCAAATCTGCGGGTTTTCAAATTCAAAGTTGATTTAAAAAAGCAAAAATCAAACAGTTCGCGCCATCTCATTTTTGGTCATTTTAGGTCAATTTTGGTTATTATCATAAATGGCCTATTACAAGACGCAAGTCGCTTTGTTCGCTTGAGCGCATGTCCGTGATAGCGGTTGTTGTTTTTTTTTGCTTAAAATGTTAAAGCTTGAAATACCGAGTAACCATTATTATTACTATTCTTAAAATTAATAACAATTAAATATTTAAAATAATCTAAAAATTTCCATGTACTTGAGTACAATTTATTTAAATTTATATGATCGAAAATCAATAACTTCGATTATTGGATTCCGTTTCCCATGTTCGCTTTGGGGTATGTTTCGGATTCTTAGGGGCGACTATATAAATTAAAGACAACGTTGCGGTGATAATTAGGTATTTCTGGGTATTTTTGCATATTAATTTATTTTGATTTATATCATTGTTATAGTTACTTGGTTTATAATGTTACACGTTTAATCCAGTCGTATATCGACTTACCAATCGAAGTAGATTTTAATTACATGCTAAAGCAGATTGTTAAAACTAAGATTAATAAAAATCAGTAATACTTGTAGCATCTTCATTTACAAATAGCAAGCCAATTATGCATATTTACAGTAACGATTGGCAATTAAAAATCATAACTTAATTATTATTATTATACAAAGAGAATATGTTCTCATGTTTAGTTTTATACCAACTTACGATCCGAATATTACCAAAGATCGAATTTTAAAATTAATCATCATTAAAATCATTACTACTATATGTCTTGCTTATCTGTTCAGTAAACTAAAGACGCCACTGCGTGAGTAGATTTGGGTGTTAGTTACACCACTAGTTTATGTTTCGTAAATTGACATATTGAGGTCATGGTTCAATTTCCGTGAGGTTTTTCGTTTAATCGAAGAAGTTGGGTTACTATTTACACAACGTTTGGGTGTTCTATTTAATGATCGCAATCTTAGGCTAGGTATATCTACGTTTCAATTCAAAGTTTGTGGTGCGAGTGGTGGTTAGTGTTACAATTATACCAAGCTTAAGCAAAATTGAAGGGATTGATAATTCTTGGTTGATTTGATGTGGAGATTGATAATAAATTAAAAAATAAACAACAAATTATTCGCATAAAATTTTTAGAAATGGCTTGCAAGGCTTGTTACTATCATTTGATTAAAATATCTGATAATGGCAAAATTATTGCTGAAAATCTGACAGACCTTTGTTTTAAAATTTAATGCATCATTTCTATTTATGATGTATAGCTAACTCCCATATAATACGGCATCCCTACAACACGGTTTTGCTCTAACACGTTCTAAAAATTAGGGTAAATCCCCATATAACACGGCGTTCTTACAACACGGTTTCACTGAAGCACAAAATTGAAAAGAATACTATAAGAGAAATATTTAAAGATCTCTCTATTTTTAAAAAAAGAGAAATAAAATTTTTTTTAGAGAAAATAAAGAATGAAACTATAGATACTCCTGAACAAAAAGCAGAAGATTAGAATATTTCGCCAAAATGAAAACTCACTTGCGTAATAATTAGTAGTGATGAAGAATACATTATGTAATATGAATATAACCTTTTATTAATCATTGCTTTAATAAATAAAAATAAAAATTTCATTTAGTTGTAAATTTACATTAGTTTTATTTTTTGATTTTGTAGCCTAACTCTGATTTTTGTATTAGTTCTTTGCTGTGTATAGTTAGTACAATTTGCACAACATGGCGTTTTTAGGAACCTAACTACCCTGTTAAAAGGGTAGACCTGTATATTATGTTTCTTTTAAAATGTTATTTTTAAAGTGCCATAATTAACATATATTACCTTATATACGCCCGGTACGATTAATAGAAGTTATAGTATAATTTTATTTCTTTAAATAAGAAAACGAAACTGATGAGTATTATTTACACTTCACACTTATAATATGACCGATCACTTATGTATATATAAAATGCATTAGTTACGACGCTGTATAACTCCAAACCATTTATTTAATTCTAGCTAATCATTTATTGTAGGTTCAAGCACGTAATAAAAATATTAATACATTAGGCCCTCAAGTATTTCCATGTAGAACAAACGAAACAAAGATGTGAGTTGGTACTAATATTAATATAATGCATTTAGTATTTCATAAATTTAATTTATATATTAGCATCATATCCACCCGAAGAACTAAGTTATTCTTGGGATAACTATTATAATCTAACGCTGCAATGGAAACATCCTAACATTACTAATGGACCTCTGACAAAATTTGTTATTACATTATCTAAAATAAACATAACATGTTTCAAGTACGATTATATTGTCAGCGAAGAAACTGCAAGATTGACATACAATAATGTGGTAAGTCGAATTGCAATATAATAAAAATCAACCATAGGTTGTACAAATTGTAAAAAGATCGGAGCACAAAGATCATAGATCATCAGGCTACAGTGGTCATTTCCCAATAACTCTTAGGTCGGATTTCTATAGGTAACTAATCCCTTACGAAAGAATCCTTTCACCAAAGTAAAAGCTTAGTTTCTATGTAAAATTATGTCAAAATTTTGCTTGTAAACTAAGTTTTAACATTTTTTAAAGAATCTTACATAAGGTATCTTTACACATCTTTTACAGCACAGAGTCTATGGGCAGCTCTTCAAATGTTTAATCACATGAAATCTTTTATAAATGAATTAGAGCAAACATTAAATTATTCTGTTCTATATTATTCTATTTGTTTTTCTACCAAGTATAAATGTTTACATGCGTTTTCTTTCTTTCGACGCCAATTTTTTTATTTCATATAGTTTTTCTTGACGTTTCCATTATATGTTCATAAAACTAGAATCTCGTAAAAATTTTAGCGCTATTTTCTATTGAGAGAAATATTTTCGCTAATTTCAAAATTTGATATAAATCTTGTCCATATGTTATAGATTTTTTACTGACATAGGTAAATTTTAAAATTCTATAAGATCAAAATTTGACTATAATATTGAAATGGTCAAGATAAAATGCAAAAAGAATATTATCAAATTGCAAAATAATGTGTGAAATATAGTTGATGCAATATTGGCTACTCTGGATACAACAAGATTCCATAATATAAAACTGGAAAAAACATCGAAAAATGGCTTAACAGCATTTCAAAAGTGAATTAAAGAACTTCATTTTAATGCCTCATTAAATGTAAAATACAATACATCTACATAAATATTTTCTGTACCAATAAAATTTTCGCGAATGTATATCACTGGTTCATTTTCAATCAAGTGGTTTCTTTTAAACTTTCAATTTTTGAGGCCAGAAGTATCTCTCGGTTTTTCTCAAAAATGTTCACTGCCAGTTTAATTACATAATTATGTCACAATGCCAAAAGCTGGAAAAATGCACATGGGACTGGCGTAAACGTTTCCAAGTAGTTCAAAAGTTAAAACAAACTTTGCTTTAAAGTAAAATAACATTTAAAATACCACATCTAGTTGAATTCATGTTGTTCTATAATTTTTTTATTTTAACCGATTGTTATTACTATATAAAAATAGTTCTAAGACTGCAGTCTCTAGATGGAATGCCCGGTACCTATATTACTGGCAGTTCGTGTCTGACTTTCCATAAATTGGATAGGCAAATAGGAATCCACAAAATAGGTAAAAACAATAAAATTACTATATATGAGTTTCAAAACGAAGAGTGGGCATTGGTTCGGTTGTGTGTAATTTGTTCCAAAATAAAACAATTTGTTCCAAAATTTTATCAGTGTGCTCCGGTTTTTCTACTAAAGGATTATTGTGAAATAATTTACCTATCAATTTAAAAGTTTTCTAAAATAGTTTTAACAAATTTTTTTAGTATTCAGTAGAAAATAAAGATTGCTATACTTCTCGTCTTACTGTTACAATTCAAAGTTTTAATGAAGTGGCTGGTAAGACAGCTACTTTAGACATATACAGTCCTCCCGAGACACCTGCTTTAACCAATCAACCGTATATTGTAAATATTTCAAATACAGCTATCACTATTGCATTATCGGTTCAAAAAATCCTGATCTCGAAAAGGTGACTATTTATTTTCGAAATAATCAGTTATCGAAAGGCCTAATAATGAATTATATTTTAGCTTTCTGTATATTATTTTATCAGAAGCAAAGTTAACATTTAAACTTGGTAACCTTGAAGATTCTTCGCACACTTTGGAAAATTTTGATACATTAGTACCTGTATCGCTTATTGCAAAATATAACTTAAATACAGAAGTGCCGATGGAAAAACTTACTATTGGAAATGGTAGCACCATTGATTCGCTGCTGAATGATGTTATAAACAATAAAATAACGTTGACTCCGAATACATTGTACACAATTACTATTCTAATATATAATGAATATCAAGAAAGAAAAAGATATCGAGTTTATGAAATCGTACAGAGGACGAGTAATAATTATTATTCATCTAATAATGCATTATATTTCATAATTCTTGTATTGCTGTTCCTTCCCTTGTTATGGATTTACTACAGGTGATGTTGTACAACTGTTGTAAAATAAATAACATTAAATACATAAAGTAAAATTATTTTTAGAAAACGTAAAACTGGGAGGTGGTGTTCAATAAGGAGTAATAAATGTAACAGGCGTAAGTATTTGGATTAAAAATTGTAAAACGGAGACCTTAATTATTATTTAAAGCGAATTTTATTATTAATAAATTCTAAATTGAAACAAGGTATATAATTTGGATTTTTAATTTGTCTGGATTTTCTAAAATAAGAAGAGCAAGATTCAAATTAAAATATTACACTGTTTTGCAATCCGGAAAAACTAATGGTAGTTTAGTAGTAAAATTAGTAGCTTTAAGTAATTCACTTTATTGCTTACTAAATAAAGGATACAGTGTAATTAATAATGTTCAGTACAAAAAAATAGTAATTTAAAATTATTATAATCATTATCATAACATATTGCTCCATTACTTTTTACTATTACAGGAAGAGATCGACGAAATTCCGGTGGTATTCCATTAGAACAACCTCGGGTAACATGTGCAGTTATTAGTGATCCTGATGTACAAATATCGCCAGATCTTGTAGTAGTAAATACATGCATAAATTACTTAGTAATAAAAGTTCGTGTACTATCTATATTTTAGAATAATTTAAAAATAAATATAATCGACGACGATATTAAGAGTTGTAAATTTTCGAAAGTAATTAGCGTAACTGATTTCGAGAAATATGTAAAGAAATCTATTATAAATGGAGAGCTTGAAAAGCAGCATTCGGTAATAATTGTTATACCTATTACCACATATTTAATTTTTATAATTTTTCATTATTTTAGTTAATCCTAGAAAAGCAAACCATAAAACCTTTAGACTATGGATATGTGATTCCAAATGACCCCTTAACCAATGGTAAGTACGAAATATATAACCAAAATAATAGTATATATATATATATCCATACTACGGTCTATGTGACCTCCAAAGCAGATACTTCCAGTACGTTGTCACCTCATATATAACGTAGTGACCTCCAATTTCGGAAGTCACAACGTTTTCGCTTGAAATTCAGAATTTGAGCTAATAGGTGTCGTACCATGTCGCTCCCGAAAATTTTGCTGGAGGTCACATCGAACATATATTATCTTCATTACAATCTTTTAGTTCAAGCATATACCGTTGGCACTGGCATCGCTTTTCGTCGTTATATGCGTAGTACGATGCCACTTCCCATACTACAGAAGGTATCTTGTGACCTCTGTTTTACTTTTAGTGGCAACGTTGCAGACCTAGTGACGTGTAGTCACGTAGGCGATAACAATTCTAAAATTAATGCTTGCATATTTTGCAGTAACTCATTTAGAAGTTACTTAAAATATTATAATAAATACCTTAAACCAAAAGACATTTATTTATATTTTAATAAGTAATATGCCCAAAACACTAATTTTTCTACATTATCCAAAATATTGTCAATATTTTTTTTCTTGATGAAAATGACCTTCCTTAACTACAAATTTTGGCAGATTATTAGAAAATAGGATCCGCACCAACACGTTTGGTAATCGCGATGTCTAATTGCCAAACCCTCCTAGGAGGACCTTCATCCGAATGGATTGAAAAGGAAATAGTAAATAGTATTTGAAAATAATCAGTAATAATGTAAATTTTGCATTTATAGTTTTTATTTATTAGGTACCATATTTTACGGGCTATAAGACGCACTTTTTTTCAAAAATTGCATCCACAATTCTGGTGCGTATTATAATCGAAATTAATATAATGCTATATTTGAAAAATATATAATGTACGTCTTATAGTTCGTAAAATGCGGCATATAAAACTGATTAAATTAACTATTTTGATATTCCTAGCCGCAACTTACTCGGACGGTACGGTGTTATAAAATTTTCAATAATTTGCATGTAATGCAATGATTAAATAACTAATCGGTTACAACACGTTTTCAAACAAAATGGGTATCCCACTAAATACTAAAATTTGCATTAAATTTAAAATTTTGGAAAATTAATGTTATATGAGCGCCTTATCTTAGCAGTTGATCGCTTAACAACCAGGTCAATGTCCGTCTCTTTTAAACTTTCAAATTTAAAATTAATAAATTTTGTTTCATTTTATTCAGTTATCTAAAAGGAACACTAAATTAAATACCTTATTGTCGTCAACATGCGGCTCGTGGCATTGTTTTCTCTCGCCTTTTAGTTTTTTTTATTAAAATTGATTTTCACATTTTAATTCTTTCTTATAATCTTAAATCTTTATCTTCGTGGTTCTCTTAACTTAACTTTCTTCATTCCTAGAAGTCTTTCTCTCTCTGCCAACTGTTTATATTTTTCTTAAATTTAATACTCCCCAGCCATACTCAACATAGGAACTATTTAAAACAACATAAAATACAAAATAGCAACGAGAGGGGAGCATGAAGTACCTCGCAGTATATTATGTCATCATGCTCAAAAGAATTACGGCAGTAACATATAGTTTCTTCATAATTTTTAAACATTTAATGTTGTGTTTACCAATTTTGAAGAACTTGGAAGGAGTACTCCGTACTCCAGTCTCACAAATTGTAATACAGTAGAGCGTTGATTATCTGACCTAATTGGGGACAAGGGTGTTTGGATAACCGATTTATTCGGATAATGGAACTATATGGCAATGGGAATCTCGTTAACCCATTCATGCGCGTCCGAACTTTTATCAGTTCAGTTAAGCAGTTATTAACGCTTAAAAAAACTTGGTCTGTCAAAGCAAGCCTACCCGCTTACGAACAGCTAAATCACGCACTGTTTCAGGACGGATATCTGATACGGTCCCTTTCATCTAAAACTTCAAACTATCCCAAAACAGTATCTAAGCATGTAAACGCTTCAGAAGCAGCAGGTATTGGCCTTTCAACACTGGTCTTAAATCTTCAATTCACTACTCAAAAAATATATTGTATAAACCGGTGAGTCTGTAATATCCTCCAGTGGGCCCAGTACCGGGAGGTAAAATATTAAATGCTTAAAAATTATGCAAAAACTTTATGATGCCACTTTACTGTTCTATAAAGCGATAACAGTGGGAGGTATACTCCCCAGTCTTATTTTATATTTTTATTGTTAAAAAATCCAATTCTTCAATCAAGTATTCAAAAATACCTTTCAGCCGAGCCGCGTTGGTGGTTAAATTTTTTCTAACTTATTTGGTGATTTGGTGGACGTAATAATCAATTTATCTGATGATAAGTTAGTTAACATTGCTATTTTCTTTTTAAATAATTGAATTACATGCAAATTATTGAAATTTTATTGTTTCGAATCATTTATTTTTTCAATGTAAGTTGCGGCTGGTCATCACTTTCTGTATATGGAGTTTTGCAATATTGCTGTTTCGCCCTACTGCGTCATTTAAACCACCTACATACTACTAAGGATAAATCATCCTTGTTACTTCCTTATTATTTTCACAAAGTTATCGCTTGTGCTTCATGTGAACGTTACGACTTCTACTAAAATATTTAATATGGCAATTCGACAATTTGGTTCAAGGGTCATTCTCTAGTCGCGATGGCTATTCAGAAGATGTAACTAGCATCCTCCAATATAACACCTCCATAAATTGGTAGCATCTAGCTTTTTTTCATTGTCGATTCTCGCTATATTTTTGATTTGTGGCTGGAGCTTTTCCACCTTGTTACGATGTCGTATATAATATAATCTGCATCACTAATAACTTGCACATTTAAAGAATAAAATCTTTTCTGCACCTGTGTCGACTAGCTCTCTCCCAGGATTTTAATTTTGACCTGAGTGAGTCGATCACTCCAACACATTGTGAAATCTTGTAATTTGATAAAACTTTTGGTTCAAACATTGTATAGAGGCGGGATAACTTATAAAGATATCATACTAGGCCCAAGCAGTAATTACATTTCTCATGATTCCGATCATTATTTTGCGTTAAACTTAATAATTATTCCTAATAAGTTGAATTTCTCAAATGCATTTAATTGAAATACTTTATTTAATAAGATAACTTAAAGCTTTACAATACGATTTATTTTCATTTTCAATACATTTTCAATACATAATATAAATTAATTTATAACGCCGCTAGAACAGCAAACTAGCTAAAAGCAAATAATATTATCACATATTGCCTCAGACTCGTGAGTCATAACACTGTTCAGATAACTTGTGGTATATATGTGCCTAGAAGTCACTTCGTATCTTATTTAACTGTTCTATATATGAAATTTTTAAAAATTGCTTCCCTCTTTAGATAAACGCAATGTTAAGGTTCCCCTCAAGGCAAATAGTAAATTATATATAAAAAAATATTGATTAGGATTAATTATGTTAATAAAATAATAATTTATTATTATTCTATTTGCCTTGAGGGGAAACTTAACATTGCGTTTATCTAAAGAGGAAGCAATTTTTTAAAAAATTTCATATATATAGAACAGTTAAATAAGATACGAAGTGACTTCTAGGCACATATATACCAAAGTTATCTGGCAACAGTGTGTATGACTCACGAGTCTGAGGCAATATGTGATAATATTATTTGCTTTTAGCTAGTTTGCTGTTCTAGCGGCGTTATAAATTAATTTATATTATGTATTTCTAAAATGAAAATAAATCGTATTGTAAAGCTTTAAGTTATCTTATTAAATAAAGTATTTCAATTAAATGCATTTGAGAAATTCAACTTATTAGGAATAATTATTAAGTTTAACGCAAAATAATGATCGGAATCATGAGAAATGTAATTACTGCTTGGGCCGTAGTATGATATCTTTTATAAGTTATCCGCCTCTATACAATGTTTGAACCAAAAGTTTTATCAAATTACAAGATTTCCAAATGTGTTGGAGTGATCGACTCCACTCAGGTCAAAATTAAAAATCCTGGGAGAGAGCTAGGTCGACACAGGTGCAGAAAAGATTTTATTCTTTAAATGTGCAAGTTATTAGTGATGCAGATTATATTATATACGACATCGTAACAAGGTGGAAAAGCTCCAGCCACAAATCAAAAATATAGCGAGAATCGACAATGAAAAAAAGCTAGATGCTACCAATTTATGGAGGTGTTATATTGAGGATGCTAGTTACATCTTTCTGAATAGCCATCGCGACTAGAGAATGACCCCTTGAACCAAATTGTCGAATTGCCATATTAAATATTTTAGTAGAAGTCGTAACGTTCACATGAAGCACAAGCGATAACTTTTGAAAATAATAAAGAAGTAACAAGGATGATTTATCCTTAGTAGTATGTAGGTGGTTTAAATGACGCAGTAGGGCGAAACAGCAATATTGCAAATACTCCATATACAGAAAGTGATGACCAGCCGCAACTTACATTGTAAAAATAAATGATTCGAAAAAATAAAATTTCAATAATTTGCATGTAATTCAATTATTTAAAAAGAAAATAGCAATGTTAACTAACTTATCATCAGATAAATTGATTATTACGTCCACCAAATCACCAAATAAGTTAGAAAAAAATTTAACCACCAACGCGGCTCGGCTGAAAGGTATTTTTGAATACTTGATTGAAGAATTGGATTTTTTAACAATAAAAAATATAAAAATAAGACTGGGGAGTATACCCTCCCACTGTTATCGCTTTATAGAACAGTAAAGTGGCATCATAAAGTTTTTGCATAATTTTTAAGCATTTAATATTTTACCTCCCGGTACTGGGCCCACTGGAGGATATTACAGACTCACCGGTTTATACAATATATTTTTTGAGTAGTGAATTGAAGATTTAAGACCAGTGTTGAAAGGCCAATACCTGCTGCTTCTGAAGCGTTTACATGCTTAGATACTGTTTTGGGATAGTTTGAAGTTTTAGATGAAAGGGACCGTATCAGATATCCGTCCTGAAACAGTGCGTGATTTAGCTGTTCGTAAGCGGGTAGGCTTGCTTTGACAGACCAAGTTTTTTTAAGCGTTAATAACTGCTTAACCGAACTGATAAAAGTTCGAACGCGCATGAATGGGTTAACGAGATTCCCATTGCCATATAGTTCCATTATCCGAATAAATCGGTTATCCAAACACCCTTGTCCCCAATTAGGTCAGATAATCAACGCTCTACTGTATTACAAATTTGAGACTGGAGTACGGAGTACTCCTTCCAAGTTCTTCAAAATTGGTAAACACAACATTAAATGTTTAAAAATTATGAAGAAACTATATGTTACTGCCGTAATTCTTTTGAGCATGATGACATAATATACTGCGAGGTACTTCATGCTCCCCTCTCGTTGCTATTTTGTATTTTATGTTGTTTTAAATAGTTCCTATGTTGAGTATGGCTGGGGAGTATTAAATTTAAGAAAAATATAAACAGTTGGCAGAGAGAGAAAGACTTCTAGGAATGAAGAAAGTTAAGTTAAGAGAACCACGAAGATAAAGATTTAAGATTATAAGAAAGAATTAAAATGTGAAAAAACAATTTTAATAAAAAAACTAAAAGGCGAGAGAAAACAATGCCACGAGCCGCATGTTGACGACAATAAGGTATTTAATTTAGTGTTCCTTTTAGATAACTGAATAAAATGAAACAAAAATTTATTAATTTTAAATTTGAAAGTTTAAAAGAGACGGACATTGACCTGGTTGTTAAGCGATCAACTGCTAAGATAAGGCGCTCATATAACATTAATTTTCCAAAATTTTAAATTTAATGCAAATTTTAGTATTTAGTGGGATACCCATTTTGTTTGAAAACGTGTTGTAACCGATTAGTTATTTAATCATTGCATTACATGCAAATTATTGAAAATTTTATAACACCGTACCGTCCGAGTAAGTTGCGGCTAGGAATATCAAAATAGTTAATTTAATCAGTTTTATATGCCGCATTTTACGAACTATAAGACGTACATTATATATTTTTCAAATATAGCATTATATTAATTTCGATTATAATACGCACCAGAATTGTGGATGCAATTTTTGAAAAAAAGTGCGTCTTATAGCCCGTAAAATATGGTACCTAATAAATAAAAACTATAAATGCAAAAATTTACATTATTACTGATTATTTTCAAATACTATTTACTATTTCCCTTTTCAATCCATTCGGATGAAGGTCCTCCTAGGAGGGTTTGGCAATTAGACATCGCGATTACCAAACGTGTTGGTGCGGATCCTATTTTCTAATAATCTGCCAAAATTTGTAGTTAAGGAAGGTCATTTTCATCAAGAAAAAAAATATTGACAATATTTTGGATAATGTAGAAAAATTAGTGTTTTGGGCATATTACTTATTAAAATATAAATAAATGTCTTTTTGGTTTAAGGTATTTATTATAATATTTTAAGTAACTTCTAAATGAGTTACTGCAAAATATGCAAGCATTAATTTTAGAATTGTTATCGCCTACGTGACTACACGTCACTAGGTCTGCAACGTTGCCACTAAAAGTAAAACAGAGGTCACAAGATACCTTCTGTAGTATGGGAAGTGGCATCGTACTACGCATATAACGACGAAAAGCGATGCCAGTGCCAACGGTATATGCTTGAACTAAAAGATTGTAATGAAGATAATATATGTTCGATGTGACCTCCAGCAAAATTTTCGGGAGCGACATGGTACGACACCTATTAGCTCAAATTCTGAATTTCAAGCGAAAACGTTGTGACTTCCGAAATTGGAGGTCACTACGTTATATATGAGGTGACAACGTACTGGAAGTATCTGCTTTGGAGGTCACATAGACCGTAGTATGGATATATACATATATAAGCGAGTGTTTTACAGACGTATCCGTTTCTCGCATCCCATTCTCCAAGCCTGTCTGTCGGTCCAATCATCTTCCCGAAGTCCTCTATCTTTCATTGCCTCCTCAACTTCCTGCGCCCAGGTTTTTGCAGGTCTTCCACGTTTTCTTCTAAAGTGCGGCGTCCATTCCCAAAAATAATAGTACATACATTACATTTTATTCTCAAATAACATTTGGGTTTTTTGTGAACCAGTTCGGTGACAAGCACAAGAATAAGTTCATTACAATAGTTATTAAGTACATTAGAAAGATTCAGTAACAATAAATTTTAAAAAATACAAGGTTTGTATTTTGTAAAATTTTTATTGACTCCAAGAATATACATTACAATCTGTCCATAGGACAATAAGTAACACTGCCTGACATAAATAACAGCAACAAAGCGACACAGGGGAGGGCCAACCCATTGGTAGGCCTCCTTTTAGATTAGTTGTTACAATTCAAAAAATATAAACAACGTAGTTTATCACTTAAGTTAAACTAAACATGATGGGGCAGGTCCATGGGATCATATCACTTTAGTTGCTTTACCCGAAGCTCTACCAGTAGATTACACACCAGAGAGTTATGATGGTCTGCGAGTCTCAGCTGATATTTCTTGCTTATGAAAGAAATGACTTCCTTTACATTATTAACTTGGAGGTCAGCACTAATGATATTATTTGGGACATACCAGGGGGCGTCACAGATACTACGCAAAACCTTGGATTGAAAACGCTGGAAATTTTTTCAATATTTGAATCACTGGCAGAGCCCCACAGCTGAACACCATACGTCCATATGGGCTTCAGGATTGTCTTATATAACAATACTTTATTGTCTATGGACAACGGGAGTTTTCTCCCATAAGCCAGTACATCTTTCGATACACGAGACCCAGTTGGATACGCTTATACGAAATGTGCTTAGCCCACGTCAGTCGTCGATCCAGGTGAAAGCCCAAATATTTGATCACGTCTTGTTCCGGAAGGACGTTACCGTACATCATAACTCTTGGACAAGTACCTCTTCTGAGGGTGAAGGTGATGTGCACCGACTTTGTGGTGTTGGCTTTGATACGCCAAATCTTGAACCAGTTCTCAATTTTATTTAGGTGGCATTGTAACGAACAAAGAAAAATTTTAAAAAGGAAAAAAAAAGTAAATATTTAAGGGTTTTTAAAGGGAAAAAATAAAAAATTCATTAATTAAATTATTTTGAAAAAAAAGAAAATGTTATATATTTAAGAAATATTTTTGTAAAAAAATTTACTAAAAATATTCCTTTTTTAACAGTATTTTATTTTATTTTTTCTTTTTGTCTTTTTCTAAAATTTTAAAATAAGTTGTACCAAATTTTTTACATTTTTAATTTTTTATTTTAAATTTGGAACCAATCTTAAATTCGTCTTTTTTTTTTAAATATTATTTTATTAAAAGGAAAAATAATTTTAATCTTTTCCCAAAACCAATTTTTATTTTTTTAATAATTTTTTGTCTACTTTATTCTATGAATTTGGAGCATTTTTTCATTTTAAACCGTTTTAGTTTTTTTTTTATGTATTTTCTTTCCTTCTTTTTGGTTCTTATTTTTTTCACTTTTATCTTGTTTTAATTCTTTTCCGTTTCATTTGTTAATTTAACCATTTGGGCCTTTTAATTGGTTTTATTTTTTCCCAAAAATTTTGAATTTGAGGAAATTTTTTAAACTTGTTACTAAAAATTTTTTTCTAATTATATTTTCAATTTAGTTTCATTTAATTGTAAATTGAAATTAAATTTATGGCTTACTTTTATTTTTTTTAATTATTGATTATATAAAAGTGTTTTTGAATTAATTTTTTAAAAATTTAAAAAAATTTATTATTAAATTTTTTTTTTAATTAATTATAATTTTAATCAAAAAATATTTAAAATAATTATTTATTAGTTCAAAGGGAAAAATTATTAATTTAAAAAAATTTAATTAAAATTTTTTACATCGTTTTTAATTACTAATAATAATTAATTTGTAATTTCTAAATAAAATTTTTTTAATTAATTTTTCATTTATTCAAATTATTATTTACTACTTGTATTTTTTTATCAGTGTTATTATTCTAAATCAAGTTGACTCAAATTTTAAATTTTGATATTTCATAAATATATTTATTTTTAAAGAACTAAAATTTTTCAAATTAAAATATACTACATTTATTACAATAGGATATAAAAAATTATATATTTTAAAAAAATATACTTTTACAGTTTAAACCATTTAAACTATCTTCTCTAAATAAATTATGCTTGTATCAGACTTTAATTCTATTACTGTAATCATAATTGCATTCACAACTTGCTGTTTACTATTTCTTTTCTTCTTAGTAGTTCTACTGATAATCGACTGTACTAAAGTGCTTGGAATATAATTTATTAAAATTTTTCTAAAATATTTATACTGGATTATATTATTTATCTTAAATATAAATTTAAAATTTATGTAATACAACTTTTTATTTATGAAATATTGTATGCATGTTATATTTATTTGTTATTGTAAATACTTATTACTTGCATAATTTAATTATTCTTAATAATTTGATTAAACTATTTATTATATGAAACATATTTATGCACAAAGTTTACAATATTATATTGTATTGAATTATTTAATAATTATTAGTTAACAATATTTATATATTATGAATTATATTTATTTATTCTAAATGTTTAAAATTAATTATCTAAGTATATATATTTTTTAGTAAGTATTTTATGCAGCGATTTAATTTTAAATTAAATAAATATGATTTAGTTATATTAAAAATTATAAAATATCAATTTGAAATTAAATAGATTATTACAATTATATTTGAACTGTAAAATTATTTGAGGCTATTATTCCGAATTTAAAATTATAATAGTTGGAACATCAATCGTATTAATTATCTACTAACTCCAGCAATTTAAACTTTATTGAACGAATACATTAATTTGTTAGAATCAATTTACATGTACCTAAATTTATTAATTAAATTTTGAAGATATTATTCGATAACAAATTATTGTACTTTGAATTATGTAAATTAATTCTCAATTTTGATATAAATTGAACTTAAATGTCAAATTATACTTTAATATTATGAATTTAATTTAATTAATTTTATCTTTTGTTTACTTCTAGATTATTTAGTGTTATGGATTAATTTAATTTTTTGACATCCATGTTAGATCATATGTATTATTAAGTTTAATTAAATTTGGTATTATTATGTCATTAAGTCTATAATGTATTTAATGTGATTGATTTAATTTTTTAAAATTAATGTTAATTAGATATAGTTATTCTATTTGAAATTACATGTAAACTTATAGAAATTATGGCATTAATTTAAAATTTAAATCAATTCTTAAATGAAATGAAGTCTATCACTTTAAAATTATCAAAGCAAAAATGTTATATATAATAGGTTAATTCATATTTTAAAATTTTATTAACTTTTTAATTTGAAGGTTGAAATTTGAAAAATAATTTTAATTTATTTTAAGTGACTTTTTAAGTCAAAATTATAAAATTGTATTTATTTTCATTATAAAGTTAAGCAATTATAATTTCGTTTTAATTTCAAATTAATTTAGTTTTAATTATAACAACTGTATAATTATGATTAATGAAAATTTTTTTATTTTTTCACTCGAAAGCTTTTTATTAAATTTATGTTATTGTTTCTTAATCATAATTATATTTTATAATATATCAACTTCAGATAATCGTAATTTTAGTTTAATTAAATTTCTATAATTACGAATGTTATTCATAATTTTCTATTACTAAAATTTTGTATTAAAATATTTCAATCAAATCTTTCTTAATTTGAATTAATAATGTTTAAATAACTTTAAAATTTTAATGTTAACTAATTACTAAATTAAATTTAATGCTGAAATAATTTAACAATTTAAAATAAACTGAAATATAGAATGTAATATTTTATTCAATGAATGGAAATAACAAATTTACATAAAAAGTTAAAGTTTTCAAATTTTTAACTAAATTAAATTAATACAAATTCTTTTATCGTAAGTCTCAATCTTATTAAACCATTAAGTTCACTCGTTAATAATTGCAGCTTTATAACTTTGCATTTTACAGTGGTTGTTTCAGGTGTCACATTTTTTCTTCTCCTTCAATCACAGCTGCCGCAGGGCTGCAAATGCATTAGAAGTTGTGATTGTTGGTTGTGGTTTATTCAGCCAGTAGTTTTTAACGTACTCTGCTTTCTTCTAAAAATTCTAACATTATTTAGTTCGGGGCTGTCGCCTTTCCTTGTGCGTTTCCGTATCCGACTGTTTCCATTCCTTATTAGGATTTGATATTTGATGTTGAGGCAGATATGGCCCTGGCTGGCAATTTTGGCCGTAGTGATCTGTTGGTGGAATCTGGGGTAACATGGCTGTTGTCCCTAACTGGGTTGTCTGTGGAGCATTGCCATGCCAATCCCCCAGTAGAATTTCTGCACCTCCTTTAGGTGGTGTGCGATACATTTCTTGCGTTATCACATTCTAACCTCACTTCGTGAAAACCAAGAAAAAGATGTTATTACGCGATTCTTGGGGTGAATAACACTCAATAAGTAATTTATCACAATTTCCAAGTGATAATCACTGTTTTAAAATATAAAAATCTCGACTATTTTAAATATTTCTATTCACAACAGAAAATTTACACATGCCAACTTTTATATCCAGTGGCGTACTTTTTTTGTAAAATGCATACATAATTATTATGTTTTTATTGTTTACTATAATTATTATTATTAAAAAATGTAAGCTGAGTAAATGGACAAGCGGTTAACATATACGATGTTACATGTGGGTAGCAATATTAACATGTATCACTCACTAAATGTGAACCTACTGGCCCCAGGTAACAATAATAGTGTAAGAAATGGTTGCCTGGTTTAGAATTGTATGTATTACGTAGGGCTACGCACAGAAAGAGCGGCGAAAAGTTTAAAGTTATTTTTATACCCAAGTCGAGTTGAAGTGATTACTTCCGAGTTAAATCTTTCAAAATCATTCAATTTGACTTCGTTTTTATTGAAAACATTGAAAAACTCTGTGACAAATGTACATGTCTAGACTTGAAGGATTTATTGTGACGGCGTCACACAAAATTGTGAGCACGTTGAAAAACAAAGAGTTCATCCTAGAAGCGTTATTTACATTAAGTAAGCTTTTACTAAACCATTTTTGACAGTATAAATGCTGCGCTGCGTCTATATGAAGTTCACACGGGTTTTGCAAAACGCATGAGTTTCATACAGAAATGAAAAACCGTGGTGGTGAATGTTCGAGATATAAAGATTAAAGCCTTTGTCATAAAAGGCTGTCCGCATGAAAATAAACTCTCTCTACTACTGTGAATTATGATACTAGATAGCCTTCTGCAAAGCCTCAATAAGAAGAGCTTTTACACCATAAGATAGGCAGATGATCTTACTTATCAGTGGTCACCTTACTGGTCAGTGGAAAATTTGAAAAATAATATGCAAACAAATGCAAATATTTCTTAAAATATTAGAAAATTGGTTCTTCGAGCACTCGTTCTTCCGTAGTTAATCCGATGAAGACATAGCTTTTTCTATTTACATAGTACAGACATGGTAATTTCCATCTCAATGGAAACTCAACTCAAGCTGGCCGATAAACTCAGTATTTGGGAATAATATTTGATAGAATGTTAAATTGAGCAAAATATTCACAAATAAGGAAGTGAATCTTCTTTTCCCTGTTAGGTTATACTAACTTTGCAATTTGTATAAATTGCTACTTTTAAATTAATAAATCTTGTTTAGCTTAAACTTATGTACATATTATGTAGTTTAATTTTAATTAAATGTCAGAATAATCAAATTATGTTATAGATATTCAGACGGAAAATAAATATGAAGAAATAATCTATGATCAACATGCAGATAATATCAGTGCCTATTATCTCGAGGTAACTCAAGAGTACTTTCATAAATATCAAAAAATATTAATGCGATATAACACAAATAATTTATTTCAAACTAATTTAAAAAATCGTTTTAATTTAGTTTAACTTGTTTTATTATATTAAGAACGTTTCAAGTTCTCATTAAAGTTACAATTTCACTCAATCACATAATTTGATTTTTTATTTCTTTTTCACATTACTGATATTTTAAATTAATGTACCTCGTATAAGTTCTTCTTAATTGTACTTAACGAATATCCTTAGGGCTACATTTCTAAAAATGCGTATGTTATTACGAGTATACCTCAAGTGGCCGCCGTGAACAAGTTTTGGAAATTGATTTGGAAAGATAATGTTAAATATATAATAATGTTATCCAGCTTTATGGAAGGAGACAAGGTACTTTGTAGCACACAATAAACATAAAACTATTGTGTAATTCAATGCTCATAGTTTATGAATATTAATATCACCACTTACATTTTAGATAAATATAAAACAATATTGGCCAAAAATTAATGAAACTACACAATACAAAAATGTTTCAGTAAAATTTGTATCAAGTGAAATATTTGCTGATTATGAATATCGCACATTTCTGATATCATCAAATGGTGTAAAAAGACAAGTAAAATTTTCAAAATGATATTATTTACTAACTAAATACTTAATTTTTATTAATATCAGATACATCAATTACATTTTATGTCTTGGCCAGCCTATGGAGTTCCAATGTATCCGCATAGTTTGGTACCACTATTTAAAATATTATTAACATTTCCTGAGAGCAATTCCCCAATCGCTATTTGTAGCAGGTGACATTAATTTCTTATTTTTAAAACAATATTTAAAACCCGAATAATTATTTTCTTTAGTGCGGGTATGCAGCCAATAGGAACAATAATTTTATGTGATTTATGTTTGAAAATGGCTATACATGAAGGAGTTATGGATATTATAAAATGTCTACGGAAAATAAGAGCACAACGAGCGAATCTGATTGGAAGTTTTGAACAATATAAATTTGTTCATTTAGTTCTATTGGAATGTTTAGTCCATTGTGACACAAGCATTACTTGTGATAATGAAGCAGAAAATAATATTATAAGTCTTTTAGAATCAACCTTGCTGGAAAATCAATTTCAATATATCAGTGAAGTAGCTTGGCTGGATCAAGCTATGAGACCATTATCGGAAGGTTGTGAAGAACCTGCATGGAAAGAAAAAAATAGATTTCAAAACATTGTACCTAGTAAGAACCTTGTAATAACTGAATTTTCTGTTTTGTTATGCATGTTTATATTACAGATGGACATGGTCGTGTATATTTATCACGTTATCCCATAACAGAAAACATTCTAATTACATAAATGCAGTGGAGGTTGACGGATTTAGCGCTCCAAACAGATTTATAGTTACCCAACAACCTCTACCCAATACGATTTCAGATTTTTGGCGTATGATTGATGAAAAAGAAGTTTCCATTATTGTCTCTTTAAATATTATCGACAACGAAAATGATGTTAGTATTATTTTTGGTTTAATAAGTAAAACTTTTTTAATTCTTTCATACTTTCAGAGGAGCTGTGTGTTTTGGCCTACATTTTTAATTAACGAAATTCGACCAGTACCTTATCTGTTTATTAAGTTCATACAGAAAATTCGTAACGATGAAATTACAATAGTTAATTTAGAGTTGTACAATATCAGAAATAAGGTAGGTATTCGTTAACAATAGCGTTTAAAAATATCGAATAATCAATGTCTTCAGGAGCACTTCAAACGTGATATTTGTTTAATAAAATTAAAAACTTGGCCTGCCAATCAATTAATCCCAAATTTAAACTCGACTTTATCGAATGTATGGTGTGAAGTGGAGAAATTACCTAAAACTAAACATCCAATTGTGGTTACTTGCTAGTAAGTTAAATTATTCCATGCAAACTATTATTAATCTGTAAATTTATATATAATATAACAAAAATTATTTGACATTTTCATCACAAATTTTTTTAAAGTTTTAAAGTAGGTATTTTATTTAAAAAATATTTTAGTGATGGGGCAACTGCATGTGGTTTATTCATAGCGTTTACGTTTGTAATAGAAAAAATTAAACTAGAACATCAGTGTGATGTTTGTTTAGCTGTTCGAACTGTACGTCGTAATCGAGCACAGTTTGTGAGCAAACTGGTAGGTCTTGAAAATCTAAGTTAGGTATTATGGAGGTATTTATATTTTAATTTATTTTTTATTTTAGGAACAATTTAAATATTTGTATCATGCAGCAATTGCACACTTAACTCGCTTTGAATTATATGCAAATATCTCTTCACATCAACCATAGCACAAACCAAATTTAGTTTGAGTGCGTTGTGTTAATTTTAGTAGCAGAGCCAGGGACTCGTGCCCCCCACAAGCATTTGAAAAACCATAAGCAAATAATAAATTTTTTATATATTTTATAACGTATTATCTAATTGAGTTGCAACGGCTGCAAAAGCACAGCCAATGATTATTATGCGTATGTATACATATTATATAAATAGTTATGTATATTATAGTACTTATAATAATTGATTTATTAACTTGTGAAATTATATTTAATAATTTTCAAGTTTAGTGAACTATTAATTGATTTTGTAAATTGGTAAATTTGTTCCCCTACGTAGGTATTTGAATGAATAATTTTAATTAATATATTATTGATCAACCATGTTTTGATTTATAGAATCTCGTCGGTTAAACCTGGACCGATAATTAAATTTAAAAATTAATTTGTTTTCAAAAATTAACTAGTAGTGAAAAGTATATTATGTCATTATTTAATAAGATGGCAGTGAACTATCTTTTAACTTTTACAAAATTTGATATCAATTTGCTAAATTTGATTATGAATATGAACATAAAGTCTTTTAAAGACTTTGCAAATAAAAAAGATAAAATTTTACCAAATCCTATTATCGATAGATTGTGCATTGAATGAAGTATGTATGAATATAATATGTGTCAATTACATGTTTTTCAAAATTCTTTAATAATATTAATGAATTAATTTTTGTGACTTTTTTGTGACTTAGGGATAAAAATTTGGTAAAATGTTATCATTTTTAAAAGATTTTTTGTTCATATTTAAAATAATTTGTAACATTATTTGTAGTAAAGTAATACCAAATGTGTCGATATCAATAAATTTTGTAAAAAGTCAAAAAAAAAATTCTCTGCCATCGTTTTTACGCCATAGTTAATTTTTGAATACAAATTAATTTTTGAATTTAATTATCGGTCCAGGTTTAACTGATGAGATTGTAATCATCGAAACATGATTGATCAATAATGTCTTAAACTAAAATTTCTTTATTAAATTAAAATTCTAAAATATGAATATGAATAAAATGAAAGGAATTTTTTCATAAGCTTTCAGCAATATTAATCTTGTTTTGTGATGTGAAAATAAATTTTTTTAAATTTTAATGTAATACTAATTTCATATTGAATTTAAAATTTTTGATAATATTTAAATTGAACAAACAAAAAAAGTTCTAACAATGTAACAAATAATGTAATATTATTATTATTTTTTTAATATGTAATACCTTTATATTAATATTATATCTTCTAAATACTAGAGTAATTAATAATAAGCTACTTATAATTTTATTATTATATTATATTACCGACATTATCATATTATTAAATTCTGAAGCGTTGGTATCTATCCCAACCAAATTTTGCACAGTTACTCTCTAGGACCCTAAAGAGGTTTTCCGCTAAAAACCAGGACCAAAAAGCTTAATTAAAAAAAAAAAAAAGTGAAAAATTTTGGACGCGCACGAATGGATTAACGAGATTCCCATCGCCAATACCTGTAATTGATATATGGTAATTATACGTTGGTATATTCACATTCAGTACCTACACTATTATAAGTGATTTCATTTCGTAAAAATAAATCAAGTTATAGCAACCAAAGGACAACGGGAAGCAAGACTGGAAACCGTTCTGAAATACTGGAGAAGAAAAGCTTGGGTAAAGCAACCCTGCAAAATCAAAATACTTCAGACAAAGGCAAAGTATTTTATTTTTAATGAGACCCCGGGCGAAGCCGGGTATCCAGCTAGTTTTAAATGAAAATCAGTAGTTGTACTATGGGATATTTGGCTCAATTTCTTTATATCAAATTAATACGCGATTTATTAGTAGTTTTTTGAATTTTAATTAAAAAAACCGCTTCTTTTGAATTATGAGATGTGATTACAATAATTTAATAATTTTTTTATGGGCAAATTTTATTAATTTCACTGTTTGCAAATGTACTATGTGATGTGCAAATGAGATAAATCAGCGGGTTTTATTTGATTAAAGAGTTAAAAATATGGTGGTTTATTTTAATGAGTTTGATACCAATGTAATCTAATTTATGATATGTAATGAGATCAATTAGTCATTTAATTATTGTTACCAATTCAATGAAGTATTTTTAATGGAATGTTATCGTAGAGGATCATCGGTTTTTGTACCTGCTAATACCAGCCTTTGGATAAACAGGCCTGCCTGCTTTTACAAGTTACAATGATGTAGTCAAACCAACCCTTAGGTTATTTTGTAATTTCACTGTTACTTTATAAACTTAAATTATTCATTCTTAAACGATGATGAATATTAATTTAAATGAATATGTGTATATTATGCAATTAATTAAAATTAGAGATATATCGAAGTAAAACGAGATAGATAAAATTAATACGATACTAATTTAGGTGTGTTATACTATCTCAATGATCAACCTTTAACTATCCGGTGGGAAAAATTTGATTTGTGCATATATTGCATTAAATGCTTGGTCCAAAAGAAATTTTCTTTTGATTTTTTTGTCGGGGTTGGGCGATGCCTGCCCTGTACTGATACCGAGGCAACTAAACAGTCGTGATTTAATATTTTTAAATGAATATAATAGTGATTTTTTATTTTTGGTTAAAATATCCGTGATTATGTCGCAAACATATTTTACTCCATAACAGTCATCTTGTTTGGATTGGTAATACCTTTAGTATTTTTATTATCGATGTTTTGACTTTTGACGTTTTTGTTTTCGGCGTTTTGACATGGAATAGATTTGTAATACTAATCCCTTGGCAGTCAAGGTTTAAAGAAATTATTGAGATTATTTGATTTTCGTTTCTACTAATTTGTACAAATATTATTTTCGTTTGTACCTCTTCTTGTTTCAAGTTTTTTGAGGCATACAAAAGCTAAATTAACCGTCAGCAAGATTAACGAAATTTCCAGTATTTTTTTTAAGCCGAATAACGAATCTTTAGATCTTTTAATATACAGAAAATCGATTTTAAATCGAAAATTACCTTAATCGTTGGTGCATGATTGTGCATCTTTTATTTTCGTTTGTACCTCTTTTGTTTCCGCATGATTGAAAAAAGTTTAGAGGGGGGGGGGCTGGAGATATGCTAAATTTTAACTTTGAATTTCGGATTCAAAATTGTTCTGATTGTTTGATCTTTGTTGTACTTGTTTGTGCAAACATTATTTTTGTTTTTACCTCTTTTGTTTTCGCGCAATTGAAAAATGTGTTGGATGCGGCTGGATATATAACCTAAATTGTGACTAACTAAAATAAATGTTTTGTAACTAAAATAAATGAATTTCGGATTTAAAATTGCTCAGATCGTTTGATCTTCGTTTGTATTTATTGATGCAAACATTGTTTTTGTTTGTAGGTCTTCTCGTTTCGAGATTTTTTAGAAATTCAAAAGTTAAATTGACGCGCAGCAAGATTAACGAAAATCTCAGTACTTCAATAATAACGAATTTTTAGATTTTATCATATATGTACAGATAATCGATTTTAGATCAAAAATGGTCTTAATCGTTTGTGCATCACTTGTGCATGATTGTGCACATACCGGATACCTTTTTATTTTTGCGTAAGTGAAAAAAGTTTGGGAGGGGGAGACATGCTAAATTTGAACTTTTAATTTCGGATTTCAAATTGTTCAGATCGTTTGATCTTCGTTTGTACTTGTTTATCTAAACATTATTTTCGTTTGTACTTCTTCTCGTTTCGAGATTTTTTAAGAAATACAAAAGCTAAATTAACGCGCAGCAAGATTACGAGATTTCCAGTATTTTGTTTAAACCTAGAAATAAATATGCAATCATGCACAAACGATGCCCAAACGATTTAAACCTTTTTAAATAAAAAATTGGTAAGGGGGGGGGAGGATGGCGATATTTACCTGGAATCGTGTCAGTTACAAAACGAACACAAATGAAATCGATGAGTCTGAGATTCCAAAGAAGAACAGTTCAACAAAGTTGAACACTAAACATAAAGAAATAAAATGCTTTACTGATTAAAACTATAATATGATTATTAATTTATATTGAAAAACTACATTTCGATTTGCGACTCAGTAGAGGACGGGTGTATCAGTCATTAAAATTTGTACACTTACTCCCAAATTTAGCAGTACTTACCAGTCCTGCCTGTGTGCTACCAGTTACTACTTCGGTCCTACCAAGTACTGCCGGTTCTACCAAGTACTGCCTTGATCTTCTCAGATACTGCTCAAATATTGTACACTTATTGCCACTGGGGGAACACCCCTCGCAATTGATAGTGTAATTCTTTTTTGTTTTGACGAAATTGGGTGAAACGTTAAATTTCAGTATTGAAATAATTTGTCTGTTTTCTAACAAACCCAAACGAATCAAATGTTTCTTTGGACAGTGTTATGAAGCCGACCACATCGACATCGTTTTATAATAAATTGTTAATTGGTGGTATAAATATAAAATTAAAGCAGTGTTATTGCTATTAAAATAATCTTGCATACACATTCGAGTGCAAAATAACTTGGCCGGTTTTATAAAAAAATCCGTCGCATCTGCCAAATTATCACGAGCCGCCTCTGGTTTCAAGTAGTCGATACAATCGAATTCATTGGTTGTTGTGTTCTGGGGTGCCTACAGCGCTTTGACATCTATTAAAAAACACATGTCATTTGTTTAGCAGTTACAGGTTATGATATAAACATTATGAGTGTCTTTCACGATGAAATAGAAATTGAAGACTTCGATTTTGATGAAGAAGAAGGAATGTACTATTACCCCTGCCCTTGTGGTGACAGATTTTGTATATCCAAAGTAAGTCGTATTTTTTAAACTACAGTTCGCACTCCTCGAACTAATTTAATAATAAGTTAATACAAATTGTTATTGCATAATCTTATAGATTCAAGCCCTCGTGTTAGTACGAATTTAATAAATTATTATTTGGCTTGAAATCGAAGGAATTTTTTGTGATGCATTCATATACAGGGTGAGAGCAAAAACTAGAGCTCTATTGTTTTGAACTAAAAACGTGAATTAATATTGGTATTTCTTTGTAAACTAAAATAATTACAATGATTGAATTAATTCATTTATATAAAACTTGATTTTTGATTTAAGGAAGAGTTATTAACTGGCGAAGAAGTTGCAACTTGTCCTAGTTGTTCTTTACAAATTAAAGTGATATACGATTTGGTAAGTAATTTACTTTTGAATACCTGATATGTCACATTGGTTTTGTGTATAGGAGGCCTTACAACAACAGGCCCAAGAGGTGGCAAATATTGGTGATAAATTTCAAAAGTTACAAGTTTTAAGTTAGTAAGATGGCAGGACGTGGAAGAGGTAGAGGTGGTCGTGGCGGACGAGGTAGAGGAGGTGGAATACACAATCGTTCTTTTGGTGAGGAATATGTTAAACTAACTGAACCCCCTCCTTTATTTCCGCCTCGAACTAGGCAGCCAATTCCTTTAACGGTAAGTAAATTTATCTTTTTATGTTGGTTATTTAATAACAACATTTTTCAGGAATCCATAGAAATGGACTACTTAATTCTTGTAAAGCAAGAACTTATCGATCGAATGCAATCATCAGGAGCTTTTATGCAAGTTAGAGAATCAAAAGACTCTTCTCAACAAAAAATTGATAAATTATTGGCACAATTACCTTCTGTTAGGGAGAAATTTGATTGGAATTTATTTCCGGCCGAGTTACGGCCTAAAGCTGTTCCAAGAAGAAAAAAGTCTGTAGATTCGAAAGATGTGGATGTTTTGAAAACTTTTGAAAAATTGGAAAAACTTGAAACAGATAGAGAGAAAAAAGTAGATATCAAAACAGAAGAACGGAGAGTGATGAAGAAATGGAAGTAAGTTTTGAAAACGAAGAAGCTGATGATGGTACAGATTATGCAAATAATTATTTTGATAATGGCGAAGGTCTTGATGATGAAGATGACAATTTAGACGGTGATGCAGTTTATTGAACATAACTAAGTAAACAAATTATAAATCTAGTTGTAATTATGTTGTGAGTGGTACATTGATTCTT
Source organism: Lycocerus yunnanus (assembly GCA_036346125.1). NCBI lineage: Eukaryota > Metazoa > Arthropoda > Insecta > Coleoptera > Cantharidae > Lycocerus > Lycocerus yunnanus. The sequence continues at coordinate 8,134,642 of JARFIX010000018.1, forward strand.
ATATATACCCTATTTATTTAAGAAATAAATTTTTCAATATTTTAAATTTGAAACTATTCAAATAATGTGCTTAAAGTTATGTTAATACTTTAAAAAATTGTAAGGTTTAAAAGCAATTTTTACAACCCTGACATAAATAATATAAATTTATTTAACCCTTTGAAACTAACAATGCAACATTTAGCAAAATTGTTGATTATTGAAAGAAAGATATTGACGTTTTTGCATTTATTAAATTACAGGAATAATTTCAAATCTCGGTTTCAGAAAACGTTTATTTACATTTTTTAGATATTTGTTTACAAGTTAAAGTGTTCCTGATTTAAATAATTTGCACTACCTTTAACTTACGGTGTTTTAATAATAATAATTATATAACAAAAAATGTAAAATTAAGCTGTTTACTTCAAAATATTGTCATTCGGAAAATTTACTCATTTACATTGACTTAGAGTTTTTGTCTCTTGATAACTTAAAAGTGGAGCAATGTCGAAGAGACTCCTGAAGCAAAAGATATTATAATCTTTTTATTAATTTAGGACTAGGTCTTGTAATATTCAACAGTAACCTCTGCAAAGTTCCAAAGCCACAGTTAGTACTCGGAGAATATTATTTGTTTTGCATCTGAAATAGCTTGCTAGGCTAACCTCAGATGTGCCTGTTACCTTATTTTATATTGTTAATATTGGCAATTCATTAACATAGGAGGACCATTGTCTTGACGTGCCTTCCTAAGCATGGAGACGGCCATACAAAGTGAACTTCTACCTGGTTTCAAAGCATGTTAGCAGTTGATCGCACTAACAATCAGGCTAATGACCGTCTCTGTTCACATTATAGTTTGCCTCTAAATTAACTAAGCGGATTAAAAAAGGCCACAGGCGTTTGTTTTTGTAAAATTGGACGTTGATAATAATATAATTAACATATATATTATGGACCCTTATAATATTCTGGCAGTTTATATAAAAATCTTGGTATTTATTTATTTCTAAACTCGTTCATTATTGTAAATTTTTACATACATAAGTAGATAGTATACATATTTTTGCTTTGGTTCATAAATTATAATTTAGCGATTAAAATTCTTTTAACATGAAAAAGAAGAGATTACAGTAGAACCTCGATTATCTGGGCCGACCGGGACCGTGCTCGGCACGGATAATTGAAAAACACAGATAATAATAATTGATGTTTTTTGGTTAAATTATTACAAAAAAAATACACTAAACAGCTTTGTATGTAATCCAAGTGCAGCTCTGAAGTAAGAATAAATTCTATACATTTGATTTCACATAGTATACTACTAAAGTTGCGAATGTCCACGGATAAACCGCTGGCGCTGCACGCATAATAATCTGACGGTAATCGATGTATAATGGGCCCACGGATAATCGGGGTTCTACTGTACCATTATTTTAATTCATCAATAATAATTGTACTTCGGTAATGCTTTCGGTATTTATAATCGAATTTATTAAAACATCAGCAGAGAAATGTAGAAATATACAGTACAGTTTCAATAATCCGGATAGATGTAGTTTTGAGTATTGCGAATTATGAAGTTTTCCGAATCGGTGAAATATTTTTGTTTTACTTATTTTATTGCATAAAATCATGGTTATATTAAAGTATAACTTTATTTCCATAACGAACATAAGTTTTCATACATTTTCAAACTAGACAAAAAAATAGTACAACATCGAAGACAATGGAAAAGTCATATGGTTAGAATGACAAATAACCGACTACCAAAACAAATATACCTCTACAAACCAGGCGAAAGAAGAAATGTAGGAAAACCAAGAAAAAGATGGAAAGATCAGAGGTGACTTAACGGACCAAAGCCTAAAACATGAAGAAGAAGACATCAGTTTTTACGTTAGTATGTACTACTACCTATTATGCGTTTTAGAGCAAACAGTCAATTTCTGATTGTTTTATTTATTTCTTGCAAATGAAATCTAGAGCCATTTCTTTTCAATCTTCTCATTAAAAGCAGATCCTACAACGAGCAATCATTCCTCAGCTTACATTGCATCGTCATGTCTTATTTTAAGAAGAATTTCGTCTCTCTCTTAATATCGCTCTCTTTGTAATTTCCTACAGCAACGGTTTTACAACATCAAGTTGCTACAAATTTTTTTACACAGATTTTTAGATAACGAATTCCATATTGTAACTTTACCTTTTTCGGCCAACCAGAACTGGCTGAAAAATCGTCTTTTCCAAATATTTGTTTGTAAATTTTTTTAGCTTTCGTATGTAAAATTTCAGATGAAATTGGACATAAATTATTACAGTGCTGTTTAAAAACCAAGTATACAAGGTTTCTTCCATTCTACTTTATAAATAACCTTTTTTTGTCTTCTTCTTCGCTTCATGGTATAGGCAATTATGCTTGTTCCAGTACCCATCTTTTTCTCGCCCGTCCCACACTTCTTTTTCCTGCGGATTTATATCTTCGTGTCGCTATCGGTAATCTCTCTTCGCTCATTCGTTCCAGGTGTTCGTTCCATCTTCTGTTATATTCGACGATTTTATCTTGGATGTTGTATATATCCTGTCTTCCCTTGAACATCCCTTTGTTGCTCTCTAAAATCTCATTTGCTGGCCTGTATTTTACTTTTGTCTTTTGATGTAGTGGCTCACGTTTCACTTCCATATGTTAATATCGGGACAGCTATTGTTTTGTATGATTTCATGCGTGTATCTGTTTTTGTTTTGTTTTTTAAAAATCTGTGTATTGTTCCACAGATATGTCCAAACTTAGTGTCTTAGTTTTTGTCTTAAACTTAGTTTTTTGTCTGAAACTAAATTAAAATGCAGCAAAGTTCATACTAATATCATTGTATGATTTAAATTGCATTAAATTAGGTACTGCAAATGGGAGTGTTTTTGAATTGCAAAGGTAAAAAATATATAATGTCCGAAAGGCAGAAAGTGTCGGATTATTTAAGTGGCTGGTCTGGGTTATTAAGGCTGTACTGTTTTACTAAGCATCACAAGTGCTTTTCAATAACTATTTTAATAAAGCTTTTTGGGGTGCAAAAACCAGTATAAAGTCATTGCTAATTATAATGGCAATAGGTTCCTGTAAAATGTCGCAATTTCTCTATGACGGCTTAGCTCCGTAGTATTTCGGTTAATTCTGAGATTTATTGTTCATTTCTCAAATCAAGTGTTTTTTTAGACCCCATTCAACTTTTTCTTTAGAAAATAATGCAACAATAAATTTATTATAATGTAACAATTTATTGTTTATAAATATTTTTTTTTATTTTTATAAAATTTTAAAAATGCATCAACCGAAAGATGACTCAAACAAAATTTAATGCTCATTAGGTTATGATTTGATTAAAATCCTATTTAAATAATTAATATAAAAGAACTAATACAAATTAAACACAATATAATTACCTAATCAGCTATTAATTGACCGATGACCATAATACGATAAAATTATCTCTTGTACCTATCCTATATAAAATTATTATACTATGATTGGACATTGTTTAACTTTTTTCTATTCTTGGATCAACGTCATAAAAAGAGTGCTCCTACAACTAAACTTGGCAGGTTTTTTCTGTGCTCTCTTTCATTCAGGGTCCTGTTGAATATGCCTAGTTACGGCACTGGTGAGATCTTTGGATTTTTCTGACTATCTTTCTCACAAAGTGCTGGCAATGTTTGAAGTAGTAATATATACCGATTTATCTTCTCTATAATTGAAATATATATATGTACATGGGCGCCCGAAGGGGGAAGCCAGTACAGGCGATTAGAAGGATAAAATTTTAAAAATAATTCTTATCAAAAAACAAAACAACTTTCTATAAATACCAATATTAGTCAAGACATGAAATTTAATGTTGTACTATTAACGTTGATAATGATAAGATAAGCATTACAGAGCAGACTTTTAGGTACATACATTTCTATTTTTTCTTTTACATTCCCTAGGGACATGGAAAATGCATTTTTGGTAGTGCAGTGACCTGTTTACGTAACCGTTTTTAAATGCAATTAAGAAGTTTTACAACTGATTTATTAACTTGCGAAATTATATTATGTTTTAATAATAAATTTAATAATTTTCAAGTTTAACAAACTATTATTATATGAAACATATTTTATATTTCATTTAGTCTACAACTCATGGATGATAATAGCTAATTGTTATCTTAAATAATTATATTTTTTGTTAGTTAATATTTGAATTCAGTTATCGGTTCAGGTTTAACTAACGAGATTCTATAAATCGAAATATGATTGATCAGTAATGTATTAAACTAAAATATTCGTTTTCGAAAAATTTATTAATTTAGTTCACTAAACTTGAAAATTATTAAATTTTTTATTAGTAACTTTTAGGGTAAGTGCTTTGAAGGTGCTCTTACTTTAATTTTTCTGATTAAAATTAAATAGTCGCTGAGATATAATGTTAAGAACAAAGATTCCTAATGAACTCTCAGGCGAATTTCTCGAAATTTATTTCAAAGCAGGATATAAAACAATATTGATATTTGCAACATTAAACAATTATTTAAGCAAGTACCTATCCGACCAAATTTAAATAATTTATAAGCTTATTATTTTGGCGCAAAATCAAAATTACGCAACACTTCTGTTTATTAAGTTAAATGGACCTTTTCGGGTTTCTTGAAGTGCTCATCCGCGTATATTACAGCACCCCCACTGTAAGTTGGAACCACAAGTCGCGTTTTAATAAATTTGGTTCAGAATCTTACATTTAATTTTAAACATTGCAAAAAAATTATTAAATTATCTTAAGTTTGAAGATTTTTACCTGCTCAATCTGTTTTACTTGTCTTTGTGTGAATATGTAGTGTACCCACCTATAATAGTAGTGTACTTCAAAATTTGGCAAAATATTTTGAAAATACCCTGTATACAAACAATAAGTGTACATTTTTGGAATTTTATGGTAGAAAATTCTCAAATTTTGGTATATAATTTCCGTGCCAGGTTAAGGTTATTTACTTACCTTAACATTTTTTGTGAGTTTTATGTGTATATTTTATCGTTTTTTTTTGGGTTCAATGGACATGTACCTATGTGTAAGTGATTGCAGTTATTGGCATAAAATATTGAATCGCAGCAATGTGTAAAAAGTATTATTACAATGTAGCCTATATATTTTTATGGCTAAAATTAATTTTGAAATATTTTATATATTCTACAAAATAATAGCGAATGGTTGGGCACCGCCACCGCTCATTAAAAATATCCCTGAGCCAAAACAGCTGTAAAATGTAGATATCGAGTTCATCGATATTTTGAAAAATCTCCACAGACCGGGAAAACTTGTTATATGAATTTTTGGAAAATGAACGTTTGATCACAAAATTTTGAGAAAATTAGAAATCGAATTGGATTGTTGAAGATGAAAAAACATTGTCGGCGGTGTTTAAATCTTCAAATATTATTTCTAATAATCTTTATTTATATTTTTGCATTTAGTAGGTTAAGTATAGTTGAAAGCGACAAATTATAAATTTTACACCGATTTTTAAATTTTTCAAGTTAAAAATTTGTCAAGTAAAATTCATAAAATGTGTATTTAATTATTTTATCTATACAAGCAAGCATATTAATTTGGATTTGAAATTGGTTAGTTTTTAAGTTTATAATTACTCGTATAAAGTTAGTGGCACTTAAGTGAATTTGTCGCTTATGTCCTTTTACCTTTCAACCATCGATAAGCTTATTGTTATAAATTATAACAATGACTATGTATAAATAAGTACGTTAATTTCTCTAAATTCTTTAATATTTTTTATCAACTTTCCGACGTCGGCTTTTTATTGTAAGATTGTTTATTTATTTTGTTGCTTTGCTTATCTAATTTTTAATATTTCCGTCATAAATAAGCGACTACCGGTTCAATACGTAATTTTGTTTAACTACAACTGCTTGCTAATTACAACCAGTGTTTTCTTCGTGCGCACTAAATCTTTTTCTAATACTTCAAAATTTTAATTTCAATAATATTCACTCACACAAATCTACTTTCTCGTAATTTTTATCGAAAAATAATCTAAATCCGTAATTAAGATTATTTTAATATTGCGGCTGTAAAAATAATTTACAACTTGGATTAATATTAAACTAAAATTTCAAAATGGCAAACCTGTTAGGAGTAAATGATCTGGTAAACAAATTTTTACACGATAATGAAAGTAAAGCAGTGGATTATATTTTTGCAATCTTGGAACAAAAAACTGGATTGAATCGTAAATATCTTTTCTATGGTAAGTCTCAAAAATTTATGTTACCTAAAATACCACGTTAAAATTTGTTCAAGTCATGTGAAACCTTCTTAATTTAAATTTTAAACCATCTCTTACAGTGAGCTCGTAAAATTTGGAACAAATTCAATAACATTTTTTAGAAGAATTTTTTCGGAAAATCCTGGGACCTTATTTTTTTAAATATCACCTTATTTGCCATTGACATTTTTTATCGTGTTTTGATTTTGAGCTGTAACCTCTTATTGAATTTTTTTAAATGGCAACCCTTGTTTTTTGTTACGGATTTGGATAGGGCACAATTTTCTGAGTATAAAAATGCAAAGAAAGTTATTGCTCAAAAAATGTAAAGGACAGAAAAGAAATGTCGGAACATTCTCTGAGAACATTCCTCTAAAAGATTTTATCGAATTTGTTCCAAACTTTACCTGCTAAGTTATCATATTTATACTATTATATCTAATATAGTATGTACATAGGTAATTATGAAGATATATTCAACTCATGATGTATTCTTATTGTTAGTAATCATTAAAAGTTCATTATACTTTATCATAATATTTTCTTAAATTTTTTTTAATAATTGTGTGTTAATTTTTACCCAAAAAACCTGTCGGAAGAAGGTCGGTACCTTCAAAATTGAGTAGTTAGTATACCAAAATAGGTATCCAGTTTCCATCGCTACAACAAACTAATAAATAAATTTATAAATGGCCAATTGAGTTCAACTTTCATTGTTTGGTACTTTTCAAAGCATTCCTGGTTCATTCTTCAATTTTTTCAAGTTTCCGTGTGGGTACTTCATGTTAATACTATAAAGTAGAATAGGGTTAATCGAGTTTCTTATATTGGCAATAGGTTAATTTACTAATTAGACAATCAAGCTCATTGATTGGTTCATTGTCAATCAATCTAAATTTTTAAATGAGTGAGTCAGTGAGGGAGGACTCTTAACATGTGCAGATATTGTCTTGTATTTGAAATAATAAATCTCTAAAGACTTCTGAAAAATATTTTTTTTGGTTGTAGCTTATTTATTTTTGCATTTTTAATCGGTAACATATAAAGCAAAAAATATCTCTGACTCATCAAGTAATGAGGATTACTAAAAATGAACCAATGGATGAGTTCAATTGCCTAAGTAGTAGATTAAGTAGGTATAGGTGTAGACCATGATATAATAATTTTATTCAAAATTACTTTTGTTATAAAAAATTTAGATTCAGTTTTACGGCGATTTTAATTTAAAATGAAACTTGCAAACACTCAAAAAAATTTAATTTATTTGTTTGGTTGCGGTAGGTACATTGCAGCAATTTTAAAATTTAAAAAACTTACTTTACTGGCCTAAAGACTTGGCTGTAGATAAAAAAAAAAATTTTATAATTTTTACCTAAAATTCTTAAAATTTGGGACCTACTTTTGGCTACTTAATTGGTATGTGTACTTCATACCAAGGTTAAAAATTTGTATACATAAATTTTATTCAAATAAAATGGTACATTATTGCACTATCAGAAATTTTTAATATTGTTACAAAAATACTGTTTAAAAATTATTGCTAGTCATTATATAACTAGTAATAATTGATACGGAAATCTAAACATTTTTGTTATTATATAAATTTGTTTTCAAACTAATTTTGCTGTTGTCAACTCAAGATTAAATACTTAAAATTATACATAATATAATATTAACAGCAGCTATACTATATTATATACATGCACACACACAAAATTATTAATATTGACATACCCCCTCCCCCCGATCATCATGTCCACTGATATGCATATTTATAGACATTTTTGGTCTGAAAATAAGTTATCCCTAGAGCAAAGCACAATTGAGGCTATGAGAGCAACAGTACCCTAACTCACAACACCATGAAAATTGAAAAAGTATCTGTAGCTCATTCTGTTGCCATTAAAAAATTTTAGTTTGGGCGGATGGATGACAGTATATTGGCCAAAAGATATTTCAAAGAAATATTATGTACTATGGAAAACAAATTTGCATTTATCTCCAATAGATATGTTAGTTGGTTTAGGCCACTTTTGCTCTCATAACCTCAATTATATAAGATGAATTATCTTCACAAAGCAAAAAATACAATCAGCAAAAAAATCATCAGGAAGTTGTTTTCTTCTCTTCGCACTGCGCTCTTAATTTCCTTTCTGAGCAGACTTGTTTTTGAGAAAATTGTGCTCCAGATTATGACAAACTTCAAAACAAAAAAAATAGTTTATTATTTTTTTAGGTATTGTAGGATTTATGGTATTTTGGCTTGTAATGGGTTTTGCCGGACAATTTGTAACAAATCTAATTGGAACTATCTACCCTGCGTATTGTTCAATTCACGCGATAGAATCTAAAGGGTCACACGATGATACAAAATGGTTAACATACTGGATCGTATACTCTGTATTTTCGTTTGTAGAATATTTTACTGCTATTATTCTTGGATGGTTTCCTCTTTACTGGTTAGCTAAAGTAAAAAAAATTAAAAATATTTTATACTTCAAATTTTTTATTACCTTTTTTCAATTCTGTTTAGTGCATTCTTTTATTATGGTTGATGTTGCCAATTGAGCTTAATGGATCTATTATATTATACTACAACGTAATTAAACCATACTTCTTCAAATACGAGCATCTTGTTGAAGATGTAACTGGTGAGAAAGATAAAAGCATCCAATTAATGATTACCATTTTTACAATTCCATTATTTTAGGAGTTAAACTCTCTGAAGAAGTACCTAAAGAAGAAGGAAATAAAGAACCAGCAAAACCAGAAGAAGAAAAAAAGAAGGAATAAAAACTGAAATTCCTAATTAAATAAAATGTATAACAATGAATAAAAATTGATAACTTATTGTTAAAAATCATTATTAATATTTTAAAAGAAATTAATAACTTGAAATTACTATTTTATGTTTCATTTTCAAACATTTTCTGTTTTTTTTCAAAATTAAATATATAATAAAATTACTTTCATTCTGTTCTTTCGGAATCTTACAAACAAAATAAACCTATCAGAATAAAGTTATTCTAATTTTTTAAAGAATAAGTTGAAAGGGGCCCAAAAATAAAATCGCACCCGAAAAGCTAAATTTGAAATAAGAATGCGGCCAAAATTGGTACTAAAAGTATGACCTTGCAACGTGCTTAGCAAAAATTTGTTCTTATTTATTTACCATAGAGTACAAAAATTAGGGCTCCCTCAAAAACTTGCAATCCCGAGGGATCCTCTCCCCCCTCTCGTCAAGACTGTACCAAAGTACTAATATATCTTAGATTAGTAACAATCTAATTTGTACCATAAAATAATAAATTTCTCAAAGAAATTATGAATCATTATGATAAAATATACAATAATTAGAATTTGAGATTATAAGCTTCAAAAATTATAATTATAATTTTTTTTTGTAACTTAAAAAATCCCTAGTTATTCAGAAAACTCAATCGTGATATTTCTGATGATGCTTAAAATTCATAACAATTGAATTTCCTTCTCCCTGTAACCAGAGGCCCGAATCAAACCACTTTCTACCCCCTGTTATACTTACTGCGTTCGTTTTCTTCTCCATCTATGATAGAACAGCCATTCCCACTTGCCACAGGAAAATAAATTGTACTCATATCTGCAACTTCGTTATTGCAATTTTGAAAAACAATTTCTCATTTAAAAAAGTGCGTCTGAGAGTTCACGCCCTTAGGCTACCCTGATACGACCCTGATATAATACAAGTAAGATATATAAAAGTATTTTTTTAAATTGCACATTAATAATAATTATCGACTGCGAATTACTTTAAAAAAATTTGTACTTATGTTTTAGATTAATAAAAAATTCAGATTAAATTTATTCATAACGTAATTATCGATAAAAAAGTTTTCTGCGTTATAAAATTGATATACTTAATATTATTTTCTTGTTTACGGTTTTGCCCTTAGGTTTAAAACAGTCGCAAAGTATATAATTCAATTGTTGAATTTCCATTTTCCCGGCTGAAAAAATGTAACTTGTTTAGGTTGGGTAAATTTCAAACTATGTTAGTTCTTATTGGTTTTGGCGGTAAACCGAATGGCGCCCTTCTACCATTTTAGTTCGATCACGTGACCATAGTTGCGTTGAGTTACGTTTGAGGTATGTTTAAAGAACTTTGTAGTCGGTTTTGTTAGATATTTAGTTAATAATTTAGTGAAATAGTTTGTTATTAAGGAATTTATTAAATTTCTAAATTTTTTTGTGCTTGAATGGAAAATAAGTCTGTAAGAGTTTATTAGTTTAGATTGTTATTTTTGATATTTTACTCAGATGTCAATAGACTACATTTGTGAAGCTTTTGAAATGGCGTCTATCCACATGGCGATTAAATTTTATTCTTTGTGTTTTTCGCAATGAGTTGCGATAAATTCCCTATATTACAATTTACCGGCAATTTTTGCATCAATCCGCTATCGCTCTTGACAATTTATCCTCGATTCATGACTTAATTCGTTTACGTTCTTTGTATGACGAATTTGCGAGGTTGCCATGTTTTAATAACATTTTCCGTGTCCCTTCGTTATTTTTTTCAATTTTGTGTTTAATTTGTGTAATTTAACCGTTATTTGTGACTTTCGTTCGAAAAAACCATTCTCTCCTTCAATTTTTTCTAATTGTTTCGTGGAATTATAAAGTTTGAATGTTTATCTAGTATTAGGAATATTTGTTTACATATCTTTCTTTTTTCAGCAAATATTGTATATAGATATCTGTACATACTGTAAAGATGAGTTCGTCTACTCGAACCACCTCTAAAGGTGGAAAAACCAAAGGCGACACTAGTAAAATAAAACATGACAAATCCGACACAGGTAAGACGTTTAAAACTTTTTAGTTATCATTTATGACCATTTAAAATGTTTTTTTTTATTCCGCTAGGTAAAGGTTCGGGAGACAAACAGCATAGCGGAGGTGGAGAAAATTCTCGCTCTAAAAGTGATGATCCAACCATCAAAGAAAAAGTTCGGCAAGTCATGGAAATGACTCGACGATCTGAAGAAGAAGTTTGTCTTGCTCTTCACGAATGTGATTATGACACCGAATCAGCAATTAATTTGCTATTTGAAAATTTATCAGAGGTAATTTTAATTACATATTTTGAATTCCTGCACATTTTCTTAAAGTGAAATTGATACCACAACCTGATAAGGTGTGTTAATAATTACATTATCATGGTGTTATGTTAGTGGGCTTATGAAATGCAGATAAAGAAACATTTTTGTCTTATTAGTATTTGTAATGTAGCCCTTAAAATCATTGGCATATTTTGTAACAGATATTTAAGGTTATATTCCTAATGACAAAATAAAATTGTGGGAACAAGCACTTTTGCAAAAAAATTAGTCAGCATGTTAACTTGTTGCGTTTATATTAAGGGCACCTGGGAAACCTCTAGTAAGAAGAAAAAAAATCGTCAGGCATCTACTAGTAAGGCAGAAACAGGAGAAGCACCTCCAGCTAGTGAATGGAATGAAGAAGGTCAGCCTAGTGAAAAAGAAAAACCCCGCAATAAAAATGGAGGTGGACCACCACGACTTCATGGCAGGCACAATGACAGTAGAGGCTGTAGGTTTAGTAAATTTGATTTCTTTGCGCTTTTTCCAATTGCTTATCTGCAGGGAGGGGCCGAGAGAATAAAGAAAATGAGCGTAATTTAGAAGGAGGTAGCCAACAAGATCGGAAAGACAGGCGTGGTCGTCCCGGTGTACACCCACGTGGTGGCGTTGGTAGAGGGCGAGGCGGAGGACGAGCTGGTTCTCGTTATCCACCTCGTAATAATAGAAGTAATTTCTCCAATGCTCGTCCGATTGAAACCTGGGATAATGCCACACAATGGGAAAGTACTACGATTACCAATAGTGCTCATCCTGCTTACACAGCTGGTATGTATAGTTTTTTCTTATGGAATTTTGTTACCACTATGATTTTAGGAGAAAGTTACGATGATTTTCCACAAACTGATGATTGGTCAACGGAGGAATACACTGGTAGTTTGGCAGATACGAAAGTTTTTACCCCTAGTTCAGCGATTCCACCTTTAGCTGAGTCGGGCGTCGAAGCTTTGCCCGAAACCCAACCTATACTACCGTTGGAAACTGTACGTTTTGTGTTTAATTATTGGATTACTTAAAATAACAATTTTATTCTAGATGCCCTCCATGCATACGGGTACTTTAAATGCTGCACAAGCACAATATTTGAATCAGTTAACCCAGCAGTCGAGTGAAAATATGAAGGTTGCACAGCAGTACACAAACAACCATTTATCTCAGACTTACGGCAGTGCAACGTCTCAAAATTATAATAGCGGGCAAACGTTTGTCAATACTAATGCTGCATCTCAACCGTACAGCAATAGTGCTCAGACGTATAACACTTCTGGTGCAAATGCTTATGGCAATAACGCCTACTCGAACAATAGCTACAGTAATGCGACTGAAAACCCTTCAGGTACGCAACATCAACCGGTGCGGACAAAAACGCAACGTGCTCGGGTTCCACCCCCTTCTAAGGTAAGATATTAAAAATAATTAAAGAATAATTACTATAAAATGTTAACAACTTTAGATACCAGCTACTGCGGTTGAAATGCCAGGCGAGTTGAATAGCAGCATTGGCTTTTTGGATGTGCAATTTGGTGCAATGGAATTTTTGTCGGATACACCTTCCTTTGATGCTTCTGATAACAAGTTTAGTTCAACCAACGATACTAATTTGACTAGTTCTAATCAATCTCCTAGTACAAATCTTGATCTCAATCAATCGAATCAAAGTACTATTGACTCTTATTCATCGACCAAAACTAACCCACCAAGCAGTATTAGTACAGCGTTATCTCAAAATGTAAGTGTGCAAATTTTGGAATTTAAAATGTTAAAAATTGTTGTTTTATAGTTGCCAAGCACGGATAACATTCCTCAAACAAGTGAGCATCTAGCATCCGGAGCGTACAGTTCAACACCTAGGAATTCAACGGTAGCTGTTAATGCTACACCAACTGCAACACCCTCTGGCCTAGACATAAATAAGCAGACAGAATCGCATTCTTACACGCAGCCTTCTACGTATAGTTCGTATCAACCAAAAACTACGACCTATCAAGCACAAAATTACAATTCGTCGAACTACAACTCAACTCCGGTTAGTTACATTTTAAAATTTATATTTTGCAAAGTTAAAATTTTACCTTTTACTGAAATTTTGAATAGATTTACCTTGTGTATCGGACATACAAGAAAGTATTGAATATATTTCAATTTAAAAAAATTAAATATGCGAAACAAGTTCTGAAGTTGGTTTCAAATATGTTTTTAGTAACTAAAACTGAGCAATTTGGAATACCTGGAAAAGTTGGGGATTTTCAAGATGTTTAAATTTTGTCATGTGAAGTCAGGGAATTTTTCAGTTTTAAGCAAAAGTTGGAAATTAAAACTTAAAATTAGGCGATATTCTTTGAAACTTGATAAAAATAAATACAGAAATTATAAATAAATATATCAAGTTCCAAAAAGTCAGGAAAAATGATCAATTTTAATTAAAGAAAATCTGGAAATGTCTGAATTTAATTTAGAAAATTTGGTGGGTACTCTGTAAGCATCGTATAACAAAAAGTTGAGCGTTCTATGTTGGTCCAGGACTCTTTCAGGAGAGGGTGAAAGGTCAACAGTGTTCCCACTGTGAAAAACTCATGAAGTTTTGAATTTTATAAATTGTCAGAAAATCAAGGAATTTTTAAATGAGACTAACAAAAATTAAACTTGAATCAAATCGCTACTGCGTGTGAATAAGGAGTTAAGCCAATATTTTACGACTATGTTGTTCAAGACACTTTCCATTTATTTTTAATCCAAAACTCATAATTATTCTGCAGACTATCTCATTAATAATATGTCTTAAACAATTGAATCTTAAACAATTTTTAAAACAATGCCAGAATAAAATATTAATTCATCAATCACCGATTTTCCATTTCTGTCGGAATATAACTACTTCCATTCTAGAAATCCTCACAATCCGTTTTACGAGGTGAATTACTCTGTTTTGCTCTGCCCAACAGGCGTATGTGGAGTTTGAACCTGTGATTACTTATTTGTAGTCATTTAAGTCTTCCAACTTGCCACTCCTTCGATATATTAATTAATTACCACCTTTAATTTCATTTTTCTTCAAGTGATAGTTTTTGACGTAACCCCTTATTCGTGCGCAGTAGCAAAATATAAATGATCAAATTACAGTTAAGTATTCAAATCCACCTGTTTTTTTTACTTTATCATAATGTAATATTAGAAAGTATTGTTTAATTAGGCAACATTTTTATGCAAAAATGGTTTGTTCTAAAAATGCAATTATTGTATTTACTCCTTTTTTGTTTAATAACAGTTAATAACAACAATTCAGTTGTTTTTGTCGACCATATAACTGCAACAATGGAACTGTTTTGGTCAGAAATGCAATTGTTTTTCTTAATAACATTAAATTATTTTTGGTTTAATGATTTTAAAACTTTATTCAATAATTCAACTGCGTGATAAATAATTCTGTTGTTTTGTTCAATAATTCAACTACTTCAACAGTTCAATTCTTATATTGATCAATTTAGTAGTTTGTTTAACAATTTAACTGTGTTTTCAACAATTCGACTGTTTTTTTAAATAATTCTGGTGTTTAGTTCAATAATTGCTGTTTTGTTCAATAATTCAGCTGTTTTGTTTAATAAATTCAGCTGTTTTGTTCAATATAATTCAACAAATTTAATCAAAAGTTTAATTGTTTTATGTATTTAACAGTTTCTTTGGCAATTGAACTGTTTGCTACATAATTTTGCTGTTTTGTTCAATACTATGGTTGTTTTATTCAATATAATTCAACAGACAACAACAGTTCTCAACATTATTTTTGATTTAATAATTGAGGGATTTTTGTTTCAACAACTGTTGATTTAAAAAATAATGAAATTATACTTTTTGTTTAAACAACTCAACTGTTTCAATCAGCATTCAACTGTTTTATGCTAAAAGCTACTATTTTGTCTAAAAATGCAGTTGTTTGGTTCAGTAACAGTAATGCAATTATTTTTGTTCAACAATGCAAGTGTTTTGTTAAGTAATTCAACTGTTCAATAATTTAATTATTTTTGATTTAATAATTTGTTCGCCACTTCAATGGCATTTTAGGTACAATAATAAATTCATCTAAATTTGATTTTTTGTTTACAAAGTTTTGAGAATTCTAGAAAAATGGCCAATTTTAATCGGGGAAATCCTGAAAAGTTAGAATTTATTTTAAAAAATTTAGTGGAACCTCTGTTGTATAAATGTTTCTTGTAGAATAACTTAAATAACTTGTTGTCTCATGCCGGGTTGCACCGTTATTGACTCGAACGGTTTTGACACGCGCTAACTTATTAAAAACATCCCCAAGCGGCCGCAAGTCGAAAAGTTTGGAAGTTGGCGGTGGATCTCAGGGAGCGACTGACTCTTTCCTAACGCTGGTCTAGTTAGCCCCGCCCTATGGGCTATTCACGTATGAAATTACAAGTACCGCCAACAGAATGTATTTCATATTTGGCATTTTAATACACAAAAATACACTTACATGTATTTCTTACGGAAAATTGCAATTTTCACAATTAAATTGTGGCCTTATTACAACTCCGACAAAATTGATCCTCACCTTAAAGAGCTTGTATTTTTGCGTTCTTTCGTTTTGTAAAGCCATTTCTATAGGAAAAAGTGTGTTTTCGAATCAGGGTTAGTCGACTCTTGTCGCATGACAGACAAGACATTTGTGACAATCAGATATTTATTATTCTGATATCAAATTGCTAATTATCACAATAGATGAATTTTGCTATTTTATTATTTTAGAAATTTTAGAGGTTTAGAACCTCTACCTCTAGAGTAGAGAGCACTAGTAATTTAAATTTTTAATAATTCAGGTTCTGTATGTTAATGACCGTACTAATAGTCGTGGCTTAAGGTTTGAAACCAGATTTACCAGCAAATGTAACCTAAAATATTTAATATATTGTTCTAATTTTTTTTTACGAAAAAATGTATTGCATTATTTACTCTTTCAACTAAATTTTGAATACCTGTAGTATTTGAGTTTTTAAATATTTTATGAGACGGTCATTGGCCTGGTTGTTTGATCGATCAACTGCTAACGTAAGGCGCCCAGTT
Source organism: Lycocerus yunnanus (assembly GCA_036346125.1). Taxonomy (NCBI): domain Eukaryota; kingdom Metazoa; phylum Arthropoda; class Insecta; order Coleoptera; family Cantharidae; genus Lycocerus; species Lycocerus yunnanus. The sequence continues at coordinate 8,151,143 of JARFIX010000018.1, forward strand.
TGAATCCAAACAGAGGCTCACTTTGTATGCCCATCTCTATGCTTCAAAGGCATGTAAAGCCAGTGGTCCTCTCACAAGGTGCTAGCAACATCTTTGTGATATTAAATGCTAGGATAACCTCTTGAAAAATAGAGGAATCGGAAGACATCGCAGAACGTTGAAAAGACCGATAGCTAGATAGAAGTATTTTTTGAAATATTATAATAAATTTTATTTTCAGACGACTTCAAATAACTATGTGAGTAATGCGCAGTCCTACAATGTGCAAAACAGCAACAGTACTTACCAAAATTCATATTCGGGTACGAGTTCGTACCAGAACAATGCGACTGCATTTCCTGCTATTACACAATCCAATTCTTATCCTTCAAATAGCAGTCAGTATCACCAACAAGCAAATCAGTCTGTGTACGGTGCAAATACAAGTAAGTTGCAATAATAAAAGAAATTCTATACAATCATAAAGGCAAATTTTTTGCAGCAGGTCTTAACAGTAGTTCAAATTATGGATCTGCTCCTAGTGGAAATCAGTATAGCAGTTACAATGCGAGCAGTAATAAAATTAAGGAATCAAGTTATGATACCAGTACGGCTGTTGTAAGCAGTACCACCACAGCAACCAGTAGTGTGAATACAACAACTTTAACTGCTAGTTCCACTTCCAGTGCTAAATCGACAACTACGACATTAGGTAAAATTCATTTTGTGAAATTTTTTGCCATGAGCTTATAAAAAAATTTTGTAGCCAAAAATAGTAGCAATGCAATGAACATACCGCCAGCTGCAGCGCCCGTAATGAGTACTCAGTACATTATGAGTCAAGTTCCATACTTTCAGCAACCTGTTTATTCGTTTGAAGACATGCAATTGTTGCACCAACAAAGGCTACCTCATGTGGTATAATAATTGTTTACCTATTATCAATAGTAAACTAAGTTTCTTTTTAATTTAGCCTACCGGGTACTACGACATGAGTTATCAAACTCCCACAACGTTGACAGCTGTTAGAGATGGTACTTTAACAAATGTGGCTTAGGTTTGAACATTTCCGCAAATGGTAACAAAATATTTAATAAGGTATTTTTTCGACAATAACATGATTGCTGTACTTCTACTGTTTCAACAATTTTAATACCGTAAGATTTATTTAACATTAGAGAACTGTAGTCAAGCCAAATGTTGTATGAGTCACAAACTGCAAAGTCAGGCGCCTTTCATTTGTAAACGATGTGCTCCTTTAAACTACATGCTTTGAAAGCATGTAAAGCCAGTGGTCTGGTGCAGTTTCAACGTGTAGATATCATTTCTGTATTTAATATGTAGGATATACTTTGATAGATGGATCGAAGCTAGATACTTAATCCAATTCGATAGAAAGTTTTTGAAGTTCTAATAAATTTATTTTAACGATTCTAAATTAACTATTTAGTAATGCATTTATTGTTCATACATAAAACAAAAGTTACATATTCGGACTGATTCGTCCAGATACTAATGGTCACTGATTTCAATGTATCCATCCAATGTCTTATCCTATCAAGAAGCATTGTCAGATACCAAATTATCAAATCAGTTTGTAAGGTGTCATATAAAGCTGAGTGTCAATAAAAATGTAAATTTATACAATATAATACGGATATTTTGAAAGGTTTGTAGTCATTAGAGTCTCTTAATGAAATTCAGTTTTATGATAATAAAATTAGTTTTAACGTTATGATACCAGTACGGCTGTGTAAGTCACACAACAGTGTGCTGAATAAAAATTTAAGTATATATCATGTAATCGAATACATTGTAAAATCAATTTTGTAAATTTTTGCACTGACTTATAAAAATTATGTGCTATAATTATGCATTCAGCATACTAACCAACGTCACTATGCCCATATGAGTACTCAGTAGCATATTAGCCAATTCCAAACTTCAAACCTGTTTATTCGTAGCTATGCTTTGCATCAAATAAGATTTCTCATAATAATTGTACATTATAGTAAAACTAGGTTATTGTATTTCAGAATTTCGAAGAGTACAAATCAATTTGCAACGTGTAATTTAGATATTGAGTACTATTGAAAATGGATTCTGATTATCGTTGATGTGTGATTTACTGGAGCTAACATGCCTGTAATCTTGTACTAAATACAAATCGCTTAAAGATCTATAATAATGAATTTTAGCAAAACTCATGTTTCTATTATAAATTTGTGTCATTACAACCCCTGCAAACTTGACAATTCGGTGAGTTTTGCCGTAGTATCATTCTTTTTTAATATGAGATAACTGCATAAGCTAATTTAATCTTTTGAATTTAAGTGCTTAATATTAAATACGGATCATCTAATATTATTAAATTGTATGAGCAGTTCTGTTAATTTTAAAACAAAAGTTGAATTATGGAATAATCGTTTATTTGGTTCTTGTAAACGACTGTAATAATGTATTGTCGTCTTATTTGTTAAATTGTTCAGATAAACATAGTTTTGTTTTCTAGACTGGTATACAAACACTTTTGCTGACCAAATTATGCAATGAAACAGTACAGTGTTGAGAGCTAGTTCAAAATTGTTTAAAAAATTTTATTCTAACTCTATTTAGCTCTAAAATCAACTTAAGTCATATCAAACTTATAAAATCTAATTTTATTGCATGTTTCAGTGACTTGATAAAAGTTTATTCAATACACAAAGTATATATGGATCACCATGAATTAACATTGACACATATCATTTGCTTTGATTTTAAATTTTCATGCAAAGATTATATTAAAATCAGGTTATTAGTAATTTGTTCAATGTCAAAGAAAGAACTTATGCATATTGTACTATGAATTGGATTCAATGAATGCTTATGAAAATTTCATACACTTTTGAAAAGTAAATGTACAGTCTTTTACGATTTTAAAAATTTATTAAAATTTTTGCATGATGAAAACATACTCTATTGCGTAAGAAGTCAATATTCTAGTCAACATAGATATACATAGATAATTTGTTTATTATAAATATTTCTAATTTGTAAATATATGAACAGTACTGCAAACTTAATTTAATAGATAGATAATTATTTTACATCTTATTTATACCTCTTGCACTTAGAAATTTGTTTTTAGATTATTTGCATTATATATACTTAATGGCTTTTCAACAGGTACTACACTTTTGCTGGACATATTCATGAATACCTAAAGCAATGGTATGTCATTGAACATTTAGTACAAATGTTTATTCACAGCTTATTCAAAGTTTCAACGCCCTTAGTAACACAATTTCATATGTCAAAAATATTCAAACCAAATTAAATGGAACATAATGCTTGTAGTTTTGAAGTATAAAATTAGATTTTATAAATTTCTTTTTGCATTGTTTTATGTTTATAACCAAGTGTAATTTAACGAATATTATTGCATATGGTATGACACTAATGTGTCATTCATGTGCATAATCAGTAATTTGCTACAAAATTTACATGTTAGATTTTGCTTTTATAATACTGAAATGCATATAAGAATTTTGATTAAGGAAAGATGTAACAAGTGCTATTATGTAACCACTCAGAAATCATCTAATTCAAAAATGAGTTATTTCGTCATTTAAGACATTTGCTCTGACATAAATACTTTATATTTTAACTAAAGTGAAGCAATATATTATGTGTTATTCTTATGTGATGAATTTTAAGTCTAACTCTACCTTGATTTTTAACATTTTAGAAAATGTTTTCGAATACACAGTATAATGATAACAAATGGATTTTCATTCAAATTGCTCATTGTGCTTCAATAAAATTGATTGCAACTGTGAAGAATTGCAACAAATTATTATGTCAAGATGTATGCCATTTACAACTTAAAGATCGGATAGCATAAATGCTATTAGAACAATATATTTAGACAGTATGATAACAAATTAAATTTGTTCATCAGATTGTATCAAATTGAAGTTAAGAACATGAATAATTTGAAAAGGTATGATTAATTACAATGTCTGCAAATTTTTGAATTTGCATTGATGCTGAAATGTATTTGAACATGTTTCAAGTTTGAACTGATGATAAAGGCAATTTGTTCACTGTTATGCAACACTAAACGAAGTTTATTAAGAATAAGCTATATGTTCTTGCTTCAAAAACTAAATTAGTAACCAATCTAATATAATTTCGTACTGTTTATTGATCATATGACACAAATGTCTAGACTTACTGGAACTTAAACTTGCATGATTATTATATCTTAACTACATGGCTATGACACATTCATTTTCAAAATTTATTGTCATATGCACTATGCTTTCTTAAAATATGTGTTTAAAGGATGATTATTTCACTAAACCAGATTTTACACCATGCATTTTACCTACCACTCTGAACAAAACGTACAATGTTTACACATCTTTACTAACAATGAGCTATGTTGCTTCTAAAGGTAACATTTTGCAACTAGATGTCGAAATGCCAACAATAGTTGAATTTTGATTTGAGAGTTATTATTACAATGCATTTTGGGCATTCTTTTGCCAATTCATTGTAAACTTTGTCATATCTAAGCATTTAGCTTTTTGAGTAGATTGTAAAACGCCAAATGTTAGTGTTAACGAAGTAGGTTAATTTCATATGGATTACCAGTTCAGATGTCATTAAATGTAAATGATCATTTTCTAAAAGGAATTCGGACAAGCTGATTGCTGATAAAGAAAATATTGTAAGCACAATGTCTGTGAGTTATTCCATTCACTGGTAAACAAAATAAAGCCGATGTTCTAAAGGTAGGAACATGTAAGACAACTAATTGGCTAAAAGTTAGGAAGTTTGCCATCTAAAGGTAAAACATATATTTGCTAGTGTACAGAAATCAAAAGTCTGCAAACACTTAAAGGACGTATGAACATGAAAGTAATTGTTTAAAATCAAATAATTTATTCTTAAATTTTTATTCAATTTAGTTGTATCAATCAGTATTGTTTCTCAAATTCGGACAGTAATCACTTATAAAAACCATTGTTGCTTATGTGCAAGAAATAGTCTTTTGCTTAACTTTGCGTACGTAAAATAACACTTTTATGAAGGATATGCACTAGTGTTTCATTTTACTGATGCAAGGAAGTATTGAACTTTGATATGGCAAAAAGTGAACATGCTTACTTAAAAACATCTGAATTGATTGACTTCACTCGTTGATGTATGAAAACTCTAAATGTCTAACTGAATTGTACTTGATGATGCAAATTGAAGTGCTCATTATAATAACGTTTAAGACATGTAATAAAGTTCTGAAATAATTTCGGAACAAGAATCTAAAGAATTTAGAAACTATGACCTAATATTTATATCTTATTCTAATTTACTGTTTTATTATACATATTTATTGATAATTTTGATATTAAAATTCAATTGATTTGTGTAATTTGTAGAAATCGCAGAATTATGATAGAAAATTTTCAAAAAGTATGCCAATTCAAAGTTGCAAATTACTAAATTTAGGAATTGAATCAATTTTTAAATTTTTAAAATTCGAATTCTTATGAAATGTAGAGTATCATCATAATACTACCTATAATAGTATACAGCTATTTTAATGATTAGATAATTGCAATTCACTCAAAAGTCTATTCTAGTTGTTTAATAAATTAATGTTCATCAAGATCTAATAATAATTATCATGTATTGAAATTATTCAAATTGACTTCAAAATTTAATGTCTTTATATTTATTTAGTTCATGTATTAATTTAACTATAAATTACATGTGCATCTATAATGGATTAATTTATAAAATCAAGAATAGTTATTGATTTTCTATTCAAATATTGATTAAATTTCATTCTGTAAGTTTAGTGTCATTGTCTTTATTTGATAACTATCAAATAAATATTTTTTTTTGAATTATCTATATGGTAAAGCCATGATCATTTTAAATTAAATTGTTTTATTGACTATGTCAGTAGATTAATAAATTTTTCTATATTTTGTATATTTATCTTGGTACGATTTAAAGCTATAAACTGATAATGATTAATAAATATTGTTTTACTATTGATTATCATTTACACATGACAATTTAAATTAAAAATGAATTATCTGTAAATAAGTTATAATGAAATTATCTAATTTGTATATATTAAATTTAGTTAACATTTTAGCTAATTGTCTAATACAATGTTTAATTGTAATTAATATTTATGGTTTGAGATACATAAATATTAACCTAAATAAATAGGACTTAATTCTGTGTTAGATAATAATTAGCATTGTTATAATTTTAATAATTAATTACTTCTAATATATGTACAATTTGAACAATTTAAAATTATTGACAATTTTACTAATTGTATTTAAACTTCTATCATAATGGACAATATTAATAATATTTTAGATTTCAAATCCAGATTTAAATTATCATGCCAAACAATTTAAATAACTTTAATATGTGTAATTAGAACATTGTTATACATATTAAGAATTTTTAAATTGACGTTATAGATTAAATGAATTATCTTTGATCTAATTAGTCTAATTGTTTGAAAGTACTAAACTTATTAAATTGCAAACAAAGTACTATATTTTATTAGCATTACGAAAATAATTTGAGCAATATGCCATAGCTATGAAATCATAACAGATAAATTTGATTCATTCAAAATTAAGATTATTGCAGGAATTACGTGATACAATATTCATCAAAATTAATTATTGCAATTTAGATACAATTATGCATGATTCCATTATATTTAGTTGATTGATACTATACTGTAAGAATCTTATTAAGCAATACTTAATGATTTTCTAATTTCATTACTATCATTATTTGTTTAGAAATTGAGTTTAGGTCTTTATGTTCTATCTAAATTGAATAAAATTGTTATCATTGTGTTATGTATTCAACGTCAAGGAAAATGAACAAAATGTTACCTTCAATTCGATCTATTTAGCACTGTCATGTTAATCTTCGAAATTCGTTTCTGTAAAATTAAGTCTAAATGTTTATATACTCAATAAAAAAATATTATATCATTATTTTATTGGAATTAATGTTATTATTTAATGTTATGTTCAATTGACTCATTAATGTAATACATAATAACAGTATTTAATCACATGATCTAAATACATGTTAATGGTTAAATAATACAATTAACTCATTTGTTAAATTATTTTTTGTTATATTAATTCTAAGAAGTATCAATAAAAGGAAATAAATTTTAATAATCATAAAGAATATCTAAGAATTATGAAATTCTTGATATGAAGTTATCATATACAAATTAATGTTAAATCCATATTAAATTTTTAAAATTAACTAATTAAATTAATTTGATATCATTTTAAGCAATTATATTTAAATTAAATATATAATAATTACTTTTGGGATTAAAAAAAAATTAGAAAATTATTCTAATTTATAAATAATAATAAATTAAATATGAAACCAAAATAAATTTAACTTTCAAAATGGTAAAATTAAATCTTAATTAAAAATTTGTTTTATTAATTTAAAGATTCAAAAAAGATTATAAATTACAATTGAGATCTCTCCCTTCCCAAATTAAAATATAATTTTAATTTAAATTAATTAAAATTAAATTAAATTTCAGAAAAAATATAAATAAAATAAATTAAATTTTTAAAAATTATTTTGATACTTTATTGTAATTAAAATCCCTTATTAAAATAATTTATTTTGATCTTAAAATTCTAATTTTTCTTCTCCCTTCCAAAAAAATTCTCATTTTAATTTATTATTTTCCACAAAGAAAAACTTTGGAACAAAAAATTACCTATAAACTTTTATGCAATTTTAAAATTTTATTTAAAACATTAAAACAGTACCCTATAACCTATAATTAAAAATTAATATAGTATTAACAATTATAATAATTATTTTTTTAAAATTTATTATGTTTTAATTATTTAAAAACTTAATTTTAAAATAAATTATATAATTCAATTTAATTTATTTCAAAATTTTTATAGTTTTTAAAATTTAAACTTCAAAGTTATTAAGTATTAATTTTCTAATATTATTTTTTTGTATTTTAAATTTTTAATTTTGACTTAAAAATTTTTAATTTTGTTAATAGTTAATATTGGTTGATTGTTTGGGTTTTAAGAATTTTTTTTATGATATTAATTTAAATTTGTGATATTTTATTAAGGATTATTAAATTGTAAATTTTTGAAGGCTTAAAATTTAATTTTATTTTAAATTTTATTTTATTCTTACCATGATTTCAAATACATGGAAGCTTTAAATGCACAAGGTTAATTTTAATTTTATTTTTTAATGTTTATTTTATTTTAGTTATTTTGCTAATTAATTTTTATTACATTTATTAAATTTTAAATTTTTTTAAATTTTGGTTTGGTTAAAATCAATTTTTTTAATTTTTAATTCTGTTAATTTGAAGTTAAATTTTTGAAATTTTAAAAACTTTTTTCCCAAATTTGATAGATTTATATTAAATTTGAATTTCTATTAAAATTTAAATTGAAATTTATTATGAAATATTTAAAATTTAAATTAAATTATAAAATTTTTTCTTAAATTTAAATTTTTTAAATTTAATAAATTATCATTTGTTTTCGAACTTAAAAATTTCTAATTAAATTTTTCTAATTTTAAGAAAATTAAGGCAAAAATACTGACCAAAAAATTTTTTAAGAACCCAATCATCAAAGATGATTGAATTTACAATTTTTAAATAATTTTTATTCAGAAATTTAAAATTGAACCAATCCTTTTTAAACAACAATATTAATTTTGATTTAATCAAAAAAATTTTTTATAATTTGGTTTAAATATTAAAAATATATGTTAGATATAAAAAATTTTTTTTAATAAATTTTTAAAAATTGCATTAACTTTTGTATAAATTTATACAAAATAAAAGGCCAAAAAACCCCCCAAACCTTTTTTTAAAATTTAAGAAAACCCCAAAAAACCCAAAAAAAAAACCCAATTTTTTAGGAAATTTGAAAGGTTTTTAAAGTGCAATTTAACTTGAGTTAAGGTGAACTGTGGAATGATGTAATAAAATTATTTTTAGCATTTTTGTTAACTTTAAACTGTTAATATATATTTAATAACCAATCAAAATTTTGTTTTAATTTTACGTTGTGGTAGTAAATACAATTTTCTTTTTGTATTTAATAGCCTCTAAGGGGTCATTCTTAATTTCATTTTTTTTAATTATGTGGTGGGATTTAATCGCGTAGTGATCTATAAGCGAATGTTTTGAGTCAATTCGCATGTGTTGAACGAAGATTTCTTGACGAAAACGAATTGCGCAAATATGTTAATGATTTCTTTTTAAAAAATAATGTACATATTGCTTTAAATTAAATTTTCTTACTGAAACACTTGTATCTAGGTCTTTGCCTTGCATTAAGCATTAGTAAATGAATAGTATTTGTTAGGTAAATTGGACGTACCTAAAACATTATGGTCGTAACTTGACTGACTTTGTGATTTATCTTGGTATTCATTGTGAATGGATGTCTGGTGGGTCACAATTTTGATCTTTTTATTTGAATTATGTAAACTAGGTTTATTATAAAACTAAATTATCTTTGTGTACCTATTGCTATGTATAAATAAAATAATCACTTTGTGTAGGAATTACAGTTGTATAAGTGTAGTTTTGTTTTGTATTTGCCAGAAAACTTACATTTAAAAAATACATGATACTGATTAAAAATTAACCTCTTTGATTAATTTAACCCTTTACTGCTCAAAGCATGATCATTTTTATGAGCAAGTCAAATTTATCTGAAGGAGATGAATTTTTTAATCATATTACAAATAATTATTTTGTAATAATTATTGTTAAATTAAAGTGTAATAAAAATAATCACTTTTATTAAAACTTTGTTTGGTAACCAGTTTCTTCATTTACATTAATCGAATCCTTTAATACCATTTCCCGAAATTATTTTTTCTAATAATTAACGTAGTCATTATTTTAATGTTCCTTTAACTGTGACCTAGGAAGTTTGTATGCTTCCAAATGAAGGCAATATATTAACTTAATTTGCGTTTTAAATTTAAAAACGTCAATTTTTGCTTTCCAATACATGCCGTTCATATTAAGAAAACTGAATGCAGTGATATCCAATGTGGTATTGTATGCGTGATATGCGCCCTACGAAAATATTTTTAATTCATAGTAAATTGTTTTTAAAATTAAATTACTTTTTAAGAGGACATTTAAATTTTGGTGTATATTTAATTGCAAAAGGACTTTGACTTGTCAAGATATTATCTGGATCAACGGCTGAGCAATAATCAAGATTTTTGAAGTTCTGAAACTCGTCGCAGGAATCTAAATTTTCTCTTGAAAGGCATCTAGTGATGGTAACATTCATCTATAATTAATAAAATTTATACAATCGATTAGTACGATTCAAGTAGTATTATTATATCAAGGAATTTCGTAAACGCAGTTTTGTACATTTTAATTCTCAAAGTCGTTGGTGCTTTATTTGTTGATGTTCTAAACTTAGAAACTGGTCAATGCAAATTGTATAATCAAAAAAAACTTGAGGGAAAGCAATATTATGTAATATGCAAATTTTTAAATGTAGCTACAATACCCCTCGGCTTTCATCTACTCTACAGAATACACCGACAAAAATACTGATACTGAAGTAACCTGACTTAAATCTACTAAAGTCACAGTCGGACAAGTTTAATATAAATTAATATTGAGATGGCAAAACAAGGAGTGAGCGAAAGACAGCTGTGATGATATGGTATGAACTTTAGTCAATACTGTATTGCTCATAATTTACCTTCAAATCCTCGAGAATATCTTGCTTTACAATGCCAGTATGGTTGGCAACAAAAGCTTTCCTAATGGTAGATTTAAAACCATGATGATAAGATTGCATTATAACATCGTGACCACGACACTGACCATCTGCTCTAACAACTTCTAATATACTCGGATCTCCCTAAAACATTAAAATTACTAAAAAAAATTGTACACTGCAATTGTAGCAGAAAATATAACAACTTATTTAAGTGATAAGTGCCAGTTCTATAAAATTTTGTAGCAAACTATTCTTCAAATTGTAGTAAATTTTCAATATTCAAATTTATACTATTTTACGAGTAATCGGTGCTACAATTAAAACTAAAAATAAATTGACATATTGTCCAATAGAATTTTTTCAAGAGGGGGCGGTCAATTTTAAAATGATAAATCCCAACTTGCTCTGCCAGAAACTTTTTCAATGTTAAATGGTACAAAATCGTTTTCAAAATTTTTGATTTTGTATCAATAAATTATCTTTGTTTTACACAAAACATTCATTTTTTCACAATTTTATTTATAATAAACCAAAATTATTTGTCCGTTTATATTATATATATAATAAAAAAAAATTACACCTATTTTCTGTGATTATAATTATACACTAACCTTTTGAGAAATATTTAAAAGAATAATTTCTTACCATCAATTTATTCGGAATAAATCCAGATTTAGCGAAACTTAAACTTTCAAAAATTAAAAGAATAATTTTTATAAATATCATTTTTGCTATGATATGCTGGTGATCTATTTTCGAATAACTTCAAATATTTTATAATTACTTTTTGATGTGTTCCATAATTATTATTATTGTATTAAGTATTCATCAAAAAAGTTATCAGTCGATTCACAAGGATATCAATTTTTTTGGATAAAAATTAATATTACGTTGAATGTTTATAATAATAATTTATTTCACGAGGTATAAAATTTAATGAAGAATTTTGATTTTATTGATTTGATTTTTCACAACACAATACTTAATAAGAGGAAATATAATAATCGACACTTGATCGGTCAATTGATGTAACTCTCAGAATTTTGAAAATTGAGTTATGCATATTTGCATTTAGAACCCAGAAATATGTACAACTTAATTTTCAAAATCTTGAGGGTTACTGAAAACTCAATTCGCTTAAACGAATTTTATGATCAAATCTTCGTTCGGGAATACTTATGATGGGCTTTCAAGTCGAGATACTTTAAGAAACGACATTGAACAGATTCGAGAAGATTTTTGTGTTTGTCATACATAAGATACCAGAGATGAGGGATCCGTATTCTAAAATGCTTCTGACGTGTTTGAAATAGACGATTTTAATGCAACGAAGATTTGTGAATGAGCATCTTCTAAAAATAAACCCAAAAGTTTTTAGGGCTTCAAACTTAACTGCTATGCCGGAATATGGGGTAAATATTAGATACAAAACTCAAAAACTTCATTTTCGGTTAGAGATAATACACCTGAACTCAAAAGTACACTTTTTTTATAAAAATCGCTTCACCAAACGAAGTAGCACAGAAATACGAATCGTTTAAGGTGAGGATGAATTTTGTTGGACTTCTGATAAGGGGACGTCCATTAATTATGTGAGGTGTTTTTCTTTAAATTTGGACTCCTTCTTGGTGAGATTTGGTAAGATGTGGTAGGACCCCCTCCTCCTTCTCACGTGAGATTTACCCTACAATTTTTTCCACACCGAAGAACAGTAATTTTCTACAGTGAATCTGTTATAATAATGTAATTCTCTGAATTGCAAAGGGAGGGCCCCCCTCCCTTTAAATAAGATTTGTGAGATTTTGTCAAACACCCCCATTTTTAGCTCACGTAGTTAATAGACGTCTCTTAAGGCTGTTCTTACTCGACTGCTAAATTGACTATTTTGCCCAGTTTTAAAAATTTTGGAACTTTTAAATGCCCAAAAAATATTATGAAAAGTACCATATTGGTACTTAATATTGGTACTTAAAATGCACTCTAGAGGCATCTTTTAGAAAAGTGTTGTTAAAATTTCATAGCGTTTTGATAAATATTGAAGCAATGGCATGTAAATCGTCAAACCCAAAATAGTCAATTTAGCAGTCGAGTAAAACAGCCTTAAGGCCACAATTTAAATTTGAAAAATACGATATTTCCATAAAAAATACATTTAAGTGTATTATTGCGTAATATTACAACACAATAGTACACATTCTATTACCAGTCCGTGCGCTGTAGGTGGGTCGACATTCGCAACCGAGGAGGAGCTACCAGTCGCTCCCTGCTATCTGTCGGGTTAACATTCCCCAATTTTTGAATAGGACAGGTCTAAGGGAATATTTTTAGTTGGTAAAGTGTTTTTAAAACAGCTTGCAGCGGGCGGAGCGAAGGGGACCGAAGCGGAAGCTGAGGAAAGTCGGTTTTGGCTAACGAAACCACGGCCAATCTCGGATTCATCCTAGAAATATACTACATTATATTTTGCTCGGAATTTAATTTTTTGTCTTTTAATTTAGTATTAAAATATAAAAAACTTATTTACAATTACTTTAACAGTAACAACAGAGGTTACAGTTCAAAAGAGCCCATTAAAATTGTAAATAAATTTTTAAAGCCGTTTTCTCCAAAATTTATGGATCAACCACAAATTTTATTTTTTTATGCGCTAATTAGATCCTTCTCTTTTATAATCTACTATGAAAATAGCCAAAATCGAATCAGTGTTGATAGATTTTAGAAAGCTGAGGCGTCAACTCATGGGGGGGCAAATCTAAATTTTGTTTGTAGCGCCGGACCTGGCTTCTATAGAGATAAAGACCAAAATTCTCTTATCTATAACCAGCACTGCGCTCATCGGTTGATCATTTATGCCCACCTACAAGTGGTTGTACGCATTACCAAAGAGTATAAAAGTCTATATACTTTTTGGCATTACTGATTGTGCATCGAGAATATTTTCGGCTATCGAAGCCGATTATTTTTCGCAACAAACAGCAATTTTATTTCACAGAAAATGCCCAAATTGCGATTTTTGATATAAATTAATCGCAACAATATCTCCAAAGTCGGCCAATTTGCGATAAATTGCCCAATCTGGCAACAGTGATCGGAATTTAGGTTTATTACCCGTCCCCGATTTTTCTATCTTTTATTTTATTTTCGGTTTGATCGGAGATTAAATTGTTATTTTTTTTCACTTTTTTGAAATTCACTTTTCTGACATCCCTTCAAACCGACAAAAACGAAAAAATTGTAAATTTTATGAAGCTGACTTGCGATTTTTCACATTATGAGTTTTTTTCTAGTAGAAATTTATAAAAATTTAAATGCAAATTAAGAAAAACGTTGCGGTAGTACTTTTTTTTAAACTGTGATTGATGTAGACTATGAATTACATAACTGAAATTGAATCTGTTTTGTGCAGTGCTCTAAAAAATAAAAATGGGAATTCGCGGATTCCCCAACTTTACAATAACAGTAGTTATAGTAAGCGGGTTCTGGCACACTTTCAATCGAAACTTTTCTTAGTCCGAATTTGTTTAATTGAGACTTTAAAGTTAATTTGAAATTTTAAATTCTAGGAATAAGTTTAGAAACCGATGGTAATATTTTAGTTTTATTTAAAGACGAAAAAACATTACAAAAAAGGAAAAATCTTTTAATTTTGTTTTTTTAATATATTTTTTCTCAAAAATATACTTGAATCATTGTGCATGTTAAAAAAAGTTTGGTAGTAAAACGATTCAAGTGCAATTACTGCAAGAAAATAAACTTTATTTCTAAAAACATAGGTAATTTTTACAACAAAATTTCTTATTCATGATCAGAATCTAATTTTACGTTGCTATGTTCATCATTTTCTTCATCTGAATCAACTGGTCTTGACTGGGGTTGATCTAAATCAGGCTCTTTTTGACTCAATGTCTCATGGTCTGGGTTTGTTTTTTTTCCTGTTTTTGTTGATGCTTTAAGGGGTGACATACTTCATACAATAAAAACAACCGTTAACTTTAGAAGTAAAATGGTTCAAATGCACTTGAACCGTTTTACCACAGACTTTATTAGTGAATATTTTGATATGTTTTTAAAGACTACAATAAAAGGCACCAGGGGACGTAAAATTTACTTGTATTATTTTACCTCCAAGTTAGGATACCCTTTAGGTATAATATTCTGCATTTACATCATTTCTTGAAAAAATCCACTTAAACCCTTTTACTTCTAAACCCCTCAATTATAAATTTTAAAATCAAGAAAATAATAATAATAAAACCACTGCGCATATTTGAAAAAATTGTTATTGTAAAAGACAAACCGCCATTACTGCACTTTCTACAAATAACAAATGCCAGGATATAGTAAAGGGGGAGAGGTAAAAATTAAGCAGAAAATGATCTGTCGCTGTTATCAATGATAAAAACCGGGATTTTAATTAGATCCTACTGCAGACACTAATGTAATAGGAGAGGGGGATAAAACAAAGTGGCGTAGGGATGCTGCCACCATTTTCTTAACAAGAAATAAAATTAGGGTAAGGGGTCGTCTATAAAGGACGTTCTTGTCTTGGGGAGAGGGAGCGGTCATAAAATGTGGCAAGAGGTGCGGGGGGTTAGCTAAATATGACGTCTGTATAAAAATTTCATTTTTGGGATTTGTAAAAAAGTTGTGCTTGAGTATTTTTTTTTATAATTTTAAAATATTATGATGATAAATAAGGGGGGTCCTTGATTTGTGACCATTGGACGTTTCGGAGAAGGAAGGATAAAAGATTGTAACTAACTGTGACTAAAGGGGGGTCAAAAATTTGGAAAAAATTGCTGACGTCCTTTATGGACAGCCCCTAATAGAGCTTGTAGGAATCAAACGATTTTGAAACGAAGGTTTTCTATAATTATTGTTGCAAAGATATTATCGTTAAGAACGAATATTCGTAATGATTTTCTCTAAATTTATTTTATAAAAACAATATCGATTATTCGCAACAATATTTAATCTAACCAAATTAAATTAATTCATAAATTTATTATTTGGGGGTAAAATCAAAATTACGCAATCCTTCAGTTTATTAAATTAACTGGACCTCTTTGCAGTCGAGTTTTATTGCTTCAGGATCTTGCATTTAATTTTAAACAATGCAAAAAAAATATAAAATTATCTCAAGTTTGAATATTTTTGTATAATCGTAGTATTGTGTGTTAGAAATATTGTTTTGTTCTTGAAAGATTGGCTAATAAAAAATATTTAAAAATTAAGAAAAACTAGCATTTATTATTGTGTATTATCGTCACGTTTCTAGATCTCGAGAAAGAATCAAAAACAAAACACCGGCTGATTTCTCCAACCGGTGTGGTAGCTGTAGGATCTAAAATATGCTTATTTGTTTACTATTGCAAATTTCATTATTTTTTGAATTTATAATATTAATGTAGTTCTAATAAAAATAAGACAAAATTGAAAATTTGTTGATAAAATATTTACAGTACACTACAGGATGTTGTTCAATCGTCAGAGGGGTGAGGTTACAGAATGAGAATCTTATTAATTCATTCTTAACGTTAGTAATTGAACGTCTTTGCTGCATTAAAGATTGAATGTATTACTGGTTTTTACAGTTTACTAATCTCAAATTCCAAAATCATAATTCCATAATCATCGATATCATGGAATAAAAAAAATTTTATTAAAAAACGTAAATGAAAAAACAATTGCTAATTTAAATGAAATTCAATTAAAACTTCACTTAACTTGAAGTTATTAAATTCATTCTTACGCCTTAAAAATTTTTATTTTAATATTTGTTATGCAAAACACTTCCAAAATATGACAAAAAACATTCCATGTCAATCAATAATCAAAAATGTTATTATTTTCATTTCAAGTTTAAATGACCTAATTTTTAGTAAATTACTCAATCAGGTGGTTAATTATAATTTTAAAAATTATTATAAAATGCCATTATAGTACTGATGGAGTAATTGATTTTAGTTTTAAAAGTCCAAAACCAGGAAAGGTAACTGACCCCTCTTGCCTCCCACGTGGACGCTCATGAACATAACTATTTTAAAATTAACGTCATTTAATTTAGTGTCAATATTCAATGTCAAATTTTTATGTAATATCATAATCAATATTTCAAATAATATTAATTTTGAATATAAATTCCATGCGGTTAGCGTAATTCAGTTGTGTAAATTTTAAATTGTTGTATGTGAATTGTCCGTGCATACGTTTGCGCTGTATAACTTTTGAGTGTACGGTAACGTTGTTAAAGATGGTGGTCATTTATCATTAAAATTATTACCATCTGATTTCCATAAAATAATAAACTTTGTTAATGTTTCGGGAATGGTTCACGATTTAATTTTTTAACTTTTGTAAATATGTGCGATGTGTGTTCGGATTTTCTGCAGTTGCTAATTTCATGTAAGTTCTTGCATTTGTTTTCTTTGAGGTTGTTATTTAAAGTTTAAAGAGTTTGCAAAAGTCGTTTTAATAAATGTAACTGTGCTAAATTCTATTGTAGTTTTTAAGCTTACCTTCGATTTTAGTCAAATCTTGAGTGCAATATTAAATTTTCTTGGTTTTTATTAACTTTATGTTTATTATAATACAGGTGAAGGAAGCATATGCAGAGATTCCAATGAACAGCTAGTATTAAGTAAACACGACATAAATACTGTTCTAGGATATGTACAAACCTGGCCTTCGAGGTAAAACAATCTTATTGTACTATAATCGACTTGGATTAATTTATATTTTCTTTTGTTCCAGACAATGCATGTGTTGTTATCGAGATCCAAAAAATTTCGATCGTTTCAGTTGTATCACGCAAAGCATTATATATTTAACGGTTTGTCATTTAAAAGAATTCGGAGAAAAGCCTGTGAAGAACGATGATGATAAGTCCAAATGCGATGATAAAGAAAAAGTTAAAGAAATCGATGATAACTTGGAGGAGTTGCAAGATAAAGACAAATTGTACATCTTAACTTCAAAAATTTTTCTACTGAATTTTCCTCTGTATGTGGCTTTTAAGCACACGTCAACAAATAAGTTGGACGATTTAACACAACAGGAAATGCAAAATTTGAATGCATTTTGCGACCTTCACGACTCTGAAATTCCTATTTATCTTTTACGTAACGTCACCTTTTTTGTAAAATTGGGGGAGTTCATGCAATGACTGCTTGTTTTACAAATTTATTGCCAGAGGAGTTGCCGGTATCTACTGCACATGCCATGATTTCGATAGGTGAGAGGATTTGTTATTTAAATAATTTTTATTTACATTTACAAAAATTTGTTTTAATCAGTTGGTGGAAATGATAAAGAAGACACTTTATTATTTTATCAAGTTGTAAAAACTACAGTTTCTTATCTTACTTTCATTCAGCTTGCACTTTCTTTTATGCTTAATTGCAAGTTGAGATTATTATTTGCTTATAAATCTTCTAAAATTACATTACAAGACATAAAAAGGGCCACCAATAATAATTTATCAAAAAAAACTGTAGTACATAAAGCAAAAGCCATGCACCAAAAATTTGAGAGTGCAATAAACCCTGAGTGTGGTTTTCAAAATCTGAATGTAATGTAATTTAGTTCCGTTTTGTTTTGACTGTCAGCACAATCATAATCATTACATTGTTATAATGTATACCACTTAAATTTATTTTTTCAGTGTGTAATTTAAAGTTGTGGACGAATTTTAAAAGTACTTCTACTTTGCTGGTACCTTTAAGATCATGCGTGCTTCGATATATGTGTAAATTATCTGATCAAGAATTAAGGACCCCAACAATTAAAGGTATGGCAGGCAAGTATTTCTTTTGCCTTTTAATGGCAAATATTAACAATTTTTTTTCTATAGACTTTATGTGGAATGTAATTAAGGATCCAATGGAATCAGCAATGACGTTTGATGTGGAAGGCATAGATTTAGCATTCAAGTATTTTACATCGAGCACCCTTACAATGCGATTAGCTGGTATTACCCAAATAAACAATCAAATTGGTGTATTAGCCGAATTGTGTGTTGGAGAAACTTTATCTGATGCTGAATCGGCTCCGAGATTAATGGCCGATTGGTTAATAAGTAATAATATCATTGTACATTTATTTGGACCAAACTTGCATGTTGAAGTAATAAAGCAGAGCCATGTAATATTGAACTTTCTGGCAATGGAAGGACGAATTACTTGCGAACACGTTGATACCATTTGGGCAGCTGCACAATTGAAACATTGCTCTAAAACTGTGTACGATTTACTACCTGGACTGGTCAAGCATTTACCTGCAGCACCTGCTTTACATCTATACAGTCTATTATTTAAGATGGATCCGAAAGATCACACAGAACAGGTAAGTCTGGATTTGGCATTCCTACTTGATTGTTCTCCTAATGAACTCACTTTCAGACATTATTTTTGGCTTCTGCATTGATTAAATTTATTTGGACACGTGGTGTGACTGGAACCGAAACTGGATTAATTAGTTTGGCTGCTTCAGCTGCAGGCATTGCATTACACAAGTGTCCCACATCGTCGGAGAATAGCGTTAGCATGGATCCCAGCAACTCTGAAGAAGAACATGTAAGTGGTCTTAATGCAGTTAAAATTAATATAAAACTTTTATTTTGAAATTCAGGGCGATAGTTCTGTACAATCAGACAGTCATAAATCGGAAAGTGAAGATATAGAAGGAGTAGAAATTGAAGAGGAAATGGAAGATCAACCAATTGTAGATAGTCAAGATCCTAGTCCTTGCAAATTACAACGGAAAAACTTATCTACCAGCAGTATCAAAACCCCTTGCGATGGTAGTAGTACCGATATGGATTTAGATGGTAATTTTTCTTAAGAAATTGGACACATAATTATTTATAATTTCAGATCCACTAAAGGAGGAAACCTGTAGAAATAATCCCTTAGTATCTCACACAAGAAGTGCTAAACGGCAGATGTAAGTAAATTTAAACAGTGGTATTCGTAAAAAAATCATCAAGTTTGTTATATTTGTTTGCACAATCAAAACGGAGTAAAAAATTATATCCAAATTAGACGTTCATACAAGTATGTCTAATATGTTTAGTTCAAGTTGTGTGCCCAAACATGAATGCGCACTACATTTAGGATTATGCTTGTATTATTATGTTTGCACAATCATGTTTGAAAATAGAAAAGTGAAC
Source organism: Lycocerus yunnanus (assembly GCA_036346125.1). NCBI lineage: Eukaryota > Metazoa > Arthropoda > Insecta > Coleoptera > Cantharidae > Lycocerus > Lycocerus yunnanus. Next base: position 8,171,114 of record JARFIX010000018.1, read on the forward strand.
TACAACATAACTATAAAATTTAGTAGTACAGATTTGTTGCTGCGTCTAGGCAAACAATTTGTATAGTCAAACATGTAAATCAAAGTATTTATAAATCGTATACCTACATGTGAAGATAAGTTTGCACAAACTTGTATTTGCTGACATGTTTGTTCCAAAGATGTACAGTGTAGGTTTCAATCTTGAATCTGCAATTTGTATGCACAAACAAGTCCGACAAACTTGAACATACGTTTAGGGGGGCTTAAGATATTTTTATGAATATGGGGGAAAATTTTGAAATTTAACTAAATTGTGATTTTATAGGGCTCATATTCGTAAAAAAGTTATGCTTAAATGATTTGCATGAGGGAGTTGAAACTATCATTACTAGCAGTTCTCATGATGAAGCTGAAATAGAAGAACCTACGTGTCGTTTTAGAAAAAGAAGACGAATGTTACGAAAAACGAGAAGCAAAAGTTTTCAAGGTAATAATAACAGATTTACATTGCTATTAGAGGCCCAAAAGTGCTTTATTATCTCATCAATGCTCTACTTTTACTCTTGATATTAGATTACTAGCATGTACTAATAGCATGATACAATAATATACAAGATAATATATATATCCGAGTTCTATTTTAATAATTTTTGCGCATGACGTCACATTGCTAGTGATATTCTGCGCAATAACTTACCTTGAACCAATGATATGAGAGATGCAAATTCTATTTTAGTAATTAGTGCGCATATACTTCACATGTTTAGCGCATAATTTGCGTAATATCATACCTTGTTATTATGGTATCATGTACTAGTAGTATATTATGCAAAAATTGAATTTGCATGTTTTATAATGCAAATTCATGGAATGGTGACCTAAGTTTTTTCAACGCAATTTAATATCTGATAATTTTTAAGTCGTTCTTACTGATTTTGAATGTTTTTTTCATTCAAGAGCAAATTAACGATAAACCTTTTGCTTGTTTAGGCCTGCAGTGTTGATTATTCTAGTAGTAATGTTATTGTCTTTTGTTTCCATTCCATAGATTTCCTCCATGTGACTTTATAAATTTACGGAAATGTTTGTTTTTTTTTCACCTTCTTTGATAAGGTGATTAATTATCTTGTTACATTGTATCCTGCCCTGGCCTAGTTTTTGCCAATTATTTAAAAAATTGCTTACAATCTTATGGTAGATTGCATAAATGCTCTAAATTAAAAGAAAGCGAATAAACTCTTAAATAAATAAATACATTTTAGTCTTTAATGCTCGATTTCTTCACTCGTAGTTATCTTGAAGTTAGCGAACTTCAGGTTAAATTGACGAAGTAACCAATCAGATGACAACAAAATAAATAAATCAATCATCTGATTGGTTATTTCGTCAATTTAACCTGAAGTTTGCTAATTTGTAGATAACCATGAGTGAAGAAATCGGCATAAGAGTTACATTGGAGAAAGAGTCATAAACAACAATATATGAAATTACATCACAAGGAACAGTCATAAGTATGTAAAACCGACATTCAAAAGAACCACACCACATTAATGAAATTATATCAAGTTAAGCTTGCCTCACATGAGACTTGTTTTGTTGTTGGATTTTTTGCACGGTTTTTAAGCGGCTGGGTATCGTGATGCACAAAAATGCTTGTAACCGGCCGGCCGGCCGTGAAGGAAAGTGACGTCACGTGCTGTGATTTTTTTGTGATAGAACGCGTGCTCTTTTGTTTACTGAATATTCTGATGGTTATAAGCGCTAACAAAGTTGCATCGTCTTCATAAACACGAATGCTACCGGGTACGACAATGCTAATAGTTGATTGTCTGCTGTCTGGTTACAAGCATGTTTGTGCATCACAATTTCCAGTCACTTAAAAACCATGCAAGAAATCCAACACCAAAACAAGCCTCTTGTGAGGTGAGCTTTACAGAGCAGAAATTCATCTACACTGTAACAACACAAAGACGTCAACATAATCCTGACTTTTGTATTACTATACTCTCTTATCTATGGTCTTTTGTTTGAAATGCTGTACGGTTTAAAAGCCTGTATCATCTAGTGCACAAAAAAGGAAATATAAAAGACTGCAGGAAATATAGAGGAGTATCACTGCTATTAATACGAATGAAGTACAGTCAACTCACGTTTAACTCACATTTAATCTAAAACTAACCTAAAATATCAAACACCGTTGGCAGCACTGCGTAGAGTTTGAACTAAGCATTTACATTCAATTTTAAGATCGACCTAAGCCACTAGTTCAGGTATTTCGCTTGATCTAATTAAGGTAGATCCAGCAGATTAGGTTGCTTTACTTGAGTGTATACATGAAAGGACTAACTAGGTTGAACTGAGTTAGATTGAACTAACGGCTGCATGTAAGCGGGGTAAATGACTTGAAACTCTCAACAATGCTATGCAAAACAATATAGAAAAATGACCATGTTATCGAATTGAATTCCTTTTGGCCAACACGACCTCAAAACTTCAACATTTGGACCAAGGAATAATTCTGTATCTTCTGATACAGAAAGTTCTGTATTGAAAGGAGATTGTCTCTGAATTTTTTTTTGAACGCTATGGAACAAACAAGTGCGGTAGGAATGCAGTCACCTGCATACAAACAAAAATTTCCGATTTCATTTTTAATTAAACTTATTTCTCCGCTTTTGATTAAAAAGTTTTACAATATGTGTTATATTGTTTATTTTATTAAACACCAACGAATTTGTAGTGTATTGGTTTACATTTCCATTTACGTTTACACCTCCAACGAAGGACGTAACTCACTTTTACCAATTTTTCAGGAGAGCGATTTGAAAGTTTGAAAAATTCTAGAAGTATTATTTTAAGCGCGAAAAAAATATTAGCAATGGGTAGGAGCATCTTTTAAATTGTTGTTGGCTTTATTTTTTCTATTTTTACCCATTTGCCTTTTTCTCCTACTACAGAAATGCTCATAACTCAAATTAGATGTTCAAATAAGTTACGTCCTTTGTTGGGGGTGTTGATATATCAAGTTTTGTTGATTTATGCTCTCATTATAACGAATTTTGATATAACGAACTTTTTTGGTCTCTTGAAATTCGTTATAACGCGAGTTGACCATACTAACAAAAATGATTCATAAGAGCATACTGATAGCGAGATTAATATTTGTATTGACACAAATAATGGAAAAGTTCTATTAATATGACATAAGAATAGAGATGATATATGTTGACTTTGACAGAGTGAATAGAAATCAATTATTCAGTAAGTACTGAGACAATTATTGCATGCATAGAAGTTCAAAATGTGGTACTCTCTGATGACGTCATAATAGCAAGATTTAAAGCAGCACTAATCGAATTGTTTACAAGAATATAGAGAGAAGCATACTAATGAATCAAAAACAAAGTATTTACATAAAATATCATACTTGTAAATGTTTATTAACTTGTGAAATTATATGTTGAATAAAATATTTTAACTGATGAGTTCTTGAAAAAACGAATCCACTTATGCGCAACGGGGTCTTAGGCTAAAATGTAAGTTGGAAAATTTTCAAATTTCACTAAGCTTGTAATTGTTAAAATATTTTATTCAACATAAAATATCATAGAAGAGTACATCAAGAAGTACGAATAGAAGATTTTAACTTTGAGGAAGTGAAATCTTCCATGCGGCTGATAAATTTTGCGGTGAACCGGCTGTGATGAAATTCTCACGGTGAAAACTCATAGACCCACCAAAGGCACCCTCTCTACACCTTTTCCAGTTGTAATGCAGAAGAGGTTATGGGTATTTCCCCATTTCCAAATAAAATTCCTATTAGTTAATTGTAATTCAGCTTAATTATCCAGAAGCATGTAAAGCTCATTTAAGATAGTAAATAAATATGTCATAATTATGAATTTATTTTAAAACAATCTATATATTTATTGAAAAATTTAACTGTTTATAATAATATATTTAACGACCTACTCGAGTTGATACTTTCCGATATTTTGTAACTGATACTTTCTGATTTATAATTAACGCTTTCTGAATTACATATCACGTTTTCTGAATTCCAGTTGGAAAAGGTCCATTTTTTTAGGGTCATTCGGTTAGTTTGGTTAAGTTCTATTCAACCAGGCATTAGTATGATATATTGCTTAAATAAGAAGGTTTATCTTCACGTATTAAACTAATAACTTAACCAAAAAGTTAATTATTTATTATTTACTACATCAAACAACAAACTAGTCAACTAATTGACTCTTTCACAAAAGCATCTCCGGGTTGTTGTAGATCTTCTTAGGAACTTGTTATATTCAGTGAAAGCTTTTCTATATTCTTCCATGATTCCAAATATTTAGCCTTATTAAATTTCTTGATGTAACTAAAAACCAACAACGTTTTAAGTAGAACATTTTTTAGGTAAAAAGCGAAAACAACAAATCACAATACCAGATATCGAAGGACTCAGCGAACCTGATGCTGATAGTGACCATGAATTGAAAGGTGTCCCTTTAAAAGAAGCCACTTTAATGCTGCCAAGTGAAGTTGACAGTCTTGTTAAAGCGTGAGTTATCATATTTAACCTTTTTATTTTTGCCCTTAAAATTTAATCTTTTTCAAGCAGTGGCTTGAAGAGATCTATCTACGTGGAAGAAAGTTCCTCTTGCAGCGAAATGAGTAAAGAAATGCCAGTAATAGATGGTCACGAACATGATCATACTTGCCCTAATACGTTTTTAGCGTCCATCCATCCTAGGGCAGCTGAGTAAGTTATGAAAATCTACAATTATTACAATTATATATGTTAATTTCATTTTAGTCATATTTTGGATTTGCTAAGTGGGGAAGAAGCTGAAGTTGAGGGTGATGCAGACGGCAGTTATTCGTCAAGAATGAGCACCAAATCTGAAAAAAATATGGCGATTTTGATGGCGAAGATTCGGTTTGTGAAGAAGAATTAGCTCAATTAGCTGAACATGTAAATAACAATTTTCTATTTAGTTTATTGGTTTTATTTGTTATTAAATATTTTAGGCTCAACTTAATCTTCACGCTTTAGCAAATCAATCATCTCCAGAAAAATCTCCAGCTCGACTTGATCCTAGATTATCTGCTTGTTTTAAAGTTGAAAGTGTTTGCCTACCAGGTAACACGCTACTCTGGGACCTTTTACAAGACAATAAAATTGTGAGTATTTTGTTGTAATAATCGAAGTAACACCTCAAAATTTTATTTTTTAAGAACAACTTGGGGGAAGGATTAGCACTGGAAGCTGAAAAAACATTGTGCAATTTGCTATGCTTCAATACGGATAGATTAATTAGAATGAAATTTATCGAAGGATGCCTTCATAATTTGGCCAACAATACGTAAATTTAATTGGCTTTTACAAAATTTTTGTTACATCTTGACTTTTTTTTTAGATCTGTCGTTATTTCTTTAAGATTGCTCCCGAAATTATTAACTTCATTTCAACAATTTCGTACTGTCGACATGCACCATATTACTCATTGGGCCGAACGTCAACATCACATGATGGCTCATTTTTTTAATAATTTAAAAGCTTACGCTGCTGATCCCTCCAAAGCTTTACCCCTGTATTCTCATCAGATGCAAGTACAAGTTAGATTACATTTTCTTTCTGCGTTTTTTCACCGCTTGGTTCACCACAAATATTTAAGTAGGTTTTATTAATTTTACTGTTAAAAAGTTAAATAAGGCAATGAATTTTTAGGTTAAATTTAGAACAAGTTGATACGTTATGGGAATGTTTGGCTCATGATCCAGAATGTTCCGACGAATTATTTAGTTGGTTGTTATCTCAAGCTAAAAGTAACGATTTACATGCTTTAGGCATCGAAGCACTTAAGCATTTATACTTAACTCATTTACCTAGTTTAAATCCAGAGAATTTTAGCATGACTTGTTTGAGCCTGTTTCAACAATTATGTAATTTAGCTAGGATTGCCACCGTCAATATGGATACTAACGGGCAAGATGGTTATGTTGTTGGAATGGATCATATGTGGAAAATTGCATTACGTGCTAACAATACCGGTAAGTTTAAATTTTGAAAATTATTTTTTTTTACGGTTGTAATCTTTTTTTAACAGACGTGAGTATGGCTGCAATTCAGTACTTAAATAGTTATTACATGGGTCAAAATTTACAACATGAAGGACAGTTTGTGTGGCAATGCATGACCCACTTGGATGCATCAACTCAAGATTTAATCAATGCCAAAAATTCGGGGGCGGAAGACGTTCCGCTGTTATACATACAAAGAGCTCTCTTATTGTTGAAGACTCACTTAGAGACCTTCAGAAGAAGATACGCTTATCATTTAAGAAAATGGGCATTGGAAGGAAAAGCTGTTGGCAGTCATGCCGCACTAGGCGATCGTTCGTCTTCTCTTATCAGGCTTATAATTCAACCAGCAAATATGTCGGAAAGATGCGTTTTAGATCTTTTAAATTCCGATTATGTTGCCGATTTAAGAGCAGAAGTTGTAACATGGTGGGAAAAAATATCACAGGTAGTTGAATCAAATGTTTTTGTTCAGAATCAAAATTTTCAATGTTTTTAGTTAAAAAATTCGGAAAGTAATGCTACCTCCACCAATACAATTCAAGAAGGTTTGGTGCGAATTATAACTCAAGGACAAGAATTGACGCCTGATTGTGATGAAAAAAGCCTCTCGGAAATGGGATTTAAAGATAATCAGATGGTGTACATATCTGTGGGGGCAGCTCGTGGCATAAAAAAGCGTGATTGCATTGACTCGCCGTCATTACAACCGGCACCAGTTCGAGATTCCGTTCCACCTTTGTTACTGTTGAGGAAAAATTATTTTGAACAGTTATTTAGTTTAATGCATATTTTGAGTGCAATGAAAACTCCGGTTAAAGGTGGGGTAAGTATTTAGTTGTTACATTAAAAAATAACAGGTCAACGGTCATTTACATATTCAGACATAACTTTTTTGATGTGCTGAAACCAAATTTGCAATTGAAATTAGTTCATCATGTCGGATTTTCAAATTAACGTAAAAGGCACACAAATATTTTGATCATTACCTGCTAACCTGTTTTTAGGTTAGAATAACTTCAAATCAGTCGTATAAATTTTACCGATTTAGTTGAATTTAGCATCGAAGAAACTGAAAACTACTTACCTGATCTGCTTGTTCGATGTACTTATGTCACAAAAAGAAACCTCTTCATAAATCATTCCAATTTATAAAGTAATGTGCTTAGTAACTTCGAGTTAACTGCTTTATTAATGGCAGATAATTTGTCTGAACGACTAGTGAGTCAAAAACATGAAGTTATTGTTTGTTAAAATTATAAATTTACTCCTTAGTTTGACGGATTTGGTTTCAGCATGTTAAAAGCCTTCAGAAGAATCTAAATAACTCTAATGGTCAGTTTAAACTTATAAACAATATAATGTATCTTAATTATTGAGGCTATTGTTTATAATTTATTATCAACTTATTTTAAATTGCTGCCCATAAGTGTTAACAGAAAGGTTAAAGTTTGTCAACCTGTTTAATTTACGAAACTTGATTTTACAAGTACAATTTAATTTTCAAGCATGAAATACCTCATACGAAAGCGCAAGTTTTAAGTAGAAGAGTGTGGGAAATTTTGAGTCTTCTACCAACCAATCCAAAGCTGTTGAGTGGATTTCAACAGTTGGATATTCCATTATCTGAATTATTAGATCCAGCTAGCCCGCAGAAATTAATGTATTCCATCTACATTGTCGAATCTTTGACGGTTAAATCGAATTCTGATAAAGGAGACGATGGGAAAGATCCATGGAATCGTAAATTTATACTACAAGGAGGACTTAGACACCTATTTGATATTTTTATGTCAGGTTTGTTGTAATTTATCATTGCCAAATAGTTTGCCTTGTACAAATTGATATTTTTAGGTATTTTACAAAGATCTGGTAATGAAGGAAGTGACTGGCAGCAAGATTGTCTAGCGTCGTTACTTAAGCTCTTATGTCAACTCGGTGTTGATTCTCTCCCAAATGAGAGTAGGTCATCACGAAACGAAAAAATTATAATTCCTAGTTTAAACGATGTTTTGCTTATGATGATGGATGTAAAAACTACGATGCCTCGTTTAACAAGCATTTTAGAGGAAGCTTCCTTACCCAGAGACCCTAATCATTATAAAACTGGATTTTGGGGAAGAGCCCAAGTAATTTTAATAGATCTTATTGTAATTAAGTAAAATTTAAATAATTTTTTTAGGTGGTTCACTATGCGCTTGCATTACTTGTGTCATGGCTACACTGTAATGAAGAAGCTAAACAAGGTCTGTTTGAAACGCCAAACTTCTCTGTTTGGTTGCAACGATTGGTAACAAATTAGTGTTCTTAAAATTGTTGAGATTTTTAATTTTAATCTGTGCAGGTGCTGGAAGATCCCGAACCCTCGGTTAGAAGAGAAATTTGTTCGGCACTTTACAGGTTGTGTTTGGGCGTTTCTGCAAGGAATGAAAATCCCGATAGTAATTTAGTAGCGCCCATGTTGTCTCGTTTGTTAAGTTATTTAAATTTGGCGGAAAATATGAGACCTCAAAAACTAGAAGTCATTCAAGTACCTGAGGATGGTAAAGAGCCATATGGACCAGCTTGTCGCGATTACTTTTGGTTAGTTGCGCGTTTAGTCGACAGTTTACCTGATGAAATTGTTAAAGAGAGTTTAGAGGATCCACAAAATTGCGTGGTCGATATTAATAGTTTAACAATTACAATTTCTCAATCAATTTTATCTCGAGAATATTTAGAAACGCGGTACAGGACAATAGACGATGACGGATTAATTGGTTTACTGAATGTTTTAACAAATTTACTTAAACACCGACCACCTTTTCAAACTAATAAGCAGGGCCAAGAGTTGTTATGCAAGGTAATATCGATTGTGAAGGAGACAATTTGATTCTTGAATAATTGTAATTTTAGATTTTCGATTTTTTGTTTGAACTACCTAGTTCAAAGAAACGTCACGTTCCAAAATGTAAAACAGCACGGTCTAGGACTGCTGCTTACGACCTTTTAGTAGAATTAGTTAAATATGCGCCAACGAATTATGCAATTTTACATGATAAACTGTTACAACAACATCAGCCAGGTCCAAATTCTCCGTATCCATGGGATTATTGGCCTCACGAAGATGGACGTTCTGATTGTGGTTATGTCGGCCTAACAAATTTGGGAGCCACTTGTTATATGGCTTCTTGCATGCAGCATCTTTATATGATGCCCCAAGCAAGAGCTTCAATTCTTTCAGCAAATACTGAGCATGCAAAACATGAGCCTACATTAAAAGAACTACAAAGAATGTTTGCATATTTACTGGTAAGTTTTGAAATTGTTAATTGTGCTAAATTTAAAATACTTGTTACAGGAAAGTGAACGAAAAGCTTATAATCCCAGAAGCTTTTGTAAAGTTTATACGATGGATCATCAGCCATTAAATACGGCAGAACAAAAAGATATGGCCGAATTTTTTATTGATCTAGTCAGTAAATTAGAGGAAATGACCCCTACATTAAAAAAGGTCATTAAAACACTTTTTTGTGGTGTTATTAGCAATAATGTTGTTTCTTTGGTAAGTCGATGTTTACGTACTACAATTTTTTTAATATAAATGTTATTCATTGCGTGAACCGAGTAAGGTAACATCAATGTATTAGTTTTGCTCCCACAACCAATTTGGCAGTAATTTTTGTATGCAAGCTTCTATATAATTTTAAACATTTCTGCTTCCCGATACTGAGGTGCAAACCCATAGAATAATGGTAATCTTTATCTTATCAAAATAAACCTGCCAGCAATATATTGGTGCCTGTAAAAATTTCCGGGGTGAAGGTCATCCTGGAGAATTAGTAATACATTAATAAAACTGCTTCCCGAACAATGCCGGATAAAATTTTTAGTTACATAAATTTGTTTAAAGCAGTTATCAATATGAAGATTTATTTTTTTAAACAATTTGGTAAATGCCAATTTGAAGTAAAACGAAAAGTTTTGAAGTTATTTGCAAATATGTTCTTGTACTTGTTTCCACTTTTAATTTAACTTTTAATTTTAGGACTGTGATCATGTTAGTCGTACTTTAGAGGAATTTTATACTGTTCGCTGCCAAGTAGCGGATATGCGAAATTTATACGAATCATTAGATGAAGTTACTGTTAAAGATACATTGGAAGGGGATAATATGTACACCTGTTCCCAATGTGGTAAAAAAGTTCGGGCCGAAAAACGGTAATTTACTTTTTGCTTCATGTGATCAAGGTGTAATTTTATGATTTTAGAGCTTGTTTTAAGAAATTACCCCAGATTTTATGTTTTAATACCATGAGATACACTTTTAATATGGTTACGATGCTAAAAGAAAAAGTTAATACTCACTTTTCGTTCCCGTTGAGGTTAAATATGGCAGGCTATGTTGAAAAGCAGTTGATGCCTCAACAATGTCAAGGTAATTTATTTCAACTTTTGTCAAAGGGCTTTTTAACTTTTACTTACAGAAGAAAAAGAAAAATGCAACGAACCTGAAGATGTAATACAATACGAATATGATTTAATAGGAGTTACAGTCCACACAGGAACTGCCGATGGTGGTCATTATTATAGTTTTATTAAAGATAGAACTGCCGGAGCTCGAGACAAATGGTTTCTTTTTAACGATGCAGAAGTTAAACCATTTGATCCAAATCAAATTGCTGCCGAATGTTTTGGAGGAGAAATGACGGTTAGGTGTTAGACACAATTAATAAACCCCTTAAACTGGTCTTTTCATTTTTTAGAGTAAAACATATGATAGTGTCACAGACAAATTTATGGACTTTAGTTTTGAAAAAACCAACAGTGCTTATATGCTCTTTTATGAGCGATGTCCATTACCAGCTAATGTTGAAGGTGCCGAGTGTCCATCTACAACGTTAGACACAGATTTTAATGTCTCGCCTAATTCGCCGGTGTCGAACATTACTTTCGAACTTAGCAAAGAATTAGAAGATTGGATTTGGCAAGACAATATGCATTTTATTCAGGACAAAAATATTTTTGAACACACCTATTTTAAGTATGTTACAAATTTTTTTCTAATTACGCTTTTATTTCATTTTCTATTCTTTAGTTTTATATGGCAATTTTGTGGTTACATTCCTCAGACAATTATGCCCTTGCAACCTGATATAACGCAAAAAGCGGCACAATTATCCACTTCGTTTTTTATCGAGACTTTTATTCATGCAAAAGAAAAGGTAATTGATGATGTGGTTATTTAAACAAGCAGTTGGCATACATTTTTGGTTTTTTAGCCTACGATGGTGCAATGGGTTGAGTTAGTCACGAAACAATTTAATGCTTGCCCAGAAGCATGTGTATGGTTCTTAGAACATATGGTAGAAGATACTTGGTGGCCTATGCAAGTGCTTTTAAAGTGTCCTAATCAAATGGTTCGTCAGATGTTCCAAAGATTGTGCATTCATGTCATACAAAGACTAAAGTATGTTTTTTCATTTTATTAACATTATCTTTTTAAATCCAATTCTGTTTAGGCCAACACATTCTAGTCTCTATCTTGCTGTTGATGATGAACCAAAAAATGAAAATAATAGCGAATCAAGTAATAGTAGTGGTTGTAATGTTATCAATCCTGAAAATGTGGGAAATGCATCGTGTGTTACAAAATTTGTAAAAACATTGTTGTCATTGGTTTGTATTTTCTTCGTTAGTAGTTACAAAATTGCAATATAACTTTTTATTTAGATGGAACATGGTGCTAAAGCTCATTTAAAACATTTAACTGAGTACTTTGGATTTTTATATGAATTTAGTAAAATGGGCGAAGAAGAATCAAAATTCCTTTTAACTGCTGGAGCGATAAGTACTATGGCTCATTTTTACTTGGGGCATAAAGCTGTTGATTTTGTAAGTTTTATTTAATGTTTTAATGCTATTTAATCATGAGCACTTATAGGTTGATGTGAGTGAAGGCGAAGAAGAGGAAGAAATTGTAGCTATGCCTACTGAAAAATACAAACCTGCTTCCTTAGATAAAATGGTTACGTTAATTGCTAGTCTGGTTGAAAAAAGCAGGGACAGTAATTTAAAACTTTTACTTAGCACCAAGGATTATAATTCCATTGCTGGAGGAAAAGTATGTAATTATTGTGTTAAGTTTTTATGTTCTATCATGCGGGCTAGACGTTTTAACTAAACCTGATCAGTTCAAATTTTAGTTTGGAAAACTCAAGATTGTTCCTTTCTTTAAAATCATTTTTTACTAAAAACCATTTATTTTATTTTGTGTATGATCTTTGAATTAAATTAAAATTACATTCTTAAGATCAAAGGATCCAAATCATTTTGCGTAACTTTTTTGTCAAATTTTCTATTAAAACAATTTTTTTGTGCATAACTCTTTATATTTTGTATGTATTTTTTTTAATTTTCTGTTTTTATTAATTTGACATTGGAATCACATATCTGTTTTTGTGGTATCTTTTTATATTTTGCATGTACGTTTTTTTAATTTTCTGTTTTTATTAATTTGATACCTTAACATAATATCTGCCTTTGTGTTTTAAATCTTCTAATACTTTTTTTATGTTGTTTATTTTATTTTGCACAATTTATTGTTGTGTCTTATTTTTCTACATGATATATCATATAATTTGTCGATTTAGTCCCAAAAATTTTGAATAAATTAGAAAATTTATAAGGCGGCTTTCAAGGACATTTAGTGTGTATCGCCCATGGTAGGGGTAAGGGCAGAAAGCCAATGCTTATTAGGGATATTTGATAATTAGAAGAAATAGGCACATTTTAAAACTTGTTGCTCTTCAACCTTGGGATAATATTATAGTGTAGTATATTTTACTTATAATTGTGTTATAACCATTGCAACCGTGTTTTGCATCACATAATATGCTAAAGGGTTTTTCAATAAGAACGGGTTGATGTTGAAATGGAATAGAACAAGCTGTGTGTGAAATATTAACGAAATTCTTTTTTTATTTGAAAGACCCGTGTATGCCATTATGTATAAAATGGCATTGTCGAAATAAATCTGTTAGTATTGTTCTGTAGCGTTCTCCCTTGATAGTGATGGCTTCACCAACGTCATTTTCAAAAAAGTACAAATTAATGACGCCGTTGGCCCAAAATCTGCACCAAACAGTAACTTTTTGTGGATACATTGCCACCTGGTGAATCTCATGTGGGTTGAATATAGCAATTTTAGCCATTCATCCAAAAATATGCCTCATCGTTAAAGATGATTTTTCGGCCAAAATTAGAGTCCTTTTAAACGCTCTGAAGCCCAGTCATCGAACAAACGACGTTGTCTATAGTAATTAACTTTGAGCTTCTGAGTCAATTGGATCTTGTACGGATGTAGGCCTAAGTCCCAATGCAAAATTGCCAAGATCGCGGCAATGTTCTAGGCTGATCTGGCGTTCCTTTGATGTGCGGGTGTTGGCTGATTGTTTACCGAATCCGTTGTCTCGATTTTGGGTCGACGTTGGAGAGTCGACATTTTGATAATAAAGTTTTATGATTTGTACGTGCTGCTCAATCGTGTAACTTGCCATGATGATTTGGCATCAGTGATTGAATAATAAACACCAGATTAGACAGACACCACCAAAACCACATGGGCGCCACAAGTTGCCAACATCGACCCGTCCCAACTGAAAAACCCTTTAGATATCTATTTTGGAGTAGATCCTCTTCTAACTGCCCCTTTACCCCGTCTTCATGTACGTCTTTATGTCCAACTTTTAAAGAGCCTCTTTGCAGCCTTTTTATTTTAATTAAGGCGTGTGCAATTTTTAACTTATCACTACATAGTATAAAACAAAGTCGCCTTTTCTGTCCCTATATCCCTATGTGCGCTTAAATCTTTAAAACTACGCAACGGATTTTGATGCGGTTTTTCCAATAGATAGAGTGATTCAAGAGGAAGGTTTCACTACATAGTATAAAACAAAGTCGCCTTTTCTGTCCCTATATCCCTATGTGCGCTTAAATCTTTAAAACTACGCAACGGATTTTGATGCGGTTATAGGTTTTAGAACTATTGGTACTTGGTGCTACAATGCTGTTAAATGCCAATAAATGGTTTAGATTTTCCAAAAATTGGCATTCAATAAAAGACTAAAGATGTTTTTTCATTTTTTTAACATTATCTTTTAAATCCAATTGTTTGGCCCACATTTTGTCTCATCTTCGGGCGTGAACCAAAAAAGAAAATATTTGCATATCGTAATTTGGTTGTAAGTTATCTAATCCTGAAAACGTGGAAATTGCATCTGGTTACCAAATTTGTCTTTTCTGTATTGGTTTGTATTTTCTTCGTTAGAGTCTCAAAAATTTCAATAAACTTTTTATTTAGATGGAACATGGGGCTAAAAATCATTTAAAACATTTTAAATGATACATTTTTTAAGAATTTTGTAAAACAAAAGAATCTTCCTTTTAACTGCTGAGCAATAATACCTATGGCCTTTTTATTGGGGGATAAACTGTTATTTTGTAAGTTTTATTTAAGTTTTAAAGCTTTTTCTCATTATAGGTTGAGTGATGAAGGGGAAGAAAAGGGGAAAAAATTTACTACCTACTAAAATACAAACTCTCCTTAAAAAATGGTTCATTAATTGCTATTGGTTAAAAAGCAGGGACAGTAATTTAAAACTTTTTCTTAGCAAAGGATTATAATTCCATTTTCGCCACAAGCTGCCAACATCGACCCGTCCCAACTGAAAAACCCTTTAGATATCTATTTTGGGTAGATCCTCTTCTAACTGCCCTTTACCCTGGCTTCATGTACGTTTTATGTCCAACTTTTAAAGAGCCTCTTTGCAGTCTTTTTATTTTAATTAAGGCATGTGCAATTTTTAACTTATCACTACATAGTATAAAACAAAGTCGCCTTTTCTGTCCCTATATCCCTATGTGCGCTTAAATCTTTAAAACTACGCAACGGATTTTGATGCGGTTTTTCCAATAGATAGAGTGATTCAAGAGGAAGGTTTCACTACATAGTATAAAACAAAGTCGCCTTTTCTGTCCCTATATCCCTATGTGCGCTTAAATCTTTAAAACTACGCAACGGATTTTGATGCGGTTTTTTCCAATAGATAGAGTGATTCAAGAGGAAGGTTTATATGTATAATACATGCATCAACGTGATGTCGTAATTTTTTGGGCTTATTTAGCAATTTAGCAAAAACGCTGCCTAAACCCTACGAGTTAGATCAAATTAATTACTACAGTATTGTACACCATAAAAAGGTCTACAAAAAAGTCCGCGATGGTATATGTTTATCTTTTACGGATAACCCACATTAACCATTTTTATTGTTTACTTTTTACGTGAAAAAATGGCTTATTTACGAAGCTATTTTAAGCAATACGGCATTAATCCTTATCGAATTAAGTACCTTTAATACAGTGTGCAATTAATATAGATCAATATGGTTCCTTACAGCATGTAAATTAAACAAATATCTTCGGAGATATTACAAATTTAAAATTTGCGTTTGCGGTGGGCGGTACCGGTCGGGCGGGGCATTGCGGAGGCATGCCTATAAATAGCGCGTCGGAGGCCGCGGTTCTCTCTATAGAACTGCTTTTCAGCGCGACAACGTATCAGTTAATAATTATAAGTTACGATAAATAATAATCAATTAATTTAATAATAAGGAAATTATTCTAATTTAGTATCAGCATTGCACCCGTCGAAGCGGACGGGTCGCTAGTATATGTATAATACATGCATCATATACTAAGGCAACATTGCTAATTTTAGAGGTTTCTAACGTGATGTCGTAATTTTTGGGCTTATTTAGCAATTTAGCAAAACGCTGCCTAAACCCTACGAGTTAGATCAAATTAATGTACTACAGTATTGTACACCATAAAGGTCTACAAAAAGTCCGCGATGGTATATGTTTATCTTTAGGGATAACCCACATTAACCATTTTATTGTTTACTTTTACATGAAAAAATGGCTTATTTACGAAGCTATTTTAAGCAATACGGCATTAATCCTTATCGAATTAAGTACTTTTAATACAGTGTGCAATTAATATAGATCAATATGGTTCCTTACAGAATGTAAATTAAACAAATATTTTCGGAGATATTACAAATTTAAAATTTGCGTTTGCGGCGGGCGGTACCGTGCGAAGCCGGGTGGGTCGCTAGTTTACAATAATAATATAAAAAATATGAAAAAATTTCATAAATATGAGAAATTTAATATTTATCTCTAAAAGCTCTTAATTTCTTTATTTGTGAGTAAAGTAAATTATGAGTAGGGCTCTTGCAAAAGAGCCCCCCCCAACTCCATTAACTAATCAACGGTCCAAAGATTGGAATTGAGTATAGAACTTGTATAGAAATTACATATATTTTTAACCTCTGAAATTAATATTAGATTAAAATTTTTAAAATTAAAAGGTTATTATTATTATTATTAAACGTCTGATGACAGCAGTAACCATTGCTGAAAGCTTACGAATAATATTTTGTTTTATTGTTTATTTAACCTTTTAATTTAAAAATTTTAATCTAATATAATTTGTCATCACAATATAAATACAGCAATATTAGGATTTACAAAGGAAAAACGGTACAATAATTATTAAGAAAAATCAAAACGAATTATATTAAGGTTTCCAAATCTGTACTAAAATGATTTGATAATTTGCCAAGATTATGAAATGTTTCACTGTAAAAAACCTAATACCAAAACTTTTAAACACCACTCAAAAAAATTGGCATGTAATTATCGTAAGGTGAGGAGGGCCAAAAATACATGAAATAATTTTTAATCGTCCCTTTTTATAAGAGTGGATGAAATAAGGTTTCATGAGAAATACGTTTTCGGTTTTTGAGACAATTCATGTTCTTGAAATTTATTTGTGAAAAAAATATAACAAGAAATAACTTATGTGCTCTTAAGTTTATTGTAAAAGAAAATAAATTTTTACAGGGTTTTCCATTTTTGTATCAACAAATTAAAGATAATATTAATTTACAACAAACAAAAAATTTAATTCATTCGTTATGTCGTGGCAACGAAAGATTGGCTACTCAAGTTATAGGAATGATATCTCAAGCAATTAGTCGACATTCAGAGGTATTTGTTTACAACTAATTCGTCAAAATGAAATTATTTTGTAATAAATTTTTTAAGTCTTGCCAACCATTTTTCAAATTGTTCACATTGTTGACGGAATGTGGAAGTCAAGGAAGTGGTGGTCCTTCGGGATTACCTTGTTTTACTCAATTGGTGCTACAGAGAGTATGGGAAGCTGCAGAATGTTGTCCATATACTGCTTTAGATTGGTTATCTCTTCAAGTAACCAGAAGTCGAATTATTCATCAATGGGTACTTTCCTGTATGGATTCTTGGCTTGAACATTTTCTCATCTCTCATGCGAACCAAAGGGTTCGTAATGGTAAAATTGGTGATTAATTTATTCACATCTAAGACTAATTTGTGTTTTTTTTAAGCTGCCGGATATCTTTTAGTTTCTTTAGTACCGAGTACACAATTTAGGCAAGGATTTAGAGCATCACATAGGCTGCACAGAGAGCCTCATCTATCGAGTGACGCACAAGCAATTTTGCATCAAATTTATACCGCATTGTTGAGATTGCTATCGACTGCAAAACATTATACAGATATAGGACAGCATGGAACTATGAAACTCAATACTTATTTTGCACTGTTGATGTATTGTTGTGTGTCACGTTCTGAAAAACTTATGGTTTGTCCTTTCTTTTTTAAAATTATCACAAATATGAATATTTTATTTTGTTTGCAGTTTGGTCAATATTTATTGCAACTGTGGCATTTATTTCATCCAAAATTATCTGAACCGTCAATTCCTGCACATCACAACAAACAAGCTTTACTGGCATTCTGGAATCATGTGTGCACAGATTGTCCAGAAAACGTACAATTGATGCTTCAAAATGGTCACATCACAAAAAATATTGCATTTAATTATATTTTGTAAGTTTTCATTTTATTCAGTTTATCGTATTGTGCTTTATATTTTTATTTTGTAGAGCCGATCATGATGATCAAGAAATCGTTTTATTTAATCGAGCTATGCTACCTGCATATTACGGTTTACTTAGAATGATGTGTCAACAGTCGAGAACTTTTACCAGGCATTTAGCACAACATCAAAATTTACAGTGGGCTTTCAAAAATATTACTCCTCATCCGACTCAATATCCAATTGTATGTTTTTATTATCTGTAGTTATCATTTTTAGTGGAAAATTTTTATTGCAGGCTGTAGAAGAATTATTTAAATTGATGCAGTTGTTTGTTACAAAACATCCAGATGCAACTGAAGCCGAACAGAGAGAGATTTGTAGTTTTAGGAGATCCACATTAACTGCATATTTACAGGTAGTACAGTTGAAGTGCTTGGTTGAATTGTAATTTAACATCAACACATGTTTTATTTTTACAGTGTTTAGACGGTCGAACTAGTTGGGGTACTTTAATATCAGCTTTCCGAATTTTAGTAGATTGCAATGACGATAGATTGTACATCGTATACAATGGAGGTTTACAGATAGTTTTTGAGGTTAGTATTGTAGTAACATAATTAGGCCTTCCAGAATTATTCAATAAAATAAATCATTATTTTCTGAGAAACCTGAATGAGTTTAAAATTTGATGTAGAATAATGATTTTGTTTTAGTCCTTCCAAAATTTACATGTAATGCTACACGAAGCAACGGCATGTCACGTATCTGGGGATTTGATCGAAATTTTGTCCATTCTATTAGACTTATTAAGATGTGTTAGAATATATCGCGATACAAAAGACTCACGAGGTATTTTGTACGCCTGCAAAGATTGGGTTGAAGTCGCACGTAAATTAGCATCTTTACTTAATACTTATAATCCACCGGAAATGAGAATGTTATGCATAGGTAAAACTAAAGTGAGATTTTGATGTGGTTTTAAAATGTTATTTTTTAATAGAAATTCTGAAAGAGTTTATTTTGATAATGCCCGCCGATGTTATGACAGTTTTGGTACCATTGCTCTCTCATTGTCATTCGGCATTTCAAGACAGTCAGGATGTTGCCGTACCGTTGGGTCCATATTTTCCTCGAAGAGGTCATCCATTGCCACCTTCTGCAGGAAAAGGAATTGCACGACCTCTTAGGCCTATGGTTCAAATGACTGTGCCTCACAATCAGTTGGAGTGTAGTCGAGTAAGAAAGAAAATGAAATTTTCTTTAAAAATGAAATTTGATTTAATTAAATTTTTTTTGTAGGGAATCGACCCAGAATATGATGAGGCATTAGATAAATTTTTCAGGCCTTACCACGAATTCATTGACATGTTGTGTCGGCTGGCAGTAAATTCGGAAACTCTTTCGGAAATGGTTGTTACCCTTAGTGCTTTAGTGGGTTTTGAAGGTGTTCCATTACATTCCACATTTTTCCCCAAATTTTGGTTAGACGTTTTAAGGATTCAGGTAAAATTTCAATGTTAAAATAAAAATTTTTAATTTACTTTTTCATTTCAGCAAGTTGATCGTAAATATGCTAATATGCTAACTTCATCAAATTACTTTGTCGACTACATTGATGCAGTGCTGTTAGATGAGCGTTCTTCTCTTACAGTCGATGTGATATATCAATTTTTAACAACGTTTTTTCCCAAGGTCGAAATTTTTTAAAACTTTTTTTGCAAATTTTAACAAAAATTGTATTTATTTCAGGTTTCTGCCCACGTACTTTCTGAACAAACTTTAAATATGATCGAGAATACGGTGGTAGGTTTAAATGAACAAGTGAATTCTGTTGATCTCAAAAAGACAGCTAGGCGTTTGGCGGGCGATTTGCGTGCGTTAGTTTTAGTTTACAATAGTCCGGAAGCATCACCACCAGTATTACTTAGTCCAACACTTCAGAAGCTTAAAGTGAGGGTACAAAGCGAAATTACGTTAATACAACCACCGACTCAAGGTAAAAACTATTTGAACATATCTTTGTGTGAAAGTTTAATATAACATACTATATACATAGCTTTAAGTTGGATTGAAATGGATGGTCACTTACCAACATTCAACTTGCATTTATTATTTTCAAATTTGAATTTTATTTCATTTTTGCAGTGTAATTTTTGATGCCTAAACTTGGATTTTGACCATAATTCAATTTCGATTTATAAGTACGTTTACATTTTTGTAGCGACGTTCCAGCACAATGACCACAATGAATACAAAACTATTGTAATTTTATCGTAAAAATTATATTGACCATTTGTGATTCCAGCATAATCCATCTACTTGAATTTTTAAAGAAAAATATTGATTTCTTAAGATTAAATAAACTTTATTCAACACATTCCTATCTGTGCATACTTTTCTTGCATTGGTAATATTCATCTTGGACGACAGTTTTCATAATTTTCACGCACATATACATTCTTTGTTCTTGAAACTTTTTCTAATTTTACTCCTTATCCATTCATCTACGACATTCAACTATATCTTATATTGTCTTCATAAAAAAGGCAATAGAAACAGAGCTTTCAGTAAAAAGTATTTCGATTAACTCTAGACAATATGGGCTGATATTTGGAAAATCTATTTTTTTCTGCACAATTTTCACTCTCGTCTTCTTCACCAGTTCTTGGTACGTTATTGGTTTCGCAAGATATCCTTCCTCTTCCTCGTGGGCCTCTTTTCAGCCCTTCTAGTAGCTGGTGTCTTCGTGGGATCTGCCTTCTGTTTTCTTCTCAGTGGCTCTACAGCCTTCCAGGCATCTTCTGACCTTACCTCTTAGTGGTTTCCCTGGTTTGTCTCCATGGTTTGGTTTTTACGACTCCCTGCACTGCCTTGGTGAAGGTCTTCTTCTTTACTGTTTTGCATGCAGTAGGGAGCCTGAACAGTATATTCCACTTTCTTTTTGCACGAATTTTCCTCGGGCAGGCCCTCCACTTTGCCGAGTGCGTCTTCCAGCTTCTTTGTTATTTTGTTCTCTATTTGCTTCATCATTCAGGAACTTCAGGTTGAACATAGCCTTCTCTGTCCCTCTTCATTTTCTGGCACCTGTCGAGCTCATCCTGTTTTTTACCAGCTTCCGATTCATTTTAAATTGCATATGCTTTATGAAGTCCCAGGCAACTTCATTACCTAGCATACTTGCTCTCAAACCCAACAGATCCTCGAGTATGAGTGTTAGGTATTCTTCTTTTACCCATTCTATCCCCTCCATCTCACGTCTGCCACTGGCTTCAGTCACCACATAGTTTCTCTGCGAAGGAAACTATACCCTCCAAACTTCTAAGTTGAGCATGCATCATTGGCAGCATGTTTCTCACTGAATCCATTTGGCTTGCGATTCGGTCTCCTGATCACATGTACAATGGACGTTTTCCTGCCGTACTAGTTTATGTATTGAATAAATAAAATGATTTTCCGTTTCTAAAACTCCTAACATTTTTCCAAAACTCTTATGCTATTTGTATGCTTTGCTCTATACTGCTGGTCATATTTCACTTGTTGTAAAGTCACCCACAGCATTTCTATTCACCTGATTTGTATGCTTTAAATTAGATGAACAAATGCACAATACACTTTTTCCATATATTTCTCAATCACACGTTGAAATGTAAATGCTTAAATGTAATAATATATTTTTTTACTTGTAGAAGAGAAAAAATGTGATACAGTTACAAAAATGGATGTTGCCAAAAGTAATAGTGATAGTGTAGCAAGTACGTCGAAGGTGAGTGAAGATTTACCTGAAACGAACACAGTAGACAAACCACAAACGTCTTCAAATACGGAAGATAAAAACGAAAGTGACTCGGAAACTCAACAAACAACTAGCAGTGATGATAGTGTAGAGGAAAAGAAGCCACAAGTAATTAGTTATTTAGATAATTTAAAGTTATTAAGTTGTGCGATCGATGAGCTTTTAACGATAATTGAAAAAAAAGTTTAAATTAAATTGTGTAATTTAATATTTATTTACAAAAGACCAATTTTTATTACCTATGCATTCTTCTAATTGTAAATATTCGGTTTGTGATCTTATAGCTGCAACATTTAAAGGTAGTCAGCATTGTTTCAAATGTTAAAACATCGTTTTGGATAATGGATTAAAAATATCATTTAATAATTAAGTTATATTTTCTATATTCTATTTAGTTGCTGGTACTGATTGATACGTTGCGGAAACAGGGTTTTGCTATTGTAATTTCTTTTATCAATGTATTACATTTCTAATCGAAATATTTACATATATATGTGTGTATGTGTATTTTTATTATGCATACATATGTAATATATGAATAAATTTATATTTAGTCATTATTAGTTGATAAGCAAAGTTTTCTATTGTATTAAATGTTTCCCGGAAATGAACAAAATTCCGTAGTGTGATTAACATAATTGATTTCTTGAAGACTGTTAATAAACTTTCTTTTATATTATGATGAATGTATTTAAATCAATATACCTAATATTACTTAATTTATTTTAATAAAATTTTATATGATTTTTTATTATAAATAATTAACATTCTCTCGTCACAAATATAGCGTTTATTTATTGTATTGTTCGGTAGGTACCTACTCTTTTATTTTTTTTTACATTTGAAGAGAAAAGAATTATTATATTATGATTTTGTATTTTATTTTCATTTTCTTTCCATCCAAATACATTTAACTTCTTTCTTTCAGGCTGCTGGCTTAAATAAATGATTTAAACAATTTGAAGATAATTTTTGAGAATTAAATTTTATAAAAAATAGTACCAGCAGGATAGCGCAAAGCATACACTGGTTGACTACGAAGCGGTAAGCTCGCGGTTCGAACCCTGCTGGTGCTAGATATACTGCTGTGATCAAAAAGTCCAATATCCATCTGTGGACTATGGGGAAGGCAACGGGAAACCATCCCATGAATTTTACTCCCAAGAAAAGTCATTTTGGCTTCGGCCAAGTTTATGATCGCTAAACATCCGGTAACGAAGAAAAACGTAGTAAACGTAACAAACTGTTATATTTAGGTTTTGCTTTGGTATACATGAAATATTTCAGTATTGCTCTGCCAGTGCCGTAACTAGGCAAACAGGTGCAGTTGCCCAGGGCAGTTGTGTTGAAGGGGGATCAGAAATGCGACCGACAAAAAATTATAATTTTTTAACAAATTTTGGTATTCTATATTGAAATTAGATTTTTAGATAATTTCCAAAATTATATGCTCGTGGACTAAGTCGAAGGAAATATTTTGTTTATTTTTGTAAAATATATGGTCTACTACTATTGCATTTATTAGCTTAGCAATAGCAGTGAACTAATAAACAAAAAGACCAATAGTATAGCGCGAAGCATAGATAGATCTGTGGACTATAAGGAAGGAAGGGGAAAACCACCCCATGAATTATACTCCCTGGTAAATTCATCTTGGCTCTGTCCAAGTTGAATCGCCAACGTCAGGGAACCGAATATGGCGCACGAAGAAGAATAAACAAAAAAGGGAATATACCTGCCAATTAGTTTGGAGTAAGTAATCTGATGATTAAGCTGATCTTGCGCATCTTAAATTGTACAAGGTTTACGAAAAACTATTTACGGTACTGTCCTCTGAAACCCATTATTCAATCACGATGTTTTTCTACTTATATTGATCTTGTGATTATGGAAACCTTTTTAAAAACTGTTGGCAATGAATAATTATCAGAAAATTGAGAAATGTAGAGCACATAAGTGTGGGATGTAATACAATGACCATACCATCGGTGAAGTCCCAAAGTCCAAAAATATTAAATATATCCAAAATACATGAAATAACTGATTCTAAAGAACGTGAATCTTATGAGGAAATTATATGCAGCATACATGTAACTTAATCATGCATTTAGAAAATCAAAAGTGAAAACCCAGTTTAGATCATGGAATGTCAATCAATCTTCAGGCGAAGAGACGGTCTTGGCCTAGTAGTTAGAGCGATCAACTACTGATGCAAAGGCACCCGGTTCGATCCCGGGAGGAGTCTAGTAAGAAAAATTTTCTTTCTGACTCTTTCTATTTATGACCGTCTCCCGTGCTTCGGAGGGCACGTTAAGCCGGCGGTCCCCTGCTTTGAGGGTAATCGCCCTCGGCTGCGCGATGCTTGGCGTTGCACCGGGTTGGTCAGAGCTATACCCAGCGACTGAAGTGGGACCTGGCACTGATGGGGTGCGAATCGCGGGGCTTCTTGGCTTGGTCCTCCGGTGAACATCGACGTGCTGCAGTTAAACACAGCATTGGCTCGGTGTGATCACTGGTGGGTTGCGAGGCGGGGAGTCCTTTGTTCGTAACACCTACCACTGTTTGGGGGCACGGGTTGATGGGGAAGTAAGCTGGTTTACGGCTGTGCGTCTGGCATAATGCGAAATACGACTACTAGTCTGGGGGCGATCAAAGACCGGGCTACAATAAGCTTAATAGCTTCAGTGCAAGTAGGTCTAGAGCCACACCCGCAAAGATTAATGAAATGAATAATAAATCTTCAGGCGCCGATGTATAAAAAATTATAAAATTTTGGCAATAAATTAGTAGTAGACTGTGTCATTTTGCCCAGTACATCAGGGCAAAATAAACTTTTGGAAGCCTTTTTAAATTTTTATTTATAATCTTGACGTTTTGTAGTAAATATTTACTATCAGAGATAATATAAATATAAGCATTTTATGTTGACTTCCAGCACAATTTTAAAACCACAATATTCATAAAACTACTTCTGACAAATGTAGAACATCTTGGATCCAATTTCCCGAAATATATTCAGATTAGATGGGTTTTCTAAATTTCTCATCACTCCACCAGCTGATGATGAAAACAAACAAAAGCTACATACGACAAGCTTGTAATGTTAGTTGTTATAATAATTTAATTCGCTCAAATTGAATTATCTTATTAAATCATAATGGAATAGTAGGATAAGTACTGATAACGGTACGGATGTCAGTTAATACTATATAAATTCAATTAGGTTAGTGTTGCGGCAATTGATTCTAATTTTACTGACAAGTTATAAATATGGAACGTTGGATCGAAAAAGTGGCTATCGTTACCGGTGCGAGTTCGGGAATTGGATATTCAATTGCGGAAAAACTTGTCGAAGCTGGCGTTACTGTAAAACAAATCGCTCTTATTTATAATTTATCAGAAATAATTATACATTTATTTTAGGTTATAGCCGTAGCTCGCCGACAAGAAAAATTAGACGAATTGAATTTAAGTGTTTCCAATAAAAAAGGAAAAATTTTCACTTACTCGGCTGATGTGACCAACGAGCAAAACATTGTGGATTTATTTAAATGGGTCAAAGAAAATGTTGGACCTGTTCATATATTAATTAACAATGCAGGAGTTACTAGGAAAACAGATCTTTGTAGTGGAAGTACTCAACTTTGGAGAGATATTTTTTGAAACCAACGTTATTGGTTTATGTATTGCCACTCGCGAAGCAATACAAGATATGAGAAGAAATAATGTTGATGGACATATTATTCATATTAATAGCGTGACGGGACATAAAGTTGTGTTTTTTCCTAATGCAAATGTTTATCCAGCATCCAAGCATGCAGTTACTGCTTTAACGGAAACACTTAGAAATGAGTTAAATACAAAGCAAGAAAAAATTAAAATTAGCGTAAGTGATGGGATATTGAAGTTATTGCATAATTGTAATTGAAATGCGATTGTAGAGCATAAGCCCAGGATATGTAAAGACAGATATCATTAAAACTGGATGTGAAGCCAGTGGAAAAGAGTTTTCTAAGGAAATGGAAGACTCTTTGCAAAAAACAGCTGCTTTAAATCCAGAAGATGTGGCAAACGCGGTTATTTTTGTGTTATCTACACCTCCACATGTGCAGGTAATAATAACTCATAATGGTATTTGTTATCATTGGAATACATATTTTTTAGATACATGAAATAATAATTAAAGCTCTTGGCGAACAATTTTAGAGACAAGTTCTGATTGCAGTTCCAACAGAAGTAATCTCAGATTACTTACTCCATAAAAATGGATCCGAAAAATTATTCAGTAAACTAAATTGTAAAACTAATCTTACCTATTTATCTTCCAAGTAAAGCTTATATTGTAAAATGAAAGTATATAGTATTTCTCTAATGCCCGATTTCTTCACTCATAGTTAGCAAACATCAGGTTAAATTTACGAAATAACTAATCAGACGACAACAAAATAAATAAATCAATCATCTCATTGGTTATTCCGTCAATTTAGCCTGAAGTTCGCTAACTTGAAGATAACTATGAGTGAAAAAATTGAGCATAACTCGTCTCTTGCAGAATATGGACTGTGTTTTAGAGGTTAGGTTAATAGTTAGCCAAAATAAAGCTTAAGTTAGATTTAAAATTAATTTAGCTCCAACATGATTACTGAAAAATAGTAGATAAATAAGGTCGGTTCTAACTAATTTTTATGGAAATTTAGGTTTCTATGGGACCGAATCGTTTATTTAGGTCTAAACAGCAATTGTGCCAAATTTCCTGCTTCTCTACCAATATGGCAAACATTTTCACAGTTTTTGGTGTATCGCTGTCACTACTAGGATTAAATAAAATTCAAGTTATATTTATGAAAATGTTTAATTTAAGTGCAAATTATTAATATTATTTTCAATATCTTTTACAGTGCTCTCATAAGTACTTCGTGAATCTGAAAACAGAAATCATTAATGATTATGTCACCTAAAAAAAAAAATTTACTTGCACATGTGGAGGAGTTGATAATACAAACATTACTGTGTTTGCAACATCTTCTGCTTTCAAATGTGGCATGGCAAATATTGGATATTCGGATTCATCTGGAATAGGTTTATTTGTATTTCTATGAATCATTGCATCAAACACTTCCGTTTTTACAACTCCCGGGCTAATACTCTGCAAGAAATTTGAAACTTATATTTTTAAATTTTTGCCGCAAATTCTACCTTAACACCCGCGTCAACAAGATGTTTTGTAATTTCATATCCAATACCAGAACTTGCACCAGTAACAATCGCAACTTTTCCTACCCAGCGTTCCATGGATCCAGCCATTTCAAAATTATTTTTCTGTATTCTATGTATTATTATATCATCAATTTTATATAAAACACGTCCAAGCACTGTAAGTCTTAGGAGTTATCTATCGAATTAAATTCATTTTAAAAAATTATCAAGCTGAATTTTTTGCCCTTGACGTTTGTCAATTGGCTGCAGTGATAAGAAAACTTTTAATTTATTCTCTTTCAGATTTTATTTTTATTATTTCATATAAATCCTATCAGATTGATAAAATAAATATAGCTAATATACAGAGTGTCCCCGTGAGCGTGGAGAACCTTTGAGGTAAAGGAAACTTTTCTAAGACAAATTTTCAAATAAAATTTTTGTCCAAATCCAAACCCTTGGAAGCAATTTTTTGAATTTCTGATTTCAAACGGCCATAGCTCCGATATTATTGATTTTTTAGACTTAATGGGTTAGAACTTTTTTAAAGATCACTTGCTTATCTACAAATTAGGATATAACCCCCTATCGTCTAGAATCAACGGATTTCGGGTTATAAATTAAATAATTTAATTAAGAGAAAATGTTAAAAAAATTCAGTTTTTTTTTTTACTTTTCTTGCCAACCCCGAATCTCTTAAACGAAACGTTTTAGAAAAAAAACTAATGGACCAAACCGGATAGAGCATTTAACGGGGTATAACTTGGGTCAAATAAATTTATATTTTGCGGATTATTGCTCGATCAAAAAATTGACAAAATACTTTTTATAATTATTGTACTGTTTATAATAATTACTATTCCTAATAATTATTATGTTAATAAAAGTTGAAAAGAGTATTTTGCTGATTAGTTATCGCATAATTGGAGCTAGAAAATCAGCTGTAGTGTTTCCATGTACATAATGTCAACAACTTTTTAGTTTTATCTAACATTATTTCATAATTATGTTTTCCTAAAAATAAAAATTATTCGATAACGTTATCTCTAATCATGAATAATCCCACTAAAATTTAGAATTGTCGATCATTTTTTATTACCAGATCAATTTTTACAATAAATATGGCTGGATCTATGGATCGTTGGATCGGAAAAGTTGCTGTTGTTACTGGAGCAAGTGCTGGAATAGGATATGCGATTTCAGAAAAATTGGTAGATGAAGGAGTAACGGTAGGCTTTTTCTCACCACGACTTTCTTTTTTTGCAAGTCATTAAATCAACGCATTGAATATTTTCTTGATTGTTTCAAATTAGATTAACTTTTACGAGAAATTCAAATTTTTTCCTGTATTATTTATTACCTATAGGTTGTTGCTGTTGCTCGTCGTAAAGCAAAGCTAGAAGAACTTGTAGAAAATTTAAAAGGAAGAAAAGGAAAAATCTTGACGTTTGAAGCCGATGTCAGTATAGAACAGGATATATTAAATCTATTTAAATGGATTAAAGAAAATGTTGGAGCAGTTCATATTCTCGTCAATAATGCCGGTTGTGTGAGACTCACAAATTTAACTGAAGGAAATACCAAAATGTGGAGAGAAGTTTTTGACGTTCAAGTGATGGGTTTGTGTATAGCAACACGTGAGGCGGTACAAGACATGAGGGCCAATAAAGTGGATGGACATATCGTTCACATTAATAGTACAGATGGTCATAAAATTATAAATTTTCCCAATGTAAATGTCTTTGCAGCTTCAAAATATGCAGTGACTGCTTTAACAGAAACTTTGAGAAACGAATTGAATCTCTTTAAGGATAAAATTAAAGTCAGTGTAAGTATTATTGGATAAAATTAGTTTTTATGAATTACCTACCTACATAATTCATAATTTTTTCCCACAGAGCGTTAGTCCAGGATTTGTAAAAACAGATATAATGAAATCTGGATGTGCAGCTAGTGGTGAGCCCAGTGGTACTGAATTTTTGCCGGAAGATATGTTGAGTAATCCAGTTTTAAACCCAGAAGATGTTGCCAACGCTGTAATATTTGTATTGTCAACTCCACCCCATGTGCAGGTAGTTACATAATTTTATCTATACAGCGTGACCCACAAGAACTCGGAAAAACGTTTAAAAAAAAACTTATTTAAACGCAACAATTCAAAAACTTAAAAATGGATAACAATTAACAACAACCTTATGTAACATCATAAATTATAAAATTTTAAAGTGGCTTCCAATCCATTGGGTTGAGATCTAGTGAGTATGGAGGCCATTCAGCGGAACTGATAAAATCAGGATAATTAATTCGTCACCTTTCTTGCGTAGTTTTCGCCTGGTGGGTTTTCTTGTTGAAAAGTCCAATTTTGGTTACCAAAGTGCTGTTGGGCCCACAGAAGAACTACGGCCTCTAAAATATCTCGGTGGTAGATTTCCTTATTAATTTTTAGTCTTTCTTCCACAAAAACTAAAGGTGTTTTACTGGTAGCACAAATACCGCCCCAAACCATGACAGACTTGGGGTATTGGCGATGAACGATGGCGGAATGCCCGGGTGCTTCGACAGTCTCGGATTTCTTTGAATCCCAAGTTTGATGATATTGCGATTCCGGCGAGTGTTGGCAGAACATTTTTTTTCTTCCGGATCGGTCTTCCATATTACCAAGTTTTTTGAATCGATTGATGGCGTCGGAAACGAATTGTCGACAAATTTTAAGCATTCGAACTATTTCACATTGACGATTTCCAGCTTCAAATAACGATAAAATTGCGGCGCGACTTTTTGACATTTTGTAACTCACAAACTGATTGTTTAATTTTGTTGCTCTTTTGTTTTTCTGATCTCCATAGTTCTTAGAATCGAATTACTAGATTATTTTCAGAAAAATTCAGTGATTTTCGCGACATATTGACATGATATTTGCCGTCCTTGTTTAATTATTTTTTTTATCTCTTTTTAAACATAAGACTTTGCTGAAATTTAAATTTTGGAAAAATGGCTTTTTCAATAATTAGCAAAATGATAAATTTTATGTCAGTTCTGATACAAATCATGATAAAATAGAAATTATAATATCCACAAATCGATATTATGAAAATTAATTAAAATTAATATTATGAAATTAAGCATTGATGACGACTATCTTCTAATCAGACACAAAAATAGTCTTAATTTTCCTATTTAACGTTGTAATATAAAATATAAAATAATATAAAATATTTTTAAATCATTCCTTCCATTGTCTTCCATTATTAATTTAAGTAGCTTCAGCAAAAATACGTTTTATTCATTTTAATTTTAATTATTATCTAATAATAACCTCGTTCATCTTTTTTATAAATAATTATTTTTATTTCAGATCCATGAATTAATAATACAAGCTGTTGGTGAACCGTATTAGTAGGTATGTAAATTATGTGTATTCCAAATAAAATGTATAAAAAAAAATTGAAAATTGTAACTCTTTTTAACCCAAAAACCCAAAAAACCCTTTTTTTAGGGGTTTTTTTTTAGGTACCTACCTGCATTATTTACTATATAATTGTATAAGTTACGAACTTGCTGTGCAAAAACCTTGCTAAGGAGCTTTACTAAATATATTTATAATATTAGTAAAATATATTAAAATAAATGAAAAAATTATATAATTCATATTATTAATTTACCATCAAATCTGAGCATTGCATATCGTATATGTTTGATTTGAAGATAAATTCAATTTTAAAACTTAGATTCCCTAACAATTTGAATAAAACACAATTTTTAATTTTTTCAATTTAACTTATTTAAGTTTAATAAATACATTAAACCTGTAATCAATTCAAATTAAATTGCACATTATTATTTCAATAAGAAAATTTTATTTTTCCCACCAACAAGACAATATTTAAAAAAAATTAAAAAATCATGCCACCGAGAAGCGATCAAGCTGAAGATCATCGTCAGCAGAAATAATAAAGTTTGGTGGTAAGACCGTGTGTTCTATGGCGCCCAAAAATCAATTAAAACAGTGGCAGTAAATGAATTATTGAACTGTAGCAATATATATCTAGTATATTCGAGTATACTCAATTATATACAACTTACAACGTCTTCTTGTACCTTCTTTCTCATGCTCATTTGGAATAATCAGCAGCACTACTAACAAAAATTTCGATTCGTCACTTCAATATTGTTTTTTAAGTTTTATTTATTTATTTTCTTCTCAAATTCATTTGGTTTGGAAACTCATTCAAACTATCGGAGATTCCAGCAAAGAAAACATAAAACAAACACTAATTGATCAAATTTTCTAATCAGAATATCTGCTGCTAGAATACTACAATAAAATCTCCCACTTTGTAACTTCAAGAAATATAAATTCCCGAAGGAATAAACAAATGAAAAATCTGCACACAAATGTTAATTGGGTTGCATGCACTATGAGTTTCTTTTTTTTACAATAATCCTATTAATTCTTGAAAATAATATCAAATAAAATTTATAACCAAAATAAAAATTTTAAAATTCGGTCTGTAGGCCAGTCAGTAAAGGAATTGTATGTTGCAAACGGTGGTGTAGAAGATTTTATTTTTTATCTTGCATAAATAGGTACAAGCATGTGAAAAACAAAAATGCTAACACGGGCGACCTCGGGAGAACTTTTGGCAGCCAAAGAACTTCAAAATTTTAGGACTTTTTTTAGTTTTTTGCATATAACTCCTAAACCGTGGATCTTAGCAAAACATTTGTGGTTTAACTAATTAAAGAACATTAAATTCTGCGTTGAATAAGTACCACAACTTAATAATTTGGTCAAGTGGTATGGTCAAAAACTACGGTCAAAAACGACGATTTATTCTAATTTTGTCAAAAACTGAGATATACGTATACGTGAGTGCGCGTCCGGCATCGATCGCGCTGCACTAAATTCGTTGTAACTTTTAAACTAATTCATGAAATTGAGCATTCAAAAGCTCAAATGAAAGAAGAAACATGTAGCTATTGGATTATTATACTTTAAAATAAATGTATATAAGAGTAGTATACGTATATAATTGGAACATACGGAGATATCCGATAAAATCGCTAAGAGCTATTATTATATATTCTAAAAATTTTTTTACACTAAATTCACTTATTTTTAAGTCCTATTAATAATATATGCTAGTTAGGTAGGTTAAATAAATTTTTTATAAAAGTTATTAACGTTTAACGTACCTCTAATTTAACGAATTTTGGAGCAAAAAAAAATTTATTTTTTATTTCTGTAAAATAAAAAAGGGTTGATTTACTTTTTAACCTAAATCCTCTTATAGCATCTTAAAGTACACACTTCAAGCTTTAAAAATCGCACCTGCAGAAATCCAATAACGCGATTTAAGCAAGAGTAATATGTGGTTAAAGTTAGGTATACATTTAAGATTTTATTACTTACCCAAAATTTTGAAATTTTGGAAGTATACATCTTCAATACTAAATTTTTGAGATTTTTTTTACTTATCGGATATTTTTATACATTACTTCTAGAGTAATTTATGAAAATTTCAGATCTTTATTTTAAGAATTGTAGAAATGGTAGAGCTCTTAGCGATTTTATCGGATATCTCCGTATGTTCCAACTATATACATTTACTACTTTTATATACATTCATTTTATATTAGAAAATATAATAGTCCAATAGCTACATGTTTCTTCTTTCATTTGAGCTTTTGAATGCTCAATTTCATTAATTAGTTTAAAAGTTACAACGAATTTAGTGCAACGCGATCGATGCCGGACGCACACTTACGTATTACTAAATCTCAGTTTTTGACAAAATTAGAAAAAATCATCGTTTTTTGGGCGTAGTTTTCGACCATACCACTTAACCAAATTATTAAGTTGTGGTACTTATTCGACGCAAAATTTAACGCTCTTTAATTTGTTAAACCACAAATGTTTTGATAGGATCCACGGTTTAGGAGTTATATACAAAAAACTAAAAAAAGTTCTAAAATTTTGAAGTTCTTTGGCTGCCAAAAGTTCTCCCAAGGTCGCCCGTGTTAGCATTTTTGTTTTTCACATGCTTGTACCTATTTATACAAGTTAAAAAAATAAAATCTTCTACACCACCGTTTGCAACATACCACCTTATTTCGATTCTCTACTGACTGGCCTACTGCGCTGAGAAAATCAAATTTGAAATTCAAAAATGAATCGGTCAGCCGATTACGCCTCTGACGTCAGACGCGTGATCCCGAACGTTTTTATAGAAATTTTACAACGTCCGTCGCAAAGACCTGACAGTTAAATACATTGATCTTTTAATAAAAGATAAGAATAATAAATAATAAAAAAAGAATAAAATCTTTTAATAAAAGATCGATGGTTAAATATTTGACTTGTATTTGACAGTTGTAAACAATGTAACGTTTACCATTTAAATTGTATTTTTTATTAATATAAAAAATTATTATGGGAAGACCCCTGTCAAGATGGCGACTTGAGGCGGAACAGGCCAACAGGCCTAATCCATGAAGTAGATGATGATGATGATGATTAATATACATTTATTTTAATACAAACTGTAGTCACAAGCAATTATAAGAAAAATAGTTTATTCCGAGTTTTCTGTGTTTTTATTAAAATTCATTTTTCAATTTTTACACAAACTATTTATAGGTTACATTATCAACACAAACGGCATTTGCTGTGTTGCCAGTTGTTAAAAAAAATAGTTTATGTCGCCATTCGCGCTAAAACACGGTTTAAAAAATCATTTTTATAAATTTTTTTGGAGAAAACTGATGGTTTCCTGAACTTTTTATCTATGCAGTGTTGTTTACCAGCACCTAAAGTTTATAAAAAAAATACTTAAAAAATCATGCAACATCCCTATTGGTTAGAAATTTCTTTTCTTTCGTGAGAAATTTCATGTCATACGAAATGTAGTTAAGGTTTGTATAAAAGTGTATAATATTGTATTTTGTACTTTTTTACTTTTTTACTTTTTTCTGTTGTTTCCACCTTCTAAATCGATTGATTGACATCTAAGGAACAAAAATACCCTTGAAAAAATTGAAAATAATTTTTCAACTTCGCATAAATTAAACTAATATTTCGGTAACTAAAAAAAAAACATTTTTTATTTTTCCTTCACTTGATGGTCGTCCAAAAAAAATTGCAATAAAAGTTATAGAAAAAATCAACATCTTCCATTTTGATAATAATTTATATATTTATTATTTATCGGTTTTATTTATAATATACTATATAATTATTTTTATACATTAATAACAATAATAATTATAAGCCCACAAAGAAAACCTTCCAATTTGGATAGTAATCTTTCTGCCAGATGAGGAAGTTTACTCTTGTAATAATTATCGGGTACACCAACTTTTAGAAATTATTAATAAGATTAATAATTTGAAAAAAGCATTATAAATTTTTTTATTAAATTAAACTATCTTTCTTTGATGATATTAACGCCAAACACATTGTTTGAATTAGCTGCCCACCTCTTTAACCAATAATAAATCTTAATTTTCATTAAAATAACATATTTTACTAAATTATTTACTACTTATTATTTAAATTTATTATATATTTATAAATTAAATTTATAAATTTATTACCTACTTATTGATACTTATAAATATAATATACAATAGCATTTTGTATGTCTAATAGAAGTAATCGTGAGCTATTAGAAGGGTTCCCCCAGAGGTCTGATCATCAGCTCTTGAATCTGAAATATAAACGTGAATATTTAATTATTCTTGTGATGTGTTTTTTTAAAATTATCTTTAGTTTTTCAAGTTTTTTCAAAATATCAAAATTAAGCAAAAAAAATTTTATTTTTTTTAATATATCTATTGAGCTGCATGACAAGAATGTAGCTCTAATAGAAAAATAGTTTTATGTATAAATATTTTGATGAAACACCAAATTTGAACTTTTTGTTTGGCATTTTACGATCCGACTCGAAAATCGGTGTAATTCAAAATTACCTAACAAAATCTGTCAAGAAATCCCAAAAGTGTGGAAAAAAATCGCAATTTTTTTGTTCAAAATTTACCTAAAACGTCATGAGACTTCATGCAAACTCATTTTTTTCTGTTTCAAAAACTTCATTTCATACAATTGTGTAAACCAAATTAATACAAACCTGCACATGAGGTGGTGTTGATAAAGCAAAAATAATTGCACTTGCTATGTCTTCCGGCTGCAAGGTTGGATAGTTTAGATATTCTGGTATCGTTGCAGGTGGAAAATTTTTTTGCATTTCTTTAAACATATTTTGTACGCCGTCCGTATTTACAAATCCAGGGCTAATACTCTAAAGGCACAAAATATTTTATTTCCTTTAACTCCTGGCATGCAGAAGAGAATAAAGTCTTCTTTTCTCTCTTGCCTACAAATCAATATTATTTATACTTACAGTAACTTTAATTTTATCTTTAAATAAATTCAATTCATTCTTCAAGGTTTCTGTTAGAGCTGTTACTGCAAATTTGGAAGCTGGAATAACACCTACATCTGGAAAATTAAACACAACGTGACCATCGATACTATTAATGTGAATTATATGTCCATCGATGTTATTGGTCCGCATATCTTTTACAGCCTCTCGTGTCGCAATACATAATCCAATAACTTGAACATTGAAGACTTCTCTCCATATTTTTGTATCACCTTCCGTGAGATTTGTTTGAGCATAAACCGCTGCATTGTTAACAAGGATATGCACAGGTCCCACATTTTCCTTGACCCATTTAAAGAGCTTCAAAATATCTTCTTCTTTACCCATATCGGCTTTATATGTAAAAATGTTTCCCTTTTTACCTAGCAATTTATTTGATGCTTCATCAAGTTTTTCTTGTCCACGAGCAACAGCAACAACCTGAAAATATGTCTTGGTAAGGTCTTAAATTTGATATAAAACATTGTAAATACAGTAACACCCTCATTCACTAATTGTTCTGTAACTGCATATCCAATTCCCATGCTTCCTCCAGTTACAATAGCAACTTTTCCAATCCAACGTTCCATCGAATAAGACTTATCCCTTTAAGAAACTAAATTATATTAAAATTAAGCAAGTTAATTTAACGTTATGTAAGTATATTATTTAAAT
Organism: Lycocerus yunnanus; assembly: GCA_036346125.1. NCBI lineage: Eukaryota > Metazoa > Arthropoda > Insecta > Coleoptera > Cantharidae > Lycocerus > Lycocerus yunnanus. The sequence goes on from JARFIX010000018.1 coordinate 8,207,227, forward strand.
TCGTTATTTATAGCATACCAATCCTTCTGATAAGCTGCAATTAAAGTAAATACATATTTTTTTATAAATAAATCATTTCAATTAATTCACATGACTTTTATGTAATCAATATTCATATACATATAAACGTTAATATAATAATGAAGTAATTTAGAAAAGTTATTAATAATATTTAAGATAAAAAATCAAATGTAACCAAATATTCAGTGAATAAAATGTAAAGGATGTACAGGGTGGACATAGTGAATATATTTCAATTTGTGAAATTACAGAAAAGTAATTTACACGGTCTCCAGACAATTTTTTGAAGGCATTTCAAGCTTTGACTGATTTTAAATATCTTAATTAATTTTAAAGTTACAACATTTTTTACTCTCTGCCAAATTATATAAAAACACCGCGAGTTTAACCGTCCGATTTTCATCGCTTTCATAGATTTTGAAAAGGCTTTTGACAATGTTAAAAGAGAAAAATTATGGAATATAATGATAAAAAAAAGGTTACCCGTACCACATAATAACAGCTATCAAATTCCTATACACTGATACGACTATAGTTTTAGATATAAACGGTAAAATGACAGATGAAATTCCAACAAATAAAGGGCTCAGACAAGATTGTAGCTTATCGCGGACACTTTTCAACATCTACATTGACGACATTGTCAACGAATGGAAACTTGGAATATCGGCTGAAATACAGGTCAGTGAGAATACGAAAGTCAATTCACTTCTATACGCAGACGATATGGCAATTATCTTCGAAACCAAAAGAGATTTCTGAATTTGAATTTATTAATTAGGAATTTCTAAGTTCTTAGAATTCACTTACTTCAAGTTATTACTAAATCTGAATTTAAAGTTATTAATTAGAAAATCTGAAGTTATGAAAATTTGTAACTTCAAGTTCAGAATTAAATCTGAATTTGAAGTTATTAATTTGAAAATCCTAAATTTTTAACTTAGAATTCAAAACTTCAAGTCCTTAATTCAATCAGAATTAGAGGTTATTAATTAGAAATTCCTAAATTCTTAACTTACTTACTTCACTTACTTCAAGTTCTTAACTAAATCTTAATTTGAAGTTATTAACTTAAAATTCGTAACTTCAAGTTCTGAAATAAATCTAATTTGAAGTTACTAATTTGAAAATCTGAAATTATTAACTTAAAATTCGTAACTTCAAGTTCTGAATTAAATCTAATTTGAAGTTACTAATTTGAAAATCTGAAGTTTTTAACTTACGAGTAGAATTCCCAACTTCAAGTTATTAGTTCAATCTGAATTTGAAGTTATTAATTCGAAAATCTTAAGTTCTTAACTTAGAATTCAAAATTACAAAGTTTCTAATTAAATCTGAATTTGAAGTAATTAATTTAAAAATCCTAAGCTCTTAACTTAGAATTTAAAACTTCAAGTCCTTAATTTAATTTGAATTAGAGGTTATTAATTAGAAATTTCTAAATTCTTAACTTAGAATTTACTTACTTCAAGTTCTTAACTAAATCTTCATTTGAAGTTATTAACTTAAAATTCGTAACTTCAAGTTCTGAAATAAATCTAATTTGAAGTTACTAATTTGCAAATCTGAAGTTATTAACTTAAAATTCGTAACTTCAAGTTCTGAATTAAATCTAATTTGAAGTTACTAATTTGAAAATCTGTAGTTTTTAACTTACGAGTAGAATTCCAAACTTCAAGTTATTAGTTCAATCTGAATTTGAAGTTATTAATTCAAAAATCTTAAGTTCTTAACTTAGAATTCAAAATTACAAAGTTCCTAATTAAATCTGAATTTGAAGTAATAAATTTGAAAATCCTAAGCTCTTAACTTAGAATTCAAAATTTCAAATACTTCATTTAATCTAAATTTGAAATTATTAATTAGAAATTCCTAAGTTCTTAATTTAGAATTTACTTATTTCAAGTTCTTAACTAAATCTGAATTTGAAGTTTATAATTTGAAAATCTAAAGATATTAACTTAGAATTCCCAACTTCAAGTTATTAGTTAAATCTGAATTTGAAGTAATTAATTTGAAAATCTTAAGTTCTTAACTTAGAATTCAAAATTACAAAGTTCCTAATTAAATCTCAATTTGAAGTAATTAATTTGAAAATCCTAAGCTCTTAACTTAGAATTCAAAACTTCAAGTACTTCATTTAATCTGAATGTGAAGTTATTAATTAGAAATTCCTAAGTTCTTAACTTAGAATTCACTTACTTCAAGTTCTTAACTAAATCTGAATTTAAAGTTATTAATTAGAAAATCAGAAGTTATTAACTTAAAATTCGTAACTTCAAGTTTTAAATTAAATTTAAATTTGAAGTTACAAATTTCAAAATTCTAAGTTCTTAACTTAGAATTCAAAACTTCAAGTTTTTAATTAAATCTAAATTTGAAGTTATTAATTAGATTAATTATTAATTATTAGAAAATCAGAAGTTATTAACTTAAAATTCGTAACTTCAAGTTTAGAATTATATTTGAATTTAAAGTTATTAATTTGAAAATCCTAAATTTTTAACTTAGAATTCAAAACTTCAAGTTCTTAATTAATTCTGAATCTGAAGTTATTAATTAGAAATTCTAAGTTTTAACTTAGAATTCACTTACTTCAAGTTCTTAACTAAATCTGAATTTGAAGTTATTAATTAGAAAATCAGAAGTTATTAACTTAAAATTCGTAACTTCAAGTTTTGAATTAAATCTGAATTTGAAGTTACTAATTTCAAACTTCTAAGTTCTTAACTTAGAATTCAAAACTTCAAGTTTTTAATTAAATCTAAATTTGAAGTTATTAATTTGAAAATTCTAAATTCTACACTAAGAATTCAAAATTTCAATTTCCTAATTAAATTTTAATTTGAAGTTATTAATTAGACAATCTGAAGTTATTAACTTAGAATTCAAAACTTCAAGTTCTTAATTAATTCTAAATTTGAAGTTATTAATTTGAAACTCTAACGTGTGCTATAACCCTTGGATCAACAATGCAAAGAAATTGGTTGTGTAGCCACTGAGGGTATATAGTACCAATGTTTTTTGTCGAGACACTAAATGCGACACTTATGCAAATGTCTTCGTGTTGTTCGTGTGGATGAGTGGTATTGAAATATTTCGTAGTCACTACATTTTTCGCTAAACCAATAGCAATCTGTTAAAAAATTACTTATATTACAACCATTACAAGAGTTGGCGTAACCAGCTTCTTGTGTGAAAGTCAGAGACTTTTTGCCCTTTTTTACGGTTGTTAATGGGACTTATAAACCACTCTTGAATACCAGCAAACGGGAATCGGAGACCCCAGGAATGAATATTCATCAAATTTTCTAGCCAGAATATTTGCTATAATAAAATCGTTCACGTCGTAACTTTAAAAAGGTAAACTTCTGAAAAATAAGCACTTAAAACCTCTATACACGAATGCCAATGGAGTTGCATGTACTACGAGTCTGTTTTTCTTTATAATTTCTTGAAGTTGAATTTCTTTTATGAAAAATTTCATGTGATACTCACATGCATACAAGTATACGTAGTTAAGGTCGTTTATCTGGTAAACTTGTATATTAGGGATTATTTTACTCTTTTTCACAATTTTCCAATATAAAATTTTACAATAAAATTTGTAGAAAAAATCAACATACATCTTGGTTGCTCTACCGGTTAGTGAGATAATTAACAATAATTATATGCCTACAAAAAAACTTTCTAATTTTGATAGTAATCTCACTGCCGGATGTTGATGTTAACTAATTATTGTAATTATTTTTACGTAATACTACGTAAAGTTTATGTAATTATTGGCACACCATAAATTATCAATTTGAACTTCGGATGATTTTAGGATAGGAGGATAAACCAATTGCTTTCATTTGACATTGTCTAATTTGGTAGCCAAATTTCAAATGCAGAAAAATTAAATTCGTTAAAATGAAAATGAACTTTAATTGAATATTTCTAAAGGGGTGGCAGTAATAAAATAGTTTTTCCTACAAAACTTGCTTTTTTCAAGATCTTTTCAACAATATCACTTTTGACCTATCATGCTATTCTGTAGTATAAGTTTAAATGTAAGAATTATATTTTATTGTGAATAGTTAATATGTGAAGTGTAGAACGAGTCTTAAGTAGAATACATTGAATTGCAATCAAAGTATTTGCTGAGGTACATACACATAAAACGGATGTTTAGAGGTAATTGACTCTCAAAACGCTGATCACGATATTTTTGGATGACATCGATAAATACCAGTACTTTGCAAAAGTAGTAAGTTGGAAGTTGTTAGTCTTAATTTATTCACGAACGGTATAACTATGTGCCACTCAATCACGTAATTGTTAATTTAATAAATAATTGTTAACCCAACTGGCATTTTTCTGATAGAACCACGAATCTTCTGATAATTAATCAATGGCGATCCAAATATTTCAATAAACCAGATCATATTTCAATTCAAAATTATGAACTTTTGGGCATTCTGGAACAAACTACTCGGGATGCCGACCTTTCTTATGACTTTTATAATAAATTATAAAAAATTGTCTGTAGAAAATTACAAAATTTAATTTATTTATTGTTTTGAAACATAAAGTTAAAGATTAAAGAGTTAAAGATAGCCAAATTTAACAAAGTCTAAAATAACGTCCCTCATTCTAACATTATATTTGTCATGAGATTTTGTTAGAAACTTTTCTCTCATGCTTTCAAAATCTAATTCGCCATTTACATCTGGAATATTTTCAACTTCACTTGTTATAACATAAAGAACAGTAATTGCGGCAAATAATCCATAAACACTGAAACGCTTTAAATGTTCTTCTAAAATCTCAAACGGAAAGAGCTGTTGAGGATCGCTTCCAAGTTCAGTCAAAAATGTTGAAAAACTGTTGTAATATTCTCGAATAAGTATATCGTATTTCTCGTCACGCAACTTTTTATCGGTGCTTGAAAAAATCAAATAGCTTAGGTCTAATGCGGGGGATCCCAATCCTGATAACTGCCAATCCAAAAAACAGAGCTTTGTTGGCTGGAATGGTTTTTCATTATCCTAAAAATAAGAAAACTCAATACAAAACTATAAAAAAATTGACAGTATTTTACCTCAAACTTGTACAGAATATTATTTATCCAACAGTCTCCATGTGTTATCACGGCATATTTTCCAGCAGCTTCAGATTTTAAAGCATTTTGAATAGTTATCATCATTCCAGACAAGAATTTTTCAAAACTTTCGTAAGCAATTTTATCTCCAACCGGATCTAGCGTATTCAAAGCTCTTTGGCCTTCTAATCGTAGATCTTCTTCTATAGGTCCACTATTATACTGACCAATAAAAGTTATAATTTCCAAATTAGAAGCCAATTTTTCCCATAACTGAGGTTTTTGATCCCGGAGAGCAAAACTGAGTGCATGTAGCTTACCATATGCCTTAATTGCCAATAGGATATGATTATAGTCATAAGGATTACGTCGATCCCAAAGGCTAAACCCCAGTTCTTTCATATTTTCCAAAACAATCGTTTCATTATTTTCATCAATAAGTGAAGCGTGGTATAAAGCATAGGAATCAAATGGATTCAAAATCTTTTTCGAATCTTGAAATTTTTTAAATTCCACAAAGACATTTTCGTATATATAAACTTCTCGTTTGTAAAACTGGATAATCGGGGTCGACGATCTCATAACTCCAGCTCTAGGTGCACTTTTTACAATAAAATTATAAACTTGATTATTATTATTATTACTTCGAACTGTAACTTTTGCTATTATTCCAAGGTAGTTATCGCCTTTGATACTACCTGGGGCCACATCAATGGTATACTTCTTTAAACCAAAATTTTGAATTAATTTTTCTAACACATTTTGTATGTCTTTTGAAAGCAGTTCTGTATTTAGTTGTTCCATTTTTCAAACAATAATTTAGACAACAGCACTTGAAACAACAACTGAAGCAGCACTAATTTACACGTAAATAATATAAGGGATTTCGTCATCAGAAGGTCTACTATTATTATCCCCTCTATATTGTATTTATTGTAGAACTTTTATTGTTAATAGAATAATTACAGTGTAGGAAGGTCACATTGCAATTCACAATTTAAATATCTCAAACGTAGATATCAGCAATCAAGTCTTGTTTTTAAAGAGCATCAAATGACAAATTATCAATAAAACATGGAATTAAAATATTTATGTTTTTTTCAAATTCAATTTATCCGTTAAATCAACTTATGCCCGATTTCTTCACTCATAGTTATCTTCATGTTAGTAAACTTCAAATTAAATTGACGAAATAACCAATCAGACGACAACAAAACAAATCAATCAATCATCTGATTGGTTATTTCGTCAATTTAACCTGCGATTCGCTAACTTGAAGATAACTATGAGTGAAGAAATCGGGCATTAATCAGATATCAGATTCATTTTGGATTATGTCACCGCTTTACCAGCACCAAGATTTGTTCTCATACTGTCATAATAAAGGTTGTTTTTTAAGTATGATAGAACTTTTAATTTGAATAAAACAAAAATTATTTGATAGCATTCAATTGTTTTTTTAAATTTCATTTAGTATATTTTAAGTTATGGCTTAAGTTAAGTTATTTAATTAAGTTAAGTTATGACTGCGGGAAGTTCTGTGAGCGTCGCTTAAAAAAAACTGATTTAAACGTTTCTTTTATCAGGTGCATGTTTTCAGCCTCTCCCAAATTTAAAATTTTTAATTTAAAAAAGGCTAAATCGTTTATGCATGATTGTTCATTTTTATTTCATTATTTAATTAAATTTAATTATTATTTTGTCTAATTAACAAAGTGTAAACTATTTTTGAGTTTAATTGAGTTTAAGGCTGATTTTCACATATAAAACCGTGACGTTTAGCTACATATTGTAATTTACATTGGAATTTGCTACATTAAATTATTTTTTAATTTTACATGAGTTATTGCAATGGGAGGTACTTATGTATATTCGTCGTGCAACGGGCGGTTTGTATTTAAACCTGTGTTACTATTTTTTTGTTAACAACCTTTCACCTTCATTGTTATGATTTAGAATCGCATAATTTATTTTCCAACGCTCTGTGCATTCAAACTTGGTTACTTCGAAATTTTTGGTTGGTTAGAATAAGAAAGTTAAGTAATATTCATTTCCGTTTTTAATTTTGATGTGATTGTTAATTTTTGGTTTAAATTCAACCTTTTTAGCTCTTTCTAGATGTTTTCTTTTGGAATGTTTTCTTTGGATGTGTTTTCTTCTAATTATGTTTTTTATTGGATAATCTTGGATTACAATTTTAATTTATTTAACCATGAAGTTTCGTAAATGTGCGTTGGGGATGTCGTTCTATTTTACCTAGCCGCCATAGAATTTATTCAATGCATCCCTTGATTGGCTAAGTTGCAAATTAATGGTTTTGATTTGTTTTTGTCGAGTTCTTTTATTTTTATAATGATGGTGGTTGAAAGGTTCCAATTTTAATGAAAATTTATCTGGTTATTTGAAGATGTAGCGAGCTTTGCAAGTGATTGACTTTTTTTTCTGTAATTATTATCGTGAGTTTTAGCTCGAGGAAGTCTATCTGAACATGAGGAACTCAAGTGGAATGCCTGATGAATCGCTCCGGATTGAGTAATTTGTATGATAAGTTGGAATTTGCAGTTTTATTTTTAGTTAATTACTTAGATTTGTTATTTGCAATTATTCCTTTGCTGTTCAGACTTTTCAACGTTGATATTATATTCGTTGTGGAACCATTCAATTGCTTGATTATATTTTTGTTTGATTTTATCCCTTCAGGATACTTCAACTTTTTGTTAAATTTATTTATTTTTGAATAATTTCTTCAAAATGATTTAAAATTTTACTTGCATTTTTTTGTTTTAATGTCGGATGAGAACCTTCTGTTCTGATAACCAATTTAACTTATTTTATTTTTATTGTTTGTAGTATGTTCGTCTTATATTCTGGAATTTAAAATATATGCCACTCCATCTTTTTAATTCTGTTCTTTAATCTTCTATCTTTTTTTTTTTTTTTTTTTTTTTTTTTTTTTGTTAGAGGGGGGGAAATCTTCAAAAGACACCACCCCGATGTTATTGGGGTGGTAGTGTGGGATTCTTACCCACTAAAACCCCCTCCCTATTTCCACGCTTGGGGCACGTGTACCTGTTATTCACACTAACACGTGCCCCGCGTGTGGCCCCCAAATGGGGCGCTGCCTCAAATGCAGCCCAGCTACTGCACGGCCCTCTCGGCCCGCTGCAGATCCCGCTCATACTGCTCTTTCCTGGAGAGAATGCTGTTGACGTAGAAGTCAACAGCTCTCCAATTCTCGCTGGAGAGCAGCATGAGCCCCACCAGATTTTGGGGAGATAACCTTTCGGAGAGCCTGGCCTCCAATTCGGATCTCTCGGCCACGAACTCGCTACAACGGAGGATGGTATGTTCTGCGGTGTCGATTTCACCGCAGTAAAAGCAGCTGTTGTTCGCTGCTTTTCCCATCCTCTGTAGATACTCGTTGAAGCATCCGTGGCCGGATAGGGCCTGTGAGAGATGAAAATTCAGCTCTCCGAAGGTCCTCCCCACCCAAACGTCCAAATCCGGTATGAGGGTGTATGTCCACCTCCCCATACCGGATTCCATCCAATTCCTGCCACCTCCGTTGAAGGAGGCGCCGGTTTTCCGCCTTTTGGGCTTTATCGGCCCGGTAATTGTCCGGCGCTCTTCCGCCAGCAGATGTATGGGGGCATGGAGGCTAACACCAGCGCCGCATCTGTGGAAATAGTGCGATAGGCGCTGATGGTACGTATAGCCACCTTCCGCTGGATGCGCTGGAGCTGTAAGCGGTACGAATCGTACCTCAGCGCATCCGCCCATACGGGGCTCCGTAAAGCGAGATGGAGTGGATTACGGGCCCAAGATCTTCCTACTGCTGGCCTTAGGCCCACCGATGTTAGGCATGAGCCTGGTCAGAGCGCCGAGAACCTCTTCGGCCCTTTTGGCGACCGCGCAGATGTGGGGGCGAAAAGACAGTGCCTTGTCAAAAGTGACACCAAGGCATTTTGCAGTGTCGGCCGGAAAGATGGAAATTCCACCCATCTGGATGACGGCTGGGTCCAGCTTTCTCCTACCGGAAAACAACAGAAACTCTGTCTTCTCCGGCACGAGTGCGAGGCTTCTTTCCTCCATCCAATCGGAAATTATCTGGATGGAGCGGTTGGCCGAAGATGTAATTTCGGCCACCTCTTTACCGACGACCACGAGCGTAAGATCGTCGGCGAAGCCCACTATGCTGACCCCCTGCGCAAGTGGTAAGCGCAGCACGCCGTCGTACGAGATGTTCCAGAGGGTGGGGCCGAGCACCGAGCCCTGCGGCACACCACACGCGATCGCCACCTCTTCCCTTAACAGGGCCTCATCTATTTGGAGGCTGCGACCCGAGAGATAACTAGAAATTATCCTCCTCAGGTACGCAGCCACCCCAATCCTCAACGCTTCGTTTATGCGCTCCCACCTGACCGTATTGAACGCGTTCTTTACGTCCAAGGTGATCATCGCGCATAAACGCCGCGTCCTCCACGTCCTTCCTGGCATCCTCCGCGATGGCCTTTATGGTCGTGAGCGTCCACCGTAGATCTTGATTTTGAAAGCCGTACTGGCTCGGCGATAGACCGCCGAGCCGTTCTAGCTCGCCCTGTAATCGGCCCAGGATCACTCTCTCAAAGAGTTTGGAGGAGTGATCCAGGAGACAAATGGGCCTATAGGAAGAAGGGCAATCTAGGGGTTTATTGCCCTTCCTGATCAGGACGAGCCTGGCTTTCTTCCAGCAACCCGGGAAAACACCGTCCCTCAGACACTGATTGAAAAGCCCGAGGAACGGCTCTGGGTGCCTGGTGGCCGCCTCTTTCACGACCTCTGCGGGGATGTCGTCAGGGCCGGGAGCCTTATTTGCGGGCGTTTTTTGAATAGCCGCCCGCAACTCTTCCGGGGAGACTAGATAGAATTCGTCTCCCCTATCTTCCTGGTCCAGGTGTGGGGGGGATACCGGTCCACCGGTGTCACGGAGGTCTTCGGCCGACGTGCCGTGGTGGTTTGGAAAAAGTGTACTCACCACGTGTCTGATCCTTTGGGGAGTGAGGCCCGGGATAGTTGTGCGACCCAGTTTTTTTCTTACAATCTTATACCCCACTCCCACACGTCGGCATCCACATCTTCGATGATTTTCTGCCAAGCTGCGCGCTGGCTACTATTGATCTCGTAGCGCAGCTCTCTTCTAGCGGTCCTCAGGAGCTGTAGATGAGGTTCAGCTCCCTCTTCGCCGTGCCTGGCACGCATGCGCTGGTATTTGCACCTTGCGGCCTGGCACTTTCTTCGCAGCTCGGCGATGTGGTCGTTCCACCAGTAGACCGGGGGCCGCCCGTCGACTCTCTTTGGCATCGACGCATTGCAAGCGCGCGTCAACGCCTCCGTAAGCCCACGGGCGTCCACCGCCCCCAACCCTTCAATCTCTCGGTCCAGGGGGACGTGCAACCTATCCAGGCTCAGTCTTCCGACTGCCCAGCCTCTAGGTGACTTGCTGGGCCTACTCGCCGCTTCCACCACAAAAGATATATAGCGGTGGTCGCTTAGCGATTCGGCGTCCAAAACTTGCCAGTCTTGGACGCCTCCGAGTAGGTCGGCAGACGCCACGGTCAGGTCCACGATGGATTCGGACCCTGCACGATTGACCGTGGCCGGCCTGGAGAAAGTTGGGATTGTGCCTAGGTTGCACACCCCCATGTCCAACGCCGAAAAGATTTCTGTGAGGTATTCCCCTCGCGGGCACGTGCGAGGGGAGCCCCACTCCGGCGACTTGGCGTTGAAATCGCCCGCCAGGATTGTGCGGCGTGGGGCGGCTCCCAAGGTGTCCTGGAGCCTATCCAGCCTGCATTGAAGTACTTCTTCCCCGAGATTGGGGGAGAAGTAGCAGCTGTACAGCCGCACGCCGCCCACCTCGACCCAAACAAAACCTTCTCCGCTCCCGCTGTCACTGACTTGCAGCGGGGGGGGCACAAGGATAGCAGCTGTGCCCGTTGTGTCAGCGAACCAATTCGGAAGATCGACGCGATTTGGTTCGCTGATTATGGCCACGTCAGTACGCCAATCTCTGACGGTGGCCAGGAGAAGGTCTTGGGCCGCTCGCGCATTGTTTAGGTTTATTTGGAGGACCTTAACCACCCTTGGGTTTTTTGACAGGTCCTCCTCCTGCGCCGGCTTCCTTACCCTTTTTTAATGAAGGTGCGGGCTTTGACTTGCCCGCCCCTTCATCCTCTCCCCCTTTCCGAGATGGCAGGGGGGCAGCTTCTGCTGGCCTACTTTTTGGCTCCTGCCTGGGATTTTTGCAGGAGCCTGCTTTGTGCCCGGGTTGCCAGCAACGGAAACAATTCCCGGACACGTCCGCATTTTTGCACGCCCTCGAAAGGTGCCCAAATTGTAGGCACCTATAGCATTTCTGCTTCGAGGGCTGCTTATACGCGGCCCGACACCCGCTGATAGGTCCGATACGAAACCTACCAGCTACGACCTTACTGCCTAGGTCCTCCGGGACCTGGACGACCGCCTTCCTTCCCTCACGGCGATCACGTGTCACCGAAATCACCGCGACCGCCGCCGAGTCGTCGCCAAGAACCCGGCGGACGCCAGCGACCACTTCTTCTTTTGTGGCCTCTTCGTCGAGGCCCCTTATCTCCAGCGTCGCCCTCCGAGTTAGGAGACGCGCGGGAAGAGAGGTCTGCAGCTGGAGCTCCCTATAAAGCTGCTCCGCACTGCCTCCCCCTCTGTTTACCTCGACAAGGAGGTGCCCTTCTTTGGTTTTGCGAAGCGCGCGTATCCGCGCTTCACAATTAGGGGCGGTCAAAACGCCCCGTACCTTTTGATAGGCCGTTTTATAACTCTCCGGGGTGGTGGTTATCAGGACAGCCTCGCATTTGGTGCGAGGCTTTTTCACGTCCTTCCCGGAGAGCTTTTCGGGCCTTGGCGGTTGGTTCCCCCGTGCTTTGTTAGTAGCCTTGGGGGTCGTCGCCTTCGCTATAGGCGTCTTTCGCCGCTTCCTCCCTCCGACGACCTGGAAGCCGTCCCCATCGACAAAAGCGCCCCCATCCTTTCTGGGCGCAGATTTGGCGGCATCTTTTGCCGCCACAGTTGCAAATGACTTTTGCGCGAGGGGCCCTTTTCGGCAGCTGTAGAAGCTGCCAACGAGCCAGAAGCCCCGCCGAGACACCTCTTCCTCCTGCTGGATGGGGACCGACGAACCGCGCTCGCTCACCAATGCCCGGGAGTCTCCATCACGTCGCTGAACCGCCTGGACTTTTCGAGACTCCCGAAGTCCCGCCGCGAGCGCGTCCATCCTTTCCTCTAGTCGGCAAAGCGCACCGATAAGCGCCTCCGCCCTAGATATGGCCGCAGCCTCGACACGCTCCGCAGCGACTCTCGCCTCTTTGCGGATTATGTCGCCCTGGCACACGACCACATCCCTCAGCCTATCAATCTCCTGCCGGAGCTGCAGGATCTGCCGATCCTCATCCGAGGCGCGCGCACTCCCAATGGACGGCCGCCGCAAGATTTTGACGGCTTTTTCCGCCGCCGACCGAATTGAAGGAGTGGCTCGGGGGTGCTCTTTAGAGCTTTTGATAACTCCTCCGCCACCTCCTCTGCCGTTTCTTGTGGGGCTTTTGCAGGGCCCCCCACTGGTACGGCCTTCTTCACGCTTCTCATAAACGCCTCGTCGAAAGGGTTTTGGCCCGAAGCTCCCCCGGATTTGGAGTCACTTCCGGACCTCTTCCCCCCGACGGGCGCTATGACCAACGTTACTTGGGGTTTCTTTCGGGATCGTGTAGAAACCCCCACAGTACTTTCCGGGACTTTAGAAGCCCCCTCCTGTACCGAGCTTTTTTCTTCGCCAGTAGCACTACCGGATGCCCCAGCCTGGCTGCTCGCCGGGGCATCTGAGCGGTCGTTGGATGACGGTCGGGGGGAGCCCACTCGCTTGCCACCACACCCGACCGGTACTGGGGATCCGGACCCCTGCACCGTAAACGTTAAATCTTTCACATCACTCATCATGGTGCTACGGATGTTATCGCTGAGACGTCCGCTTACTCCCGGACGCCATGCAGTCATCGGCGCGACTTCCCTCACCTTGACTTAGGAGGGTCAATGACCCCGTTAAATCAGCCGCCCCTAACATGGGGAACAGACGCTGTTTGCAGCCGCCCAATATGGGACAGACGCTGCGAAGTACCTGTTTGGTCCGCGGGAGCTATTTGATTTCACTCCTACCACTCATATCTGAGAGGCATTCCCCTATCCGCCACCTGGGGACGCGCTCTCTAGGGGTTTCAGGCTCCCCGAGAGTAATCTTCTATCTATATATATAAAAATGGATGTATGTTTGTGTGTTTGTGTGTTCCTTATAGACTCCTAGACCGTTCGACCGATCCCAACCAAATTTTGCACAGTTACTCTCTAGGACCCTAAAGAGGTTTTCCGCTAAAAACCGGGACCAAAAAGCTTAATTAAAAAAAAAAAAAAAAGTGAAAAATTGCGGACGCGCATGAATGGATTAACGAGATTCCCATCGCCAATACCTGTAATTGATATATGGTAATTTTACGTTGGTATATTCACATTCAGTACCTACACTATTATAAGTGATTTGAAATACTGGAGAAGAAAAGCTGTAGAGAAAATTGTAGAGTACAATATAAACCGTTCTGAAACACTCGACAACGGGAACACTAAAAATCATTCTGAAACGCTCTAGCAACGGGAAGCAAGATTTCCCGTCGAGAAGAAAACCTTAAGCGAAGCAGGATACTCGGAAAAATCTAAATACTTCACACAAAGGCAAAGTATTTTAATTATAGGGAGACCCCGGGCGAAGCCGGGTATCCAGCTATTCAATCATTCAGACAAAACAGAGTTCCACCTTTTAATGAGACCCCGGGCGAAGCCGGGTATCCAGCTAGTATGATTATAAAACAGCCGCTTGTTTCCTTAATTGTTTTATTTATTCTATCTGGCGCCTTTTTCATCAAAGTATTTTAGTTTTCCCAGTTAGTTGTTCCACATGCACCTCAGCAAAAGAACTTAATGTCTGAAAATAGGCTTTTGTGTTTTCCGAGTTTTTTTGATGAAGCATTTAAATGGTAGAATATTTGTTACGGAATTTTATCAATTCCGTAACTAGGATTCGTATTTTTGCCCTATGTGCTTAAACGAACCATAATATCACATAAATTTCAATTTTTAAATTATTATTTTTATATCGCAAGTGGGGCAATTAAAATCTTATTTTATACGTTATACTCGTGCAAGCCAGTTTCAAAATTTTGTTTTGCCTTCGCCATTAATAATTTTAATGGATAAGAATTTTTTTTACCGCCTGAGTATGGGGTAGATGCTTTTACTTATCATTTTTTTAGCAATTTCCGGGGGTTGTGTATTTGTACCCGTTTGATAATGAATTGGATGGCTCAAGTTTTGCACGAGTTTGTCTAATTGTGTCGTCTGATTTTGATTTGTTTTTTTATTGATATTTGGAGGTTTTGGATCGCTTCATTTGGAAGATGTTTTTTATGAATCTGTTTCATTGTATTTTTTTTGGACACTTAGTCTAGTATGGAAATTAAATTTTTGTACCAAGAAGTTTTGATTTGACGCCATATGTGGAGTAGCGTGATTAATTGCGAAAACCATTGATTGCGATTCCCAATGACTAGAAATATTTTTGACGAAATGAATACGATTCTCTTGTGTGGAGCTGGGTGAGTTTTAAAACTTTAAGAATGTGCAATGCTTGTTATTCGCTGATAAAATTCTGTAAGCATTTTTCATTCATTTTTGGTGTGGACTGTATAGCTACATATGTCGACGTAGCATTTCATTGTCGCAGCGTAGCTTACCCAAACTGCATTTTTTGATTTTGGTCGCTTTTCATCTTTAATGGAAATTGATGATTGTTGTTTAAACATGTGGACTTTAGGTCTTCAACCTGCCCACTTTTACTTGCTTTCGTTATATGTTTAATGTTTTGTATTGTCTCATATCTTGACATTCATACACACACTTTCTGTTGATGTTTCGGACAGAATAAATTAAAACTTTTAGTTTCATTGTATTATTATTTGTCTTTATTGACCACCTGCTGGAATTCATGACCCTTGCATACCGTCGGAGCTTAACAAATGCAAGGGCAGGGGTTAAACGTATTTTTTCTAAACAAGAGGACCCACCTCTTGGTTTAACATTTTTTCTCCAGGACTACCTTGTGGTTGTACGGTGAAAGTACGGTAGTCCGAATTATAGTATTAAATTGTTTATCCAATACCTCATGATAATAGGCTCATAACTATGGCGATTTTAAACCAATAAACTAACGTATAAGTCACGGAGTGAGCTAAAACATTAAAACTCACGCTAAAATGCTTTAGCTCACTCAAAGTTAAAAATAAAACACTCGCGTACTAATACATTTTTATTAATTTATATTAAACAGATCAACGTGATTAATTAATATTTACATTAATCTGGAAGTTAAAGGACATCGTTCTGTTACTGGTTTCAGGCTGATTTGGGTCATTGGACGTTATAGTTGTTGTAGTACTAGAAAGCATATTTGACGAATCATGAACAGATCCAACCGTTTGATCAACAGTAGTCGAGGGTGAAGAATAATTTGTTGTTTGTTTAACCGGGCCCTGTATCTTCTTGGCTATATCAATCTTGTTGGAAACTGAATCTTGTACATAACCTTCCGCCACCGTGGATGATTTCCAACCACCGTGACGTTTCAATGTTAAAATATCAGCCCCTGCGTTTGCCAGAAGAGTAGCTGAAGTGCGTCTCATACTATGTCCTGTATATAATTGAGCTTCAGGCAGGTTCAAGAAAGACGCCACTTTTTGAGGTATCTTAGATAAGGTGTTAATGCCAACTGGTTGGCTAGTACATTTTTCATTCTTGTAATTCAGAAAGAATCTTCGATGTGATATAATTTGGGGTCTTAAAGATACGTATTTTCTGTAAAGTTCAAGAACATTTAACGAAAACCCTTCAGTAACAATCGTGAAGCTTCTCGATACGTTTGTTTTGTATCCAGTAACATAACATACAGATATCCTCCCTTATCTTCTACATCATCAACCGTCATCTTTGTAATTTCGTCACATCGACAAGCCCCTGATATTCCTATTATTAATGCAACCTAAAAAATAATAACAAGTAAATACTTCAGTAAAACAATAATAAATATGTAATACCTTCATCATCAGGTATTCACTGTTAGGTGCCTCAGTCAGAAACTTTTCAACGTGTTCTCTTTCCAAGATTTTCGCTTTTTAGGCTTGTAAGGTTTTGCTACACTTTTCAAATAGGCAATCAGTTTTCCGTATTTTGATTAATTAAATTGTACTGTCACCCCCTATAAAATTATACAATAAAAATTTATAAAAATTAAAAATTAATTTTTTTTTTTAAATTAAATTATTTGTTTTGAAATTTATACTGTTGCTATTTCTTTACTAAAAAATAATATTCATACCTATTAAATTATGTTTAATAAAAAGACTTCTATTTTTCTCCTACCAAGAATTTTTCCCAGGCGTTAGATTTTAAAAATTTTGAAAATAACGCTACATGATTTGTCAATGCTTTACTGGCGAGTCCTTAAATTTTATTGGCTAAAACCTACTAGCCCGCGCTGCTTTTAAGCCGGTTTCTTCTCCGGGGATCTGGATTTAGTTTCAAATCAGAAAATCGACTTTTACCAAGCAATGCATTTTTCGACCACAACTCCTCGCGGCGCCTTCGCAACCCAACGGCCTTTTGCTGCTTCCCCTAGAGAACCCCTTCAGGCCTTTGTTTAGCTATGGGGAACCCCTTTCTTTGGTAGCTTGGTTTTCTCTCTGTCCTTTTCTGGGCCGGTCCTCGACCCCAACCCTTGTTGGTTCCAATTGGCCTTTGACCACCCCCTCCGGGGCACCACCGGCACCGTTCACCCCTTGCACCCCGCGCCCCTTGTCCGCCCACCGGCCCGCCCAGGCCATTTGTTTTCCCCATAGGGGGTTTTTACCCCCCTTTGGGTTTGGCCCCGGCTTTAACAAGGTTTGCCACCCCGTTTGCTCCCGGCATTGGGTTTTGGAACCCTTCGGTTACCCCCTTTTTCCGCCCCGCGGGGGGGGCCTCCCCCGGGGCGCCCCAATTTTGGTCTCCGCGTCCTTGGGCCCTAACCCCAGGGATTCCCAGGACTTGGTTTTCCCGCCCCGGGGGTTGCCCCATAAAGTTTTCTCCCTCCCACAATTTTGCCAAGTTTCAAACGGCAAATAAAAAAAAAAAAAATGGAGTATCCCACATGATTTTGTTCTATTAAGAAAAAATAAACTAAAGGAAAATAAAGGAATTAAAACTAGGAAAAATAAGAATTTATGCCGACGCTATAATCCTTTACCCGACGGCTAAACTTTCTATTTTTTTGCTTAATTTTTTCCTTTCCAAATAAGTTTTTTCTTTTATTAAGTTTGATTTTCAGTTTTCCGAAAAATTATTTAATTTTTAGGATAATTTTTTACTTTAAAATTTTTTCTAATTTAGAATTTTCCGGGTTTTTTTATTCGGTTTTGATTTTCGCTTTTTAGGCTTGTAAGGTTTTGCTACACTTTTCAAATAGGCAATCAGTTTTCCGTATTTTGATATGTCAATATTTTATATATTTTCAAAGTACTTCTTAGCATGGAATATTTCGTCCACATTGATGAAGGTGCTAAT
Source organism: Lycocerus yunnanus (assembly GCA_036346125.1). Classification (NCBI taxonomy): domain Eukaryota; kingdom Metazoa; phylum Arthropoda; class Insecta; order Coleoptera; family Cantharidae; genus Lycocerus; species Lycocerus yunnanus. The sequence continues at coordinate 8,225,036 of JARFIX010000018.1, forward strand.
TTTTTTCTGCAATTATAGAAATAGGCCAGCATGATATCTTCATTAACTCCAATTACATGTCGCTGCTTACTCCATTCATTAAATTGATGAAATTCTTTATCGTAGTAAATTTTTGACTTTTTTGGAATTAAATCCTTACATGCTGCTTGCGCTTCTTTCTCAACTTCTTGAGGAATATAAATATTTTGTTGTAATTCAACCATTTCTAATGAATTTGTTGACAATATTGATTTGTTTTAATTCGTTTACCATAGTAACTTCACACGGCATTCTACTACACGGCAGACTACTTATTAAATTTTTTTTTAAATTTGATTTACATACTACATAAATTTAAATTTGACAATTTAAAACGTCAAATTTAAAATTTTTGAAATCGTTATATGAGGTATTGGATAAAATCTTGTATGGCACTCGTGTGTTAAGTTACATAACACACTAGTACCATAAATAGCTATTAACCGTTATATTTTTTAGTTGTTATTAATTTAAATAAAATGAAATTTTTTTTTAGTGTTTGGTAACCTTAAGGAATACTTTATCAAATGGTAAATTAACACCGTTCGGTTTTCTATTTAAATAAGCGAATTACAAGCAAATTAATGTAATCTTCATTCAAATCAAATTCAAGTTAAAGAAGTTTGTTCTAATAATGTATTTTACAACAAAATACATATAATAATATAATTCATGCCTAAATAGCTGTGTGCCAACATTACTACATCCTTACTCTTACTACTTATAAAATTATAAAATTTTTACCAACAATTTTCTTACTTTATTTGTTTTTAAACTACCTACTCATGTAATTACATTTTTGTTCGTTGAACGTAAATTATACCTATGAGTAGGTTGTTGCACATCCTGATTAACATTATTTGAAATAATTTCTTCATCGCTAATTTTCTAGATCTCATTCTCAGCAACAACATTTTAAATGTAATTTCATATTGTAGATCACGAGAAGTATCGAAAGGGAATTCCGAATTACTATTAGTGACAATTTCCCCTTGTTGCTGAAAAATTTTAACAATCCACGTTTTCTTGGAGGAAACTTGAGTTTCCACTTTTATTCGATTGTTCTATCAAGGTTTGGAATAATTATATGTATTTATAATCTTATTTCAAGTTTACGGCGTCCAAACATTAGTTGGAAGGGCTCACACCTGTCGACGATCGTTGAATGAGCTGTATTACGGCAATCAAAAAAAAAATGCTGTACTTCTATATTATAGGTTTACGGTTTTCTTTATGCATCTTTTTTAAAGCTGTTTATTTAAAATGTTTTGCGAGGTTTTCACTGCGCCATTGCGACACAGACGGAACGGCGAAGAAAAAATTTACCATTTATACGCAAATAATTTTTAATATTTGGTAAACCAAAATGAGAAAAAATAACTTGTAATCTATAGATTACGTTTTGGGCTGTTGTGACTTTCATTTCACCTAGTATGTACCTCTAACCATTTTGTGTGTGAAGCTGTTATAACCACAAATACTTTTTATTAAATATTTGACCTATGAAATCTACATACTAGTATAGTACAGACCAAGTTTTTACTTCATCATACTATGAAAGAGTATTGTTTTTGTGCAGAAAAAATGAAAGTGTTTTGGCGAAGCGTTAGACGAGACGAAACATCATTATAGAGCACCAAAAGCATTTCGTGCACAAGTTACACACACTATTTTTTCTATAACTGTAGATTAATACCAAAAAAAGGATTAATACCAAAAAAAGGATTTGATAAAAATTATTGTTCTATATTGTGTTTATTTGATTTTGGGAACGAGCCCCAAAGTATTTTGCCCACTTTGCGCAGGGCGCAAAATACTTTCTCGCACGATCAATAAATGTCAAATTTTGGACACTGTTACTAATGTGCAAACTTCAATTTTCTGTCCGGTGATAGAAAAAATAAATTGGGAACAAAACTAGAAGATTGGATTGAAAGATTTTAATAGAACTTAAACATTACATCAAAAATGAAAAACAAATGTTTGTTCAGCAAATCACCACGCAACAGCTCACAGTAAAAGTTCAAATTCGAGAGGTTGGCCACCTAGTATATTTGGTGTACATAATTTTGTAAATGATTTGCAATTGTTAACAAATTTTTGCAAATGTTTGCAACTTTTACAAATGCGTGTAAATTTGTAAATTTGTAAATGTGTGTAAATGGCTGTAAATTTTTGTAAATTTCTGTAAATCTTGCAAATGACTATAAATCTTGCAAATAATTGTAAATTTTTGCAAATTTATGCAATTGTTTGCAAATTAATGCAATTGTTTGCAAATTTCTGCAATTTATTGCAAATTTCTACAATTGTTGGTAAATTTTGCAAATGTGTGTAAATTTTTGCAAATGTGTGTAAATCTTTGCAAATGACTGTAAATGTCTGAAATTGTTTGTACATATTTGTGTAAATTTTTGCAAACGTTGGAAAATTTTGCAAATGTTGGCAAATTTTGCAATTGTTTGCAAATTTTGTAAATGTGTGTAAATTTTTGCAAATGACTGTAAATCTTTGCAAATGTCTGTAAATGTCTGAAATTGTTTGCAAATATCTGTGTAAATTTTGGCAAATGTTTGCAAATTTTGTAAATGTGTGTAAATTTTTGCAAATGGTTGTGAATTTTTAGAAATAACTTTAAATCTTTGCAAATGTTTGCAAATTTTGCAATTATTTGCAAATTATTGTGAATGCAAATTTGGTGTACACATTTTTGGTTAGTGGTCACCCCACCTTCAAATTAAAAATTTAATTGAACCAACATAATTAATAAAAACAAATTTTAATTAAAAACAAAAATTTAAAACGACGATGGTCACAAAATTATTATACATTTTATTTTTATTTTATTTTATAAAAATTTCACAGTTAAAATTTTAGATATAGTTTTTAGTTGATATTTTATGGGAAATCTAAGATTTTTCGATCGAAATTAACATTAGGATAATTACTGGCCATTGTATTGGATTTTTTCTGCACCGACTTTTGCAAGTAACTTTTGAGAAAAATATCTAAACTTCGTTTGAAAGATATATTAATTAGTCCAAGTTTTAACATTTGAATTTAAAATTTAACTAGGTTTTCACGAAATTCAAGTCGAAGAGAATCGTTCCCTTATTTTGACATTTACCTTGCCCTGACGATTTACCTACGCAATTGAAGCGTACGAAATCGGTAGACAATTTTTTGTGCCAGCCAGTATACAAGAGCTGTTTGATAAGTCGGTGACTTTTTAAATAAAAATTATTGTTTTCGGCAAATAAACGTTTTATTTTTTAACATAGTCGTCATTCAGCGCGATACACTTAGTTTACAGGTTTTCCAATTTTTTTAACCCTTCCAAATAATACGATTTCTTGAATCCCTCAAATTAGGCGTTTGTTTCAGTGATGATTTACCCTTTTCAAAATAATCGATGTGAATTATCCCGCGTGCTTTCCAAAAAACTGTCGACATAACCTTATTGGCCGACAGACGCACCTTGACCTTCTTTGGTGCATGCCCCCCCATTATTTTATTACATTATGATTTTATAATTCCAGGAGTTATAAAAATTTACAAGTAAATATAAATCATAAAGAAATTTAAATATGAAATAATTTATATAGAAACAAAATATCTACATTAAAAAATTACTAAGGATAATATCGTTAACGATAATTAACTATAATTGTGACTTGAAAATCAAGTTATAATACAAATACCGTACAATTTAAATTACCCACACTTAAATTAACATTAACATCTTCGAATCATATCAATATTTTCTAGTATTAAATCATTAAAATCAAACAATTCAATATAAAGATTTAACTTAATTACAATTTTCAAATATGAAATGGGGTTAAAGATAACCAAATTTAAGAAAATCTAAAATAACACCCCTCATTCTTTCGTTATATTTGTCATTAGATTTTGTTAGAAACTCTGCTCTCATGCTTTCCAAATCTAAGTCTCTATTTAGATCTGGAATATTTTCAACTTCACTTGTTATAATAAATAGAATGGAAATTGTCATAAATAATCCAAAACTACTGAAACGCTTTAAATGTTCTTCTAAAACCTCAAACGGAAAGAGCTGTTGAGGGTCGCTTCCAAGTTCAATCAAAAATGTTGAAAAACTGTTATAATATTCCCGAATGAGTATATCGTATTTTTCGTCACGCATCTTTTTATCGGTGCTTGAAAAAATCAAATAGATTAGGTCTAATGCGGGCGATCCCAATCCTGATAACTGCCAATCCAAAAAACAGAGCTTTGTGGGCTGGGATGGTTTTTCATTATCCTAAAAATAATAAAGGTCAATACAGTTGACAGCTTTTTTTACTTGACAGTTTTTTTTACCTCATACTTGTACAGAATATTATTTATCCAACAGTCTCCATGTGTTATCACGGCATATTTTCCAGCAGCTTCAGATTTTAAAGCATTTTGAATAGTTACTATCGTTCTAGACAAGAATTTTTCAAAAATTTCGTAAGCAATTTTATCTCCTACAGGATCTAACGTGTTTAAAGCTTTTTGGCCTTGTAATCGAAAATCTTTCTCCATGACATCCCTACTACATTGATCAATAAAACTTTCTAAATTAGGAGCCAATTCTTCCAATAAATCGGGTTTCTGGTCCCGGAGAGCAAAACTTAGTGCATGTAGCTTACCATATGTCCTAATTGCCAATAGGATATGATTATAGTCGTAAGGATAACGTCGATCCCAAAGTCTAAAACCCAGTTCTTTCATATTTTCCATTACAATTGCTTCATTATTTTCATCAATAAGTGAAGCGTGGTATAAAGCATAGGAATCAAACGGTTTCAAAATGTTTTCGATTCTTGAAATTTTTTAAATTCCGGCAAAACCTTTTCGTATATATAAATTTCTCGCTTATAAAATGGTTAAGCGGAGCCATCGATCGCATAAGTCCAGCTCTAGGTGCACTTTTTACAATAAAATTATAAACTTTATCATTATTACTTTTCACTGTAACTTTTGCTATTATTCCAAGGTAATTATCGCCTCGGACACTACCTGGAGCCACATCAATGGTAAACTTCTCTAAATCAAAATCTTTAATTAGGTTTTCTAAAACATTTTCTATGTCTTTTGATAGAAGTTCTGTATTTAGTTGTTCCATTTTTCAAACAATAATTTAGCTAACAACACTTTTAATTGAAGCCGCACTTATTTACAAGTAAATAATATTAATGTATATGGATTTTGTCGTCAAAAGACATATTATCCCCTCTATGTAGTATTTATGATAGTAGATTAATTTTATTATAGTGGAGGAATGTAGGTCATATTACAATTTACAAATTAAACATCTCAAACATACGATCGAGCTTTATTTTTAAATGGCGTCAAAGAAAAAACTATCAATAAAATAATAAAATTAAAATATCTTATCGAACAGTATTTATGCTTGATTCAAATTTGATTTATCTATACTTCAAACGTGCTTTTATTTCAAACATAACCTTAATTGCAAAATTTAATTGTAACTCGGTATGATTGTGGGGAAGTTCTGCGACCGTCACTTTTAAAAAAAGTCTAATTAAATTTTTTCTTTTTTCAGATGCATGTCTTCGGCCATCCGTCCTCCACATTTCAAATTTTAAATTTAAAAATGTTTAAATCAATTGTTTTGTTCATCGTGCATGATTGTGCATCCTTTGTTTTTGTTAGTGCCTTTTTTAATTATTTAAAAAATTAGTTAAGAATAGTTTATTGAAAATAGTCTTAATCGTTTGTGCATGATTGTGCAACTTTATTTTCGTTTGTATTTTTTTTCTTATCGCCTAATTTAGAAAAGCTTTGGGGAGGAGAATGGAGACATATTCAATTTGAACTTTGAATTTTAAATTCAAACAGGTAAAATGTTTCATTTCAAAATGGTAAATCTGAATGGTATATCCAGCGCCTCTCCCAACTAATTTTCTTATGCTCAATTTCTTCACCTAGAGATATTTCTTACAAGGAGACCACCCGACCTTACCCTAACCGATTTGCTTGATTTTTGTTTTACGAGCAGGTTATGACTAGAAATGAAGCGGGCCAAAATATTAGAGCGCGATATTCACCCGTTGCCGAGAAAATCTACTTTGAAAATATCGTCTTTTTTCATATTTTATGGGGTACGGCTGAAGGGTCTAGTAATTTTCTTATTGGTATCTGTGGATATAGGGATAACAAAAAATACTATATATAAATTAAAATTATAATATATCAAGCTGTGTACTAAAAATCAAAAATCTTATTTTTATCTATTAATCTTCGGAGGAATCATCCGAAAATTCGCAGGAGCCAGGGTGATATTCGTCGTAAAACAAAAAAGCAATATGTTTCACTACATCGAGCGCACCTTATAAATGCAGTTTTCTTACACTTGCAAGGATTGTTTAAAATTTCTATGGGGAAGCACATTTGGTTTACATTTATGAAAACATTTCTCTCGTCAGTGAGCTTGGAAGCAAACCACGCGTACTGCAGCATATCCGAAAAATTGGTGAGGACAACTGATGTTGTACTATCGATTGTATTTTTATGCAATCTTCCGAGAATTGATTTCACGTTGTGTCTCGATCAACTGTGCACAATTTTGAAGACGTTTGATAAAATTTTTTACTTGTCGATAAAAGTAAACATCGCAAGGCTGGACCAATGGTGTACATTTCGGAGGAATTACTTTAATCGTACAAGTTGATTGACCTTCTTCATCCTGAAATACTTCATCGTATAGATCTAGATTTGTTTGGCCTCCCCAAGAATCGATTATAAGTAGAAAACGTTCTTTTCCACGTATGGCTTAAAAACGTTCGTTAAATAATCTTTATACAAAGATGTTGTCAACTTTCCCGACTTTGAAGAAGTTACAACAACATTTTTATATTTTCTAGCATATTCTTCTACACATATTTTAACCCTCGGCCCAAATGATCCTGTCGCCTCTTGTAGGCATACAAAACGAGAGGTAATAGTTTTCCGGAGAGGGTAATGGCATACTGTGCTGTATAGGAATGGGTGACCTTGTTCATGTCCTTTGTATTAACAATAATAACTTTTGATCCCCGCTCCGCGAGAGTTCGGTTATAATTTGACTGGTATTGACACCCAGTCTGATCTGTATTGATAACAAGATCTTTGTCAAATTTCGGTATCAACGCACGAGTCTGGATTCGAAATCTTTCAGCGGCAGCCAAAGTTTCCTCCAGTGTCGCGGTTTCTCTTTGGCTTACAAATTTGGTTATTTTTCGCTGGCCAATTCGGTGTCTTCTTTTGAATCGAACAACCCAATTTTCAGAGGCTTTGAATTCAAAATTCTCAAACTGACCCGCTGCAGATAATGCCCACTGTTGCAAGTTTCTTGTTGATACTTGTTGAGAGTTTTGCGAGCTTCTACAAACCTGTCATTGCTCCAAGAGTCAATAATTTCAAATTTATCAAATTTTGTTCCACCATTTTGAATTTGTTTTCTCCATTTCTTCAAATCCTTAAAGCTTTTAGACGGGAACATCCTCCTTTTGAAGAGTTTTAATGCTCCACTTTGGATGTTGCCTAGCAATATTAGAAACCTTGATTTTGTAATCTAGTGGAATATTATCGATTTTTCTATTTTCATCCTTTTCTCTCTGGAGAACAATCTTCGGTCATATTTTCTTTTACTTCTTCAAAATTTCGTCCTCCGACACAATTGCTTTTTCTCCTAACGTTGTTATAATGTAATGGTAAATGTCTTCTCCTACTACCACAGCGTCTTCACTAATTACCGCAGAAGCTTCTGGCGCCATTAAATTATTTGCAATAAGGAGTTGCTGACAATACACCATCGCATCTTTCAATCGCCTCCTAGAAATTTCACTATACAGAGATTCTTCATCGGTTTCGATTTCTTCAACTGTCGAAGGGCCCAGTGTTTCCATGAATTTGTAGTCAGACATTGTCGAAACGATATATAGGTATAACTTGATATATTATAATTTTAATTTATATATAGTATTTTTTGTTATCCCTATATCCACAGATACCAATAAGAAAATTACTAGGCCCTTCAGCCGTACCCCATAAAATATGAAAAAAGACGATATTTTCAAAGTAGATTTTCTCGGCAACGGGTGAATATCGCGCTCTAATATTTTGGCCCGCTTCATTTCTAGTCATAACCTGCTCGTAAAACAAAAATCAAGCAAATCGGTGAGGGTAAGGTCGGTGGTCTCCTTGTTAGATGATCTATCTATTAGATAAATTAACGAAGTAACCAATCAGACAGCAGCAAAACAAAACAATCAGAAATATGATTGGCTACTACGTTAATTTATCTTATAGATAGATTATCTAAGAGATATTAAAACAAAAGAGGTACAAACGAAAATAAAAGATGAACAAACGATGCACAATCGATATAGACTTTTTTGAATTATAAATTTGAAATGGGGAAGGGCCGACGACATGCACCTTTCTTTTTCGCATTGTTACCTAGTTTAAAATATTTTTAATTTATAGATACGTATATTTTCAGTGCTTATAATTATTAATTTGCAGGTACCATCATCTAGAAAATTACTAAAAAATTCATTTTGCTTTAAAAATTAATTCTTGAGTAATTATTTTCATAATCATATTATAACTAAACATTTACATATACATTGAACTTTAACTTAAGGGAGATATACACTTAATAGGAGCCGGAAAAAGGTCATTTTGTGCATTTTTCTAGGAAAACTGTTTGAAATTTTGGATTGTAAGTTTAACTATCTATAAGTATACACATTCAGGAATGTTTATAATTTTTTTTATTTAAAAATATCAAAAAAAAACAAGGATATTGGACGATCCTTGGAGCATCGTAAAAATTTGCGTTAACGGTAACCACTGGCGTTTCTTCAAAATCATCTGAGAAAACAAAACAAAAAATTATTAAATTAGATACTACTAGCTGACCAGGTTGTGCGGCCTGAAGGCCGCACTGTTGGGAATAATTTTAAATTCACCCTGTATGGGAATCTCGTTCCATTCATGCGCGTCCGCAATTTTTCACTTTTTTTAAATTAAGCTTTTCGGTCCCGGTTTTAGCGGAAAACCTCTTTAGGGTCCTAGAGAGTAACTGTGCAAAATTTGGTTGGGATCGGTCGAACGGTCTAGGAGTCTATAAGGAACAAACACACACACACACAAACACACACACAAACACACAAACATACATCCATTTTATATATATAGATAGATAGATAGAAGATAGATAGAAGATAGAAGATAGATTTAAATTCACCCTGTATGGGAATCTCGTTCCATTCATGCGCGTCCGCAATTTTCACTTTTTTCTAAATTAAGCTTTTCGGTCCCGGTTTTAGCGGAAAACCTCTTTAGGGTCCTAGAGAGTAACTGTGCAAAATTTGGTTGGGATCGGTCGAACGGTCTAGGAGTCTATAAGGAACAAACACACACACACACAAACACACACACAAACACACAAACATACATCCATTTTTATATATATAGATAGATAGATAGAAGATAGATAGAAGATTAAATTCACCCTGTATGGGAATCTCGTTCCATTCATGCGCGTCCGCAATTTTCACTTTTTTTAAATTAAGCTTTTCGGTCCCGGTTTTAGCGGAAAACCTCTTTAGGGTCCTAGAGAGTAACTGTGCAAAATTTGGTTGGGATCGGTCGAACGTTGGGATCGGTAGCTGACCAAGGTTGTGCGGCCTGAAGGCCGCACTGTTGGGAATAATTTTAAATTCACCCTGTATGGGAATCTCGTTCCATTCATGCGCGTCCGCAATTTTTCACTTTTTTTTTTAAATTAAGCTTTTCGGTCCCGGTTTTTAGCGGAAAACCTCTTTAGGGTCCTAGAGAGTAACTGTGCAAAATTTGGTTGGGATCGGTCGAACGGTCTAGGAGTCTATAAGGAACAAACACACACACACACAAACACACACACAAACACACAAACATACATCCATTTTTATATATATAGATAGATAGATAGAAGATAGATAGAAGATAGAAGATAATTTTAAATTCACCCTGTATGGGAATCTCGTTCCATTCATGCGCGTCCGCAATTTTTCACTTTTTTTTTAAATTAAGCTTTTCGGTCCCGGTTTTTAGCGGAAAACCTCTTTAGGGTCCTAGAGAGTAACTGTGCAAAATTTGGTTGGGATCGGTCGAACGTTGGGATCGGTAGCTGACCAAGGTTGTGCGGCCTGAAGGCCGCACTGTTGGGAATAATTTTAAATTCACCCTGTATGGGAATCTCGTTCCATTCATGCGCGTCCGCAATTTTTCACTTTTTTAAATTAAGCTTTTCGGTTCCGGTTTTAGCGGAAAACCTCTTTAGGGTCCTAGAAAGTAACTGTGCAAAATTTGGTTGGGATCGGTCAAACGGTCTAGGAGTCTATAAGGAACAAACACACACACACACAAACACACAAACATACATCCATTTTATATATATAGATAGATAGAAGATAGATAGATGACCAGGTTGTGGGCCTGAAGGCCGCACTGTTGGGAATAATTTTAAATTCACCCTGTATGGGAATCTCGTTCCATTCATGCGTGTCCGCAATTTTCACTTTTTTTTAAATTAAGCTTTTTGGTCCCGGTTTTAGCGGAAAACCTCTTTAGGGTCCTAGAGAGTAACTGTGCAAAATTTGGTTGGGATCGGTCGAACGGTCTAGGGTCTATAAGGAACAAACACACACACACACACAACACACACACAAACACACAAACATACATCCATTTTATATATATAGATAGAAGATAGATAATCTAGTACTTGTCATAACCGATTTTGAAAATATTGATTTATGACAAAATAGGAGACGTTTGAACATAAAAAGTCATTTTAGACCAAGAATTAGTAATTATTTTGCCTATAAAGCAAAAACTAAGTAACGAAAAGAAAAAATCCTATGACAAGTACTAGATAATGGTGTGTAGAATGACCACAAAAAAATTCAATGCAATCGGTTCGTTGGTTTTCTTGCAATTTTGGGTACCGATTTGAAAACGTAGTTTTGAGTAAAACGCGTTTGAAAATTTGAGAATGAATAAATCATGAAATTTGTTAATTTACATGGAATCATTGATACCAGGCCCATAGTGTAAATCTTCTACGGTCGACGGAATGTTCATAACTTCTAAATTTTGTTGTCGATGACCTATTCGACCTTCTTTCGTCTGTTCTTGCGCTTGCAGCTTGGCTTTTGCTAAGCGAGTTTCGTCTTCTTGGGCAGCGTACAAATGCGCTCCCGATCCGACCGATATTCCTAACACGTTTATGACTTCCAACAATGAGGTGACACCATTGATGAATGTGCATGTTGCAAGAAATACTGCAATGTTAACAATTTTCGCCTCTTTGTTCATCGTTTTTAGAGCTATCTTCCAAATAAGTTGGTCTTCGAGACAGAAATGATTTTAAGAGTTGCTGTCTGTTGAGCCGTAATGGTAGAATGTTTCCCATATACATAGTTTTTCAAGTCATCCTTGAAATTGCAGTTTCTGCGAATAGCTAGCTATAGTAAACGCTCAGTTTATCTATAAACTTTGCCGTCAGTTTGTTTTTGCCGCCGGATCCCAGGCTTATTTATCGAAATGTTGACTTGGCGTTTTACCAGATATTCTTGAGACCTCAAGCTTCAAGAAAATGTAAAACACAAAAATTGATTTTTTACCATGCTAGGTGTATATCTCCCTTAATACTTAGAATAATTGATGATGATGTGTAATAGTTAATGACAACGCACATTTTAAATAACTGAGGCATTTATTTTACCACCTATTATTTTTATTTTTAGAAAAAACAAAAAAATTGTGTATTGTTTAAATGTAATACAAATTGAGAACAATAATTAAAAAATAATTGTTTTAATTTTTAAGAACAATTTGTATTATTCAACACAATACGAAACCAATGAAAATTTTTCAGAAATCAGTAGTTCATTTTAAAAAGTATTTAAATTTTCAATATCAACATAATGTGAAATAAAATAGACTTTAATTTTTTTTGCTTAAAATTTTTAATTTTTATGATAATTTTACAATTTTAAGAGCATTACAATAGTAACACAAATATTAAAATTATTGTTATTACGTGGAAACATATTTACAATATTACTTTATTATAAAACGTCTGATGACAGCAGTAACCATTGCTGAAAGCTTACAAATAATGTTTCGTTTTATTGTTTATTTAACCTTCTAATTTAAAAAATTTGAATCAAATATTACTTTATTATAAATATTTTACAATAGGGTAAATGTGCCTGCCCGTGGTCTGTGTCGGTCTTCAGCATAGGAAGGATAAAAAATTAAATAATAGAAAATCTGAAGACGTGACTGGAAGATACATAAAGATACAAACAACGATGGTAATAGAATGTGTCAGCTTGCAGCCGCACTGAGAATGACAATCAGTATCACAAAATATAAGGAAACTAAAACTAGGAAACAGTGCCGAGCAAGAAAACCAGATGAACCACATACTAACAGCTAAAAGAAGGAAATCGTCAATTAGAGATGTACGAACTCACTTGGACCACTATCTAGTGGTTGCAATACTGAAGCAAAAGATAAAATACATGTATAAACAACAAAAAAGTAACAGGATGGCACTTCAAAAACTAAATAATGAAAACAAGAGAATAAATTACATAGAAGAAGTTAATAAACGCATAAATTACACTGAGGGAAGTGATAATTTAGAGGAAGAGTGGGAAAGAATAAAGAACATAATACAGACATCAGTGAAAAGGACATAGAGAGAGGGGCATGAATAAGAAAGGGATTGATGAAATCTGCGAAGAAAGTGTAGAGCTAAAGAGGAAGGCAAGAGAGAAATGGTTAAAGAGAGCAAAGAGGTGGACAGAAGAATATATACAGAAAGGATGAGGGAAACCCACAATTACGTCTTGTGGAAACATATAATAAATGAAATTGAGCAAGAATGTAAGAGAAATGGCATAAGAACTTTCTACAAAAATTAAATGAACAAAGAAGAACAAAAAATATAAGACCCAGAAGAATGAAAGATGAACCTGATAACCTAGAAAACGATGAAGAAAAATGAAAACAGCAAAAGAGGTGGACAGAAGAATATATACAGAAAGGATGTGAGAAACCCACAAGACGTAAGCTAAGAAAACATATACTAAATTAAATAGAGCAAGAATGTAAGAGAAATAACATAAGAACTTTTACAAAAATTAAATGAACAAAGAAGAACAAATAATAAAAGACCCAGAAGAATGAGAGATGAACTTGATAACCTAGAGAACGATGAAGAAAAAATGAAAACAGCAAAAGAGGTAGACAGAAGAATATATACAGAAAGGATGAGAGAAACTCACAAGATGTAAGCTAAGAAAACATATAATAAATTAAATGGAGCAAGAATGTAAGAGAACTAACACAAGAACTTTCTACAAAAAAAATAAATGAACAAAGAAGAACAAATAATATAAGACCCAGAAGAATGAGAGATGAACCTAATAACCTATAGAACGATGAAGAAAAAATAAGAGAAATGTTGAGAAATCACTTTGAGAAACTCCTAAATACGAATATTGAAGAACGACATAAGAGGATAAACGGCACAAAGAGTGATTGTGAACATGGGGCAAAAGAACCGACATTTGAAGAAATGATGGAAGTTGTTGACAAGATGAAACATGGTAAAGCGCCGGGCAGAAATGATGAAAATAGAGGTTACCGGCTACAATCTGCGAACTGATAAAAACAATCTGGAGAGAAGGAAGGATGTCCAAGAAGTGGCAGACAGGAAGAATAATACCGATACACAAAGAAGGTGACGTTGGCGAGTATAAAAACTACAGAGGAATAACTCTGCTACCCGCAATATATAAAATATTGTTCTCCATAATACTAGAAAAATTGAAAAAACACACTGAAGAAGTCCTAGGAGAGTACCAATGGGAATTTAGGGAGGAAAATCGACGATAGAAGCGATACACATACTGAAACAACTGACAGAAAAGTTCTATGAACATGAGTTGAGGCTGCATTTAATGTTCATCGACTTCCAGTAAGCCTTAGATACTGTGAAAAAAGAGGACAACTAGTAAGAATAATGAAATAATTTAAAATTCCTCAAAAACTTTTGATATAAACGCGGCAGTGAGACAGGGAGATGCCCTGTCGGCAACGTTATTTAACCTGATAATTGAATATATGATCAAAAACACGAATTGCAAGGGTACATTAATCAACGAAGAGGTACAAGTGATGGGGTATGCAAAAGATGTAGTAATATTATCTAGAACAGAGAAAAAATTGAGAGAAACATACGAGAAAATAGAACAACAAGCTACAGAAGTTGGGTTGAAGATAAATGAAAAAAACCAAGTATATGCAAAGCGGAAGAGGAAATAACACCAAATCATCAGACCTGAAAATAGGAAACTACAATTTAAAAGAAGTTGATACCTTTAAGTACCTTGGAGTGAGAGGCAACAATATAGGTAGCAAAGAGGAAAAAATTAAAGAAAAGCTGCAAGCAGAAAACAAGCTTTTTATGCAAACAAGAAAACGTTAAAAAACAGAAACATAAGTAGAAGAATTTATTTCGTTGGCCTAATAAGACCAACGATAACGTATGCAGCTGAGGTATCATGTATGACGTGTAAAGAGAAAGAACGCTTGAGAATTTTTGAGAGAAGAATAATGAGAACAATTATGGTCCTAAAAGAACTAAAGACAACAAGGTAAAAGTAAGAAAAAACAATGAGATAGAAGAAGAACTAGAAACCAAAAGTATTGTGAGGTTTTATGAAGGAATTCTAAAAATTTACATGTAGGGTAAGGTAAGGTAAATTGGTGATATAGGTTATTTGGTGATAGTTTTATAAAATTAACCACATAATATCCTATTGCCAAAATAGTTCAATTTTTGTCTAGCAGATAGAGTAAATGGTTTACATTTATAGTTAAATGTGAGGCACTCAGATGATGCGCTTGTTTACTCAAAACAAAACGAAATCCCCTAACCTTCATTATTAAATGACATTTTTGAGTTAATCGCAGTATCTGAATTTCGAATTTTGTTGTCAAGTTCGTGCAAATAAAATTACGTATAATTTGTATGAGTGTATTCGCCATAGATTTGGCATTATAATTCACCTTTGTTTTGAAAAATAATTTACATTTGTAGTTGTAATAACCTTAGCCAAGTGGGAACTTAAAGTTCACGTTTGCTGAAGATTTTATTATACCGGTGTTAATTTTAAAACTTCCAGCAATTAATATCTCAAAACCAAAAGTTAGATGAAAAATATTTCGAACAAAAGTTGTATGATAGCAATGTTTACAGTCGCCACATCCTCTTTCAATTTTGGGGGGGGGGTTATAGTTCAAAAGAGCCAATGATAAAATTGCATTCCAAATTAACTTTAAAGCCGTTTTTTCAAAATTGTGTGAACCGACCGCAAATTTTATTTTTTTTTACGCTAATTAGACCTTCATCTTTCATAATCCACTTCAAAATGGTAAAATCCGTTCCGGTAATTCGAACCGCACCCTACATATTTGTTCTATTTCCTTAATTTCTAAATAATTTTTAATTTTAAGAGCATGGCAATAGTAACACTGCTAAATATTATATTAAGATAATTATTAAAATGTTTATAAAATATAAATGTTAATAGAATATTTAAGAAGTGTATGTAGTATGTATACAAAATAATCTTTAATTAAGAGCAATTTATTTCATAAAAATATCTTTCATTAAGGCAAAATTAAGATACAGGGTTATGTGAATCATAATTAGCAAATGCAGTGGACTACTAAATTTAAATAATTAAAAATATTTTCTTAGTTTGGTTTTTGTTCTTCAAGATTTGCTTCAATTGAGTGGCTGTTCCGATCAACTGATGTCCCAATAACCCGAAATTGACTAAATAAGTTGGTTATTTAAGATGGAATATTCAGCATTTGATTTAAACTTTTGAAAAAACGTGGATTTTAGTATAGTAAGACTTCGTTTAGCGCTCTCTAGATTAACGCTGAATCGAAAATATTGCCTCTTTCTCATTAAAGCGACCTCGTTTATAGTCCAGTCATTATATACGAAAAACGGCATATAAATGCAAATGAACCGAGAAGGCTAATTTTTGGATATTGTGTAGGGGAACTTAGAAAAGCTTAACTTGAAATTGTCGACCAAGATTTCCTATGAGCTTCTCCGCCATCTTAAAAGAGGTGTAAATTTTGTTTTCTTACGATAACTCGGCTATCCATCATGATACAGAAATTGCGATTATATACTTTTTGTTGCCTTTTACGATTTACAAATTAGGTCATATAATTTTTTACCTATCGTTGATCGTTGCAGAGATATCGAACGATAAAGTAAAAATTAAGAGATTGAAACTTGTTTTTGCTGTTTCTTCTTTATTATGATACATATCAAAAAATGTCAGTTATCAAACTTATAGATCATGCTAATATCTGTAATGCAGTCTTTTGTTTTTCTTTTTAGACAAAAATTACGACTTTTAGCGCCCTGTAAAGTTGGCAAATCCGCGTAAAATTTCGATTTCATAGCTAACGCAGTTTTATAGATTATGTTGCAACGGATTTGCGGTTTTGAAAAATTATTAAAATATAATATAAATAAATAAAACAGCAAAATTAGGAATCACACGTATGAAATTTATTATAAAATATATATTTTTGTGTTGTGGATGAATGTGTTGTAGAGGTTGGTTTTTAATATTTGTATTTTCTTCGTTTCAATGGTCCTGCTTCACAGTCTTTGTGTTCAGAGTACTCATCGAATTGTGGAGATTTTTCAACTACAACAGATAATTCTTCAATAGTCGAATCATTCTCATCATCCTCATTGAGCAGTAAATCGACTTTGGCAACGTTGTTGCATGTTTGCACACTGCAATTTATGCAAATAATGGAACAAGCAATCCCTGCTTTTCGGAACCCACAGGCAGCTTTGCATTTTCCTTTGCACTTGTACGATATGAGCTTTAAAAGCTCAGGTGGCGCTGGCTCAGCTGTGCTGGAACCCGGTTCAAGTCCATGTTTTGTTCGTCGCCAACCCCATTCCTGAGGATCTGTGTAAACCCCGAGCCACGTTTGCACCTGGTGATAAGTTCGAAACACATGTTGAAAAATTTGGAGAGTCTCATGTCGATGTGCTGCTTGGATGTTGAGCATGGTACTCCAAAAAATGTTCAATTTGTTTGCAAATATTTTGAAGCTGAACCATGCCTTAAGTCCACGATACTATTATGCTGTCAGTAATTCCACGTCCCTGAGTTAGTTCTCCTGTTGTCTTCATAGATCGCATAAAGTTTGCTCTATTGTCATGCCTGACATAATACCACACCAATATTTTTCCGTTCCACGAGTCACAAAATAGCCACATCTTGTGAATCTAACGTAGTCTTCGTTAGGTATTTTTTCAAGCAGAGTTCGCATGTCCTGTAAGTATAAATGAGCAGACTTCGCATAGAGGAAATTATTGACATTGTCTAAAGTAGCTAGAATTTAAATACTGACTTTTAATGAATCAAATTTAGTAACTTCAATCGAATATTACTCGAAAAGGGTGACAGTACTAAAAAAAAATTTCCTACAAAAGTTGTTTATTTTTTAAAGATCTTTTCAACGATACCACATTTGATATGTATATGTATAGTGCCATTTAAAATTCTGAAGTTCTGGACATTCTGGAGCCATCTACTTAGGATTCCGACTTTTCCGTGAAATAATAATATAGCCATTCGATTCTTTACTACGGTTTTTGTGATAAATTTTTTTGACGCAACTCTATACAACTAACCGTTTTTGGAAAAAATGACTAATACGGATGGTCTCATTCACCCTGTATAATGACTGAACTATAAAACTGCGTTAGCTATGAAATCGAAATTTTACGCGGATTTGCCAACTTTACAGGGCGCTAAAAGTCGTAATTTTGTCTAAAAGAAAACAAAAGACTACATTGCAGATATTAGCATGGTCTGTAAGTTTGATTACTGAAATTTTTTGATATGTATCATAAGAAAGAAGAAAACTGCAAAAACAAGTTTCAATCTGTTAATTTTACTTTCCCGTTCGATATCTCTACAACGATCAACGATAGGTGAAAAATTATATGACCTAATTTGTAAAGCGTAAAAGGGCAACAAAAAGTATATAATCGAAATTTTTGTATCATGGCGGAGAGCCGAGTTATCGCAAGAAAACAAAATTTACACTTCTTTTCAAGATGGCGGAGAAAGCTCATAGGAAATCTTGGTCGACAATTTCAAGTTAAGCTTTTCTAAGCTTCCTCTACACAATATCCAAAAATCAGCTATCTCGGTTCATTTGCGTTTTCAAATGTATATAATGACTGGACTATTAATCCTGTTTCATTAATGCCGATTTCTTCACTCATAGTTATCTTCAAGTTAGCGAACTTCAGGTTAAATTGACGAAATAACCAATCAGACGACAACAAAACAAATAAATCAATCATCTGATTGGTTATTTCGTCAATTTAACCTGAAGTTCGCCAACTTGAAGATAACTATGAGTGAAGAAATCGGGTATTAGCAGTTTGTTGCCTAGGAACGAATCCTACTAGATCTTATTATTAATATTTGAAATATACTTGAAAAAATATTTTAATACTTTATTTTTAATAAATTTGTTCTAAAAAATCTGTTAATTTGAATAAAGTGACACTCAGTATTTTTATAAAAATACAAATCGGTTCTGATTTGGATTGTTTACAAGTTTAGTGTTTACATGGGTGAAAATACAACGAAACTATGAATATTCTTAATAACTATCATTCTTCTTCTTTCAATTTTGATTAAACTTTCAGCAATCCTCTTTTAATATTCAAATCGATACCTCTAACATGAAAAATATCTTCAAAAATTGTTCTTCTTTTGGTCATTAATTTTTTGCAATTCACGCGGGTACTCTAGTGAAAGAGAACGAATTTTTAATCGTATAGGTGAAACTAAGAAGTTTGATATAATAGTAAGCAACAAGTTTTTGATTTATGTAAACATAAATAGTTGTTTAAAAATTGGTCACCTTAATTATTAACCTTAGAGTGAGTAAGCCAAACAGTAAAATACCAATAAAAACAGCTACTATTATAATCCAGTACTCAACCGTAACTTCCGGTATTTCTGTAATAAATACACTAAATATCCATACTTCGTCGGGTCTGTCCAATAACAAATAAAGTTTTGGACACTTTTTAACATTTTAACAAAATTAAATTATACTTTAACAAAATTAAAAAAAATTACCTTGAACTATTCTAAACATTCCTTCCGTCGATGAAACAATGATATCGTATCTTTAGTTCCTAATTGATCTACATATAAAAAGTGAAAAGTAAACCAGAAAAATTTCTTCATAAGTTTTGCAGGTAGTATTTGTATTTTTCCTGTGGGAAACGAACCTGTAGCTTGCCGTCGAAGGGAAAATCGTATCGACCAATAGGAATTAAGAAACTTCACTTCAAACGGCTAGCGTCCCAATTTGTACTAGCAAAATTGCACTTTTTCTAAAATTGTAAAGCAAAATGATTTTCTACCAGCAATGTTTTTAGGAGTTTATACAGACTTTTTATTCCGCAACTTTTAGTATTAAATTTAATCCATCGCCAATTGTCATTGAATTATGCAATTATTGGTAACATTTCCAAATTAAATTTGTTTGCTACGGTTGTTTTTTTGTTCTTACGTCATAATCTTTTGTGGTTATTTTTGAAATTTTCCTGCATTACCTAAGTAAAATTTCTTCAACTTTTTCGTCCAGTTTTATTTTTCATGAATGAGTGGTATTTTTCATGTTTTTCTGATGTTTAGAAAGAATAACTGCGAGAACCAATCTGAAGCGAGCTTTGCAATTACGTTTGATGACTATCCTGATTTCGATCTTCTGTTTTTGGATAATTTTTCTCATATATTTTAATATGTTCATTGTTGGCTCTTGTATTTCTGCAACTTTTGTTCTATAAAATTTGTTCTGATCTGGATAAAAACTGTGGGCGTAATTTTGATTTTTGAATTGATTTCCTTTGCCTTTTGTCCAAATTTTAATTATTGTTTGGTTTTTTGCTATATGAATTTAGAGTAAATTTACTCCTCTTTCCAATGGTGTAATTTTCAAATGCTTTACTATAATAATTGCTAATATTTGGGTGCTATTCTTTTGTTTGCTCAAATTATTGCTGCTAAGAGTCCCAATTAACACTACGTTTTTCCAGAATTATTTTTTTACCATTAAATTTTAAATTGACTGATTTCTTAAAACTAATACAAAACTAAAATTGATTTTCATTTCCTACAGTAGAAATCTAATATTTCCAACGAATTGGTTTCCATTGGCAATTTTGAATAATCGGAACCAGATCAGTGAAGCAAAATTTTCTGTTCAAAAGTGTACAAAAACTGTTTCTGATGGGAAATAAACCTTCGACCAATTCCATTCTCCAACTTCAGGTACATTATAATTTACTTTAAAACAATTTACTTTTTATTTAAATTTTTAGGCTTTCCTACTTCAATGATATGGAACTATTGACTTGAAAATTAAAAATATAATTGTTTGGAAGCTAAATCGAGCACCTAACTTGATCTCGACTTTAGCGTCGGTCATGAATTGAAATAAATTCCTCTCCAGCGAACCAAGTCTTATGGACACGACAATATAGACACTTTCATGCCGAAATTTTCTTCATTCAAAAACCATGTTAGTTGTTATGCACGTAATTAGCAAATAAGAGGTAAGGTGAGACTTACTTGCATATCCATAATTTTGAAATCTTCTGGAAACATTAAAGATGCTCCAAACTGAACTCTCGTATTTTTGCCCTTCCTGAAGTTTTAAATTTATCCTAAAAAATATAAAACTGAGTTAGAGAAAATAATCTGCTCCTTCATTTCCAACTGTACATCGATGGGTTTTAGAGTTTAAACGTGGTCGTACAAGCGTTGAAGATGAACCATGTAGTGGACGACCAAAACTGCAACAACACCAGAAATCATTGAACAAGTACATAATATTGTTAGTGAAGATCCAAGTTTGACTAAGCGTGAAATTGCTAATACCATAGGCATCTCAGACGAACGAGTACTCTATATTTTACATAAAGAATTACGTATGAAAAAGCTGTTTGGAAAGTTAGTGCCGCATTCGTTAACAATTCAACAAAACTCACACGAAAGCAAATTTCTCAGCATCATTTGAATCTTTTTAATAAGAATAAAATCGATTTTGTGCGTCGTTTTGTAACTATGGATGAGACTTGGATCTACCACCATGATCCTAAATTGAAACAAGAACGATTACAGTGGACTGAGGCTGGTTGTTCAGCTCCAAAACAGGTGAAGTCAGGACGATCAGCAAAAAAGGTTATGGCATCAGTTTTTTGGGATGCAAAAGGATTTTATTGATTGATTATCTTGAAAAGGTAAAACAATTAACTCTGAATATTATTGTAACCTTTTGGATCAATTGAACGAACAAATTCGTGAAAAGAGACCCGGTTTGCAACATAAAAAAATCATCTTTCACCAAGACAACGCACCTGTCCACAAAAGTGTTTTAACAATGGCAAAATTCAATGAACTAAAGTACGAATTGCTTGAACATCCTCCGTATTCGCCAGATTTGGCTCCTAGCGACTACTACCTCTTCAGAAACACAATTCGTTCGTGGAAAGCGTTTTTCATCGAATGAAGAAGCTATTTCAGTCGTGAAACAGTATTTTGCAGAGCTTCCAGAAAATCATTACAGAGATGGAATAAAATTATTGCAGGATTATTGGAATAAGTATATTGAAGTTGAGGGAGATTATATTGAATAAAAAAACTAATTTCATTTAAAAGTTCACATTCTTTCATTTTTGCTTTCAATACTTTACAACCAACCTGTAAAATGCAATAAAAATATTAAAAGATTAGGAAAATGTTATCGCTTAACTTTTAAAGAAATAACCGCCAAGTTTTATTTAATCTATTGGGAAATCCAAATTAAGCGGAAATCATAGCAAGTGCAATTAAATGGTGCCTGGATAAAATGTTCATCACAACTCACTATCAGGAAAGTGTTCTGAGCTGGAATTTATTTTGTGAAATTATTAACCTTTTCAATATCATCTGAGAATTTGAAAATCATGAAAAAGTTACCTGGTGAATTATTATGGTTGCACTTTTAATTATCATCTTTCATCTTTTAATTATCGAATATCACCACTACATTTTAGCTGAATCTACAGACCATAATTTTCAAAATATTGACGAAATTGTAGTAAAGCAGCAGTTCCTGGAAGGTTACTTGTTGTCAGGTTTATAATAAAGAAATTAATTGTAAAATTATTTTGTCAAGTGTGAAAAACGGTCCAATTTTTAAAATAATTTATTATTCAATAATAATAATTTCAGAAAAATCGTTGCTGAAAGCCCTTTAAAGTCGAGGGCCTGGGCCCATTGTCAGCCCTGGCTTACGAATGGTAACACAACTTCTGCTCCACTCAAAATTGATTTCCTCGACACATTTAATTGTTATAAAATTTTTCGTGTTAAATATTTTCTTAATTTTTTTAATAATTCTATTGAATTTATTTGGGAAGGATCTTCGATTGAATCTAATATTATATTCAAGACAATCTTATCGTCTAATGTACAGCATAATATTATCACAAAAACTTTTTCCAATTCAGAACATTGGAATTTCATCAATCATTCGAAACTTTCTCATTGCTAAGCAACATTTAAATTAACAACAAAAACAACCTCTCCTGGGGCAATGCATTTGGTAAATTTTCATATCAGATGATATTGAACCAATTATAGTTAGAATTATAGACAATATTGCAATCATCTAATAAGGCTACTTTTAACAAAATAAATTATTTTATTTCATGCAAGTACAATTTTCAGACCTTACTCTTATAATTGCATAATTACTATATTTTTACAATGATAATTCAGCGTTTTCTTTTTACCCCTAAGTATAACAATAACATAAATGCTTGCCTCTAAAAGAAAACATAATTTCCAAAACACTTTTTGCAAAAGTTACCCAATTCGTTTAAAATTCATATTGAAACTTAACGTAATCTAATATCACTCCTCGAATTCTGGCAAAATATTTTTGTAAATTTTTGGCTTCGTATTGCAACTTTTCTGAAAAGTCTTCCAATTCCGATACGTTATGGATGTCGGGAATTTCGTCCACGTCGCTTGTCATCAAAAATAAAACCATCACAGCCATACTCAATCCGTAAACAGAGTATTTTTTCAAATGTTGAAGCAAAACATCGTAAGGGAATAATTTATCTGGATCGCTTCCTAATTTTCGCAGGAAATCGCAGAAGCTCTTATGGTAAATTTTTATTAAATCGGTATGATGCTGTTTCCTGAATTCTTCGTCAGTGCATGTAAATATAAAGTATGACAAGTCAAGTGCCGGGGATCCCAATCTTGATAGTTGCCAATCCAATAAACACAAATCTGTTGGTACTTGTGGACATTTGGCATCCTGAAAAAAAAATTAAATATTATTTATTCAATTTTTCATGGCACTAAACGTGAGAATTTTTTTATCGTACATATGAAAAGATCAATTTTCATAATAATTAAAACTACTGAACAAACTAATAATATTGCAATTAAAAGCAAATTATTTATGATTTTTGTTGTTGCGTATTTATTAAATCTCTATTGATTTAATTGAGTAAATAAAAAATTTCGGAATAATAACAATATCATATCATTACCGTCACGAATAGCTATTAAATCATAAACAAGTTAACAATAAATTACTAACATTTTTCAAACATGATAAGAACATTTTGTAAACAAAAGAAAATTAAAATAAATTGTAATCGCTACTTACCGAATACTTGAACAACATATTATTTACCCAACAATCTCCATGTCCAATAACAGAGCAGTCTTGGATGGATTCCGATTTAACAGAAGTTTGAACAACTTCCTTCATGTTTTCATAAAACGTCTTGAATTTTTCGTGAGCAATCTTATGCACAATGGGATCTAAAGATTGGAGTGCTCTTTCGGCTTGCTTTTGTAAAGCTTTGTAAAATTCATCGCTGGTATCGATAGAAAAAAATACATCGTTTGAATTTTTGGCCAATTCCCGAAACAAATCTGGTTTCTGATCTCTTAGTGCAAAGGATAAAGCATGAAATCTTCCATATTCTTCTAGAACGAGTTTTACGTGATTATAGTCCAATACTTGTTGACGATCACGTAACTCGTATCCTAAAATTTTCATATCTTCCATGAGTAAAGCTTCATTGCATTCTTCCATAGATGAAGAATAATATTTTGCATAAGCTTTGAAAGGATTCATTACTCCTCTTTCTTTTTGTAATTTGCAAAATTCGGGTAAAACCGTATTGTAAATGTAAATTTCCCGACGATAAACTTCCCTAACAGGAGCTAACTTTCTGAAAGCTCCTTCTCTGGGTGCACTTTTACAGATTAAATTTAAAGTCGTATTTTTTCCATCGCGATTTTTGCCATTAATTTGAACTTTGGCAATTATACCTAAATAATTATCACCTTTAATTGATCCAGGTGAAATTTTCATTGTATAGTCGCTGATGTCCAATTCGATCATTAATTTTTTTGACCAAGCATTGTACTTCCTTTGAAACAAGTTGTTCTTGGCAACCATTTTCATTTTTATGTTTTTCACAATTATTGTTATTACACGTATCACTCATATTTTTATAGCAGATATTGTACTAATGAATTGAATGGTAATGAAGACTGTAGGATTACTACCTCTCTTATACCTAAATTTTTTATCCACTCCAATATTAATCATAAATACATAATAGGAGTACTTGAAATGTAATGGTAACTAGCACCTACTTTGCATTATTATTTACGTCACATAATTATATGCCACATAATGCTAGGCAAATTTCGTGATTTGCAACATATTTTAATTTGTACTTTAAGAAAAAATTAAGTAATTAGAGTTTTAGCGTCCAACATTAAAAGAATTGAAATTACTCGCAAAATTTTGATAAAATTAAACAATGTAAAATTATGTTCCCTAGTATTTTCGAAAAATTCGTTTTTGTATTGTCTAATATGTGCCATAAAATATAGCTTTTGTACCTATACTTAAAATTAATTAAACGTAAATAATTTTCCGTTAAACAATACCTACGATTAAACTTATCAACAATAATTTTTAAACAGATGTAAAATATTACATATATTAAAACAATAAATTTTCTTATTGTTCGGTTAGTTCACAAAATATTAATAGTAGAGCCAATAGTAGGAATTTTTAAATAATTAAAATTTAATTTTTAGATTATGAAATCCTAATTATTGAATTACCATCAGGGCTGATTTATGCATTGTTCCTGTTTGAGTTGCGAACGATTAAAAGAGTACATACTTTTAAGATAAGGGTTTGATCTACTATCAAAATGACAATATTTAAATATAAATTAATTTTCCATACTTTAGATGCTCATCAAAAGGGACGCTTGCAAAACTTCCTCAGATAGGTCGTAATTGAAGTTATATGAAGGAAATATTTTGATCCAGCTTTGCTGATTCGCCGCTTTTAATTTGAAGGAATTAGCAACTAAAGCATCTGAAAATGTAAATTCTCTTCTTCCAAATTTATTGTTTGACCTGTTGATACTCACATTTTTCGGCATTATCAAATTAATATGATGATTGTAGCTTTCATGTTCTTATATCGGATTTTTATTGACGCTTTACTTCCATATTGTAATTTTTATACAATCTATTTACTACTAGAAAAACGCAAAGTTTACTCGTTAGAGTTTGAATCCTATTTTAAAAATTAATTGATAAAATGTTGCGGCCTAAAGGCCGCAATTAAGAGAATAATTTTAAATTAACTCTGTATGATAGTCACATAAATATATTATAAATATATAAAACTAATTAATTAAGTAATACAGCAAATTAAATTCAAAGGAAATGTGATTTTATATGAACAAAACGATAAATTAAAATAATAGATTGTAGTAAAGTTGTAAATTCACAGAATCAAGTACAACAATTTTTTAATGATGCATAAACGGTAATTAATTGTTGTTACCTGTATTATCCATCGCATTTCTATTATTATCTCATCTAATTGAATGTTTTGGAAATTTTAGCAATAGAGCGGTTTAAAATTGAACAAGTCGCTAATAGAATGGATTTGATATCATTTTTTTTCAAAGGCATTTGCATTATTTTGAGATTGAGCAATAGGTACTATCTATTCAAAAATTGTGTAAGTGGTGTATCAACCAAAATAAATACATTCTAGTCCCCTATGATATTAACATTTTTATTAAATAAGCCAAAGCTAATAGAATCTGGCATCCGAAGGCCAAAAGTGTGATCAAAGTATCGTTTCGCTTGATAACACACGAGTACGCGAGCAGATTTAAAACGCGATCCTCGCTTTTGTCATTTATAAATGTTATGAAATAATTTTGAATTTTGCTGTAATTATGAATGTTCAACATTATTTCTGGTAGTATTCAACGTCAAAAATACTGGAAATTAACTTTTATAAGACTGAATCCATTTCAAACCATGCAGGCTGGCAGTGTGCACGTTCTAAAATTACTTTTTGCTGAAATATACTGCTGTAATATAGTAAATAATATTTTTCTTAAAATTTGATAGTTTATGCGTTTTTAGAAAAAATAATATTTCACAATAATTGAATTTGAAAAAAATAATTTGTTATTATTATGTCCAATCGAGTAATGCTTTTTGGTTTTACATTTATTACGGAGGATAATACAAATAAAACTTGGAATGTGAAAATTTTAACACTGTAATTATAAGAAAATTAGTAATTACAGCTAACGTTTAATTGCACTTAATTACAACAAATAATATAAACAACAATATATTAATTTTTTCATTTTCTGTTTCGGCATTCATCATTTCATCAAGGTTATCTTCGCCTTCATTTGCTGATTCTTCATGAAATTGTTCTACGCCCTATAAAATTATAATTAATTTAATAATTTATAAAACTTTAGAATAAAAAAAGTAACTTAATATGTATATAAATAATGAATAAAATAACTTATTAGAGTTTAAATCAATTTTTTCAATAATTTAACTAATTGCGTACCTAATAGTTATAATGTAATAATAATATATAAATAAGATATTTACACAATTAAATAAAATAAACATGAATATATTATGCGAAGAAAAACTTACCTCTAATTCCTTTAATGCCTTTAGTTCGTGTTTAATTTTACGTTTGAAAAAGCCAGCCTGTAACATAAAAATTATTTACTAACAATGATTTTTTTATACAAATTATTGTTTTATTTTATATTATTTAAAACCTTTGATTTAAATTAATGGGCCGAGTATGATGCCATTTGAGATTATCAAGTGAAAATGGTTGAAGCTGAGAGAGGAAATATTCAGATATTTTTAAATTCTTAATTTAAATTTTTTGATTTTCGAAATTGCGACATTTGGTCGAAATGTTCAAGAAAATGATGGGTGCAGCAAGGAAAATAGGCCTGCTCGTGAACGAGAACAAGAGCAAATATACAGGGATAAAGGACACTTTTCTAAGACAACTTTTTAAATAAAATTTTTGGCCAAGTTCAAACCCTTGGGAGGTACCTCCCTTTAAAGCAATTTTTTGAATTTCAGATTTCAAACAGTCATAGCTCTGATATTATTGATTTTTTAGACTTAATGAATTAGAACTTTTTTAAAGATCACTTGCTTATCTACAAATTAGATTATAACCTCTTGTTGTCCAGAATAAACAGATTTCAAGTTATGAATAAAATTAAGAGAAGAAATGTAAAAAAAATTGCAAGTTTTATTTTTTCATTTTTCTTACATACCCTGTATCATTTAAACTAAATTACTTACAGAAAAACTAACGGCCCAATTCGGATAGAAAATTTAACGGGTTATAACTTTAGTCTACTAAATTTTTTTGAAAAACCAACCCATTTCACAAATAATCCCAAAATAATCAACAAGGTCGTACAAAAAATTTAATAGTCATAAAATAAAATTCGAAAAATTGCTTAAAGAGGGATACCTCCAAGAGTTTGGACTTGGTCAAAAGTTTTATTTAAAAATTTGTCTTAGAAAAGTGACCTTTATCACCACCTCAAAGGTTCTCCACGGTCACGGGGACACTCTGTAAGTACAGTGAAGACGAGAAGGGTACCCAATCTGACTTAAAGGTAAATGATAAAGGAATTGAATGATGAGTAGAGATCAATAATGACAGCAGCAGAATAGGCAAATAAAGTAATGTTGAGAATTATAAACTTAAAAGAGACACCAAAGTGAAAATTTACAAAACACTGATAAGGCCAACGATTGCATAAGCAGGAGCTTGCCTACCCAAGCTGAAAATGCGAAATAAAGATTTTGAAAACTATTCTGGGACCAAAAAAGGATGAGAATGGCGAGCATAGAGCATGGATGAATTTATTATGAGGAGTTTAAAGGGAAGGACATAGTGAAATTCATCAAATCGCGGAGAATACGTTGGTTGGGTCACATAATGCTGAGCCAGGACGAAGACATTGTGAAAAAGATAACCTTATGGAAGCCAAATGAGAGTAGGATGCAGGGTAGGCCACGGATTAAATGGCGAGAATAAGTGATGAGGGATATGGGTGGAGGGAGATAGTGGCGGAGGCTACTAGAAATAAAAAATTATAAACTTTTTTTTTGAGGTATTTGAAAAATTTTGTTTGTATGGAGGCTGATCCTTTCCTATAAGTGGATTTGTAAATCCCAAACGGGATAGCTATATTTCAAACAGGACTGTAAAGCTATAAATAAATAAATACACTTTTTGGTTTCAAAAATGTTTAAAATAAATTTTTGAATCATGCATTTTTGAGATATTTACTGTTGGAATTCAAAACGCTTTTAAATGATTAGCCAAACTAACTTAAAATTCATCAATTTAAAATGTTACTCACCTTAGTTAAGCCCAATATAAGTAGACAAAGCAAAAGAAGACCAACAATCACAGCTAATATTATAATCCATAATTCAATTGTGGCTTCTGGACTTTCCGTTATAAATACAGTAGATATCCATACTTCATCCTTTCTATTACAAGAAAATAAAAGCACAATTTTAGATTTTAGTAGCTTCAAATTAGTAGTCCATTTGCTAAGAATTCATCTGTGTGTCATTCATTTACCAGAGAGTCACCCATCTGGATATTGTAGGTAATTATCCAGTGATCGAAAAAAATTCGGGTGTTAGTCTGTGCGAGCGGCCGTTTTGGAGAATCGACGCCATCTTTAATTCTTATTGAAAATATACTTTATAGGCATGTGAGGTGTCATTTTACATGTTTTTTAGGGTTCTAAACACGTTAAAAATATTAAAAAATATTTTAACAAAAAGTAAAATATGTAAAACTGAAATCATACATATAGGTAAAAGAAATTAAGATTGCAGCGCCAGTGTGGTACGATTCAAGGCGTAATATTCGTGTATATTAATTTAATTTTTGTAATTTATTTAAAGTAATTGAGTTTTAGTTTTTATATTAAAATCGTTCATGTACTTATCTGTATATGAAAACATTTTTGTATTCATAAGCTAATATTTATGTACACAACAAAATTGAAATTTCAGTGATATTCTGTTATGTTTTCACATGATTACCTCTATTACCTCTATTTGCAGCTTTCGATCGCATTAATTATTTACGGTGGGGATCAGTATATTTAGAAAATGCAAGGGGGTTAAAAGAAAAATCACCAGAAGTGTACGAAAAGTTTATGGAAGGGGGTTTTGTAGTTCAAAGATCTACAAATGGTTTCACTGCAGTTGCCGCGGATATGTGCCTAGAGCAAACAATAAATAGATCTAAAAAGAGTGTTTCTGGTGTTATTGGAATAACTCGAAAAAAAACAACAGTAACAGAATGGGAATTAATATACCATGAAATCCTTGCCATAAGTAATATGTACAGAAATGTTACCAATGTTTATTCAGAGAATTATGAACTACGAGCACACCATGAGTCAACATCAATTATATCAAATAATATGGAAAGTAAGATTAGAACGATGATGAATTTTATTACAGATAACGAAAACCCATTTTCTCCTGGGGCAAAGCAACTGAGAAACATTATTACGGAACAGACAGTTGAAGACGCTGTGAAAAATAAGTTACTGCAGGTCTTCACTATAGGAAATGAAGCATTTAGGAAAGACAGATTTGTTGATAAGAAAGCTAATATTTCAGACACCATCCATAGGACAAATTTACTACCTATTAATAGCATCCGAACAGAGAAACAGGCTGTAAAACCAAGACACCTAAAACAAACAAGCTATGGCTCAACGTACTATTCAACTAGCTCGAGAGAGAGGTTATCCCATTAATGATCTATTAAAATTTGAAATTGTTGACACTTTCTTTCTTTTGACGAAAAGGGTTCTTTACAAAGACAAATAAGAGTTCATTATCTTCAGAACTTGAAAAGGTATTAACCAAAATAGATGGCAATTCAGCAAACTTATCAAGTCTTACAAATTGTTGTATTGTGGATTTCATGGCTTGCGCTAGAAAGATTTCTCTGAAAGATTTGAAAACATTTGGAGATTTTGCGAGGCTGTCTGTTCATATGTGAAAAATGTTATCAAAAATACAGCAGCAAGAATTGACTTCATATTTGACTCTTACTTTGATAAGTCGCCAAAGAGTTTCGAACGAATTCGTCGCGGGACATGTGGATCCATTAACCTCCACTCCATTAAATATACAACACCTATTCCTGTACAAAAGGACAAATTTTGGTCTTCTATTTCTAACAAGGTCAAACTTCAAGACTGTTTTAAATCGTATCTATTAGAAAAATGCTGTAATATATGGCCAAATATGCAGGTATTCTGTAGTGCAACATCTTTTATTAACTCAACCACATGCATGTCCATACACCAAACCAATTTAAAAGAAGCCCACAAAGAACTACAATTTCCCATGTTAGAGGAGGCAGATCTCCGTATTATGCCCCATATTAAACATGCAACAAACAGGGGGTATCAGAGAGTGATGGTATTATCAAATGATACAGACGTTCTGGTTCTTCTCTTATATCATTGGACTACCTTCAAGAATCTTGGATTGAAGGAATTGTGGATTCGTCTAGGTGTTGGAGCTACAACGCGCCAAGTTCCCGTTCATATAATGGCTGAACGAATTGCAATATGTCATGTACTTCCTGCTTTACACTTCTTAACTGGGTCAGACTGCACAAGCAAAGTAGGTACAAAACATGCTGGAATGACGAGTACACCTGAAGCATTTCTTACAAATTTTGGAATTCCTGCGAGCGAAGTAATAATGGAGCAGTCGATACAATTAGCAGAAGAATATCTTGTTTTTAAAACAATGGACGAATTACGAATGTTTCTTTACACACATGGGAAAAACATTTCCATAGAACATCTTCCACCAACCAGTGCATCAATTAGATCACACATTTTAAGGGCCTACTACAACACACATTTATACATAACATGTTTAAATGATGACATTGCAGAACTTGATTCCACACAGTTTGGTTACGAAGATGTAGGTGATTGTCTACAACCCTCACGTACAACTTCAATGTTTCCTCCCAGCAACGAACTTGTGCCATGTTGCTCATGTTTAAAGTGTGCAAGAGATTCGTGTTTATGTTTTTCAGCTGGAATATCTTGTTGCATTTACTGTCATTGCAGAAGTGTAGCCGTTATTGATTGTCGTAATAAGTATTCTAATATTTCAACATAAATTACTACGTCTGCTATTTTAAAATTTTAGATAATATAAGGAGTCATATTATATTATTTTTTGTTATATATTAGTCATATTAAATACCTAAACTATAGTGATGTAATTGACGTATTCATTTTATGTTAGTTCCTGTTTTATAAAAAAAATTTAAATCTGTTCTTATAAAATATTTCCTATTTGTTTTTGGATAGTTTAAAAGATATTGATTTGTAGCTGTCATACTAAATAATGATTAGTAACCACTTTTCAGTAATTATAATACCAGAAACGTGTTTAGAACCCTAAAAAACATGCAAAATGACACCTCACATGCCTATGCAGTATATTTTCAATAAGAATTAAAGATGGCGTCGATTCTCCAAAACGGCCGCTCGCACAGACTAACACCCGAATTTTTTTCGATCACTGGATAATTACCTACAATATCCAGATGAGTGACTCTCTGGTAAATGAATGACACACAGAAGTATGCTCAGCAATTGTATTATAGTAAACATAATTTAATAGTATGTAATTAATTGGTTATGTTTTAAGTATGAATTAAATAAATTATAAGTTAAGTGAATTTGTACACAACTTACATCGATGAACATTTATGTTTCGTTCTATTGAAATCAAAGGATTCTCCAATTTACAAATTTAATTAAAAATTCTCTGACCTTGTAATTATTAAAATAACACTTAAAAATAATTTATTATTACAAAAATAAAATAAAACACTTGCCTCGACCCCGTCTGTTGAAAATTCCGTGGACTTGTAATGACAACTCTTCCTTCAGTTGACAATGCAATAATATCTTTATTGCCTAATAGTTCTGCAAAAACAATTAATTACTTTACAACATTTATGGTTTAAAATAACTTGCCGGATAATGCCATCACATCTAAGCGTATTTTGAGTTGGATTTTGGCTACATTTTGTTTCGTCGTAAATGGTCCAATGTTGCACGTAATTTTTGAGCAAATGATATTATCATCAGAACAATTAATGTTAAACACTCTGTTCCGTGCATATCCAATTCCGTTCACGGTTTCATTGTTTTCCAAAACATTTTCATCTTCAATATTTTGCACTGCATCTACAGATCGTTTCCTTACTGGAATTAACTCGTCTCTCATTTCGTCATTGCTCATTGTTTTGACATCTTTCATATTATTATCTAATTCAAACCCTGCGCTTTCTTGTAAATCATCTAATAAATACGCATCATTGCTTTTGCAGTTTATGGGTTGACTTCCAAGCATCCCGACAGGTTGATAAAATTGTGCAAATCTGATCCATTCGGTGTTTAATATACGAGAAGGTACTGAAATTGTTAAAACCGCTTCTTCAATTGGGCTAGGGCCGTATTTTTCTATCTAAACATAAGTAATTAATAATACATTTTCAATAACAATGAATTATGGCTTGAAAATACCTGAAATATATGGGTGAAATTGGGTGTGGTGTTAGTTGCGTTATCAAAGAAGTAACTTTGTTGGCTCGCTAATCTAAAAATATTGCGAAAATACCAGAATCATAAACGTTGGTCTTCGTATTGCTCAAACACTTACCCCGTAATTGCTATATCTGCTTCTCGTGATATTGTCAATGTTTTAACAAATCTTCCTGTATTAAGATTTTCACTGCTTGTTAATAAAGTCATATTGAACTGTAAAATATTTCCATATTTAATGGTATCAACTTTTCTCATATCCAAAACCAAATTTACAATTCTCTACAAAAACAATTGTTAAAAGTATTGCAATTAAATAATTCGTAATTACGTACAGTTTCATTTTCGACAAGTGGATTTCCAACGTTACAAATAACGGCCGAAGAAAAATTTTGATCGGAACAAAACTTGGGTATTTTTCTGAAGTACACGGAATTTGGCAATTCTATAATAGCTTGCGTCTGATAAGCTTTTTCTTGATAGTTATGAATTGTTAATGTTAGATTTAAATCGTCGGTAGAACCCAGTAAATAATAATTGTTTCTAAAATTGATGAACAGTAAATCGAGAAGAAAATTAAAATTACGAATATTACTTACTGTATGCCTATAAATTTTGATTGGAGGCTTAAGTTTGTTTTGCATATACTACCTGCACAGCCCAATGCAAAAGAAATTTCAATTGTTTTTCCCTTGGTGGACAAATATGGATTTGAAATTGGACAGTCTTTGCAAAATGTATCAAGTTTGGCTAGATCTTCGTGATGAGTAGCATATATACGATATGCTGTATCAGGATGTAAAATATGTTGTGGTGTAACGGTTACCGTTATTGAATCGTGTCGGTTATTGATGTCTTGCTGAAATATTAATGATATGTAAAAATTAAAGTCTACGGTTTGGTAGTTATATACACGTACCTTTATGTAAACAGTAATATCGTGACAAGAAAGTTCGTCATATTCCAGTGTTATATTTTCAATTAATGGAATATTCCGATCTAAATAAGCTCTAAGGAACAATTCGTCCACTGAAATTGTTCTGGTGATATCTGAAAACATATTTTGTAACTTCGACCGTTATTATTTAAATTTTAAAATTACTTATGGTGGGCGGGGCTTTATAACCATTGTACCAAAAACAAGACTTGATTTGAAACTCTTTTGAGTTATAATCCAAATTGGATGTTAAAGGTACTAGTGATTGTTGGATTTTAACAACTGGTTTACTTCTTAATATAATCACATGTTTTGAAATGTATGCTCCAATGGCCAAATCTAAAAGTAAAAATTTGTTTTATTTTGCATAATTTTATTAACGGAAAAAGCGTTATACACATAGATGAGAGAGATTTCATCTATGGTTATACATTAGTAGTCAGTAGTTATTATTTACTGATCAAATGGGCCTACAATTTAACGTGAAATTCTAACCACGGAAAAAATTACTTAAAAGTATTGTGGGGTCAAACCTACGTAAACTATATCAGCATTATAAAATTCTTAACAATAACTACCATTGTAAAAATTTCTATCTATGTCAGTTGGCTTCGATATACTGATTCCAAAACCTCTCACACTGTAGGAAAAGGTATTTCCCAAAATTTTTTGAGAAGGTACGGTTTCTAAACCCATTTCGTTTGCTCTATAAATATAAACAGCCCCAATGCTATTATTTTCGTATGGAGCTCCTACAGCAACACCTGTAAATTTTCTGAATAAAATATTAATGTTGTAGTAAAGAATACAACACTTACTATTATATCCATCGTTACTAAAATTGCCCAAAAACATTAAAGATGCTCCAAATTGACCTCCCGGACTTTCACCCACTATTATTGGATTCAACTGGGGAGCTTCAAATTTACCCTTTTATAAAAATAAATTAATTAAATTTGCATGTCCACTAATGGTACTTCCTATACCTTTGGTGTTCCTAAAAATATGTAAATTCGACCTTGGTTATATGTGGTACCGGAATAGTATGGCGCTCCCACTATCAAATCATCAAATCCGTCGTTGTTTATATCACCTGCTGTGAGAGATGCACCAAAATATTCTCCAAGTTCCTGACCTTTTACAGAAGTTATAACATCTAACTTTACATCAGTTGTACTTGCAAAATTAAATATGAGCACCTGAAAGTAAAAACAAAAATATTGATAGTTTTGTGTGTTAACAATATTGGGCATACCAGGCCTTTATAACTACTTCTCTGAGCTGCAGAAGCATATAAGAGTTCATCTCTTTTGAAAAAATATCCCGATGTTGCAGAATATCCTATAGTAGAAAGTAAATACAAAATAAATTTTTATTGTACAAGAATTCTTACTATAAGCATACCAAACAATTCAAATGCAATGGTTTCGGGTGTTTGCAGTGTATTTGCAATATTAGCTTTTGAAAAATCAGAAAAAGCTGTAGAACGTTTACGTCTTCCTTGGTTCCTATATTTGGAATTCTGTTGGACCAATCTACTAGCAACTGGTAAATCATTGCTACCATCTCTATAAATAAGTGTCGTTCCAGCCCAGTTATAAACTCCAGGAGCTCCCAGTAACAATTCTTGTTGTACCTAGTAAATTTTTATATTTCAAAAAGTACTATCAATATTTTAGCACTTACATGTGAGTTAGAGAAATGTGCGCACATTCCAGCTTGCCCTTGCGCATAATAGAAAACTTTATACTCTCCAACCTTGTGAAAATTATTGCCTATTTTATTAAATTAATAATTTATTCTGAGAAAGCTTAATTTAGGCAACTCACCATGACTTTGTAATGGAATTAATTTATGTTCTATTGTGTCATTTACATGTGACCAATAGCAGACTCCTTCCATGAAATACATTGCATTTAGCTCATGACCTCTCCAACGATGACCACAGATCTACAATTTTTAGATTTTAATTTTTTAGTAAATTTGAGTTATCAAAAAATTGAAAGTAATCAGTTACCACAACTCGACCTGATTGTAGATTTATGTCCATGGCACCGCCTAACCAAGCACCACCAAATAGTTCCTTTGAATTACTTTCTTCATAGCTTCGAAAATCTGAAGCTAAAACCATCACAATTAGTAAATATTACAATTTGGAATTAAATAAATTGTACTAACAATTTTCGAAGTCAAGTGCTATACACGGCCCAAAAATGCTGCACCTATAAACGATTCCAGGTTCTTTAATTTTAGAATTAGACATGTTACCTCTTGGGCTTCCAATTTGAACCCTAAAAATCGTTCTTCAAATTACCTATTTTAAAAGGAAATATTAGTGCTTACCATGTTTGATTAGCATTATAAGCATCACTATATAAAATCACAGAATAACCGTAATAACTTGATCTATCACTCAGAACACCATCAGTAAAAATTACTGCATGATTTAAATCAATATTAAAACTACGAATACGTATAATAATTAAAAATATGATACAAATTGATAAATAAATCATAATTTTAATATTTAGCTTCAATACCGCAATTTAAACACTGAATCAAAAAGTTCCAGAAACACATAATTTGTTTGTTGGTCAACCAATACCTACTTCCTGTAGTCATAATCAGTCTATTCTTAGAGGAAATGAAATGAAAGATATCACGGAATACCTTAACGTGATAGTAGCAACTAAATATTATAATAAATTTTATTGTCAGTCAAAATTAAAAAATATAATTTTAGGCATGCAGTCAAAAATATTTTTAAATCTCTTTGGAATGAACCCATGACATTTTAATAATGATCATGTAGTTACAGATTAATTAAAGTGTCAGACTATGTTACCTATGAATCATTTCCTTTACTTGGTGTGAATTATCGTAACTGTTATTTACAAAAAAACCATAACGTAGTATCAGTAAAAATGTATGATGGAATAACCAGAGGAAAGTATTCAATTGGGATAAACTTATCATTTTATAAAAGTTAATCTTTGAAACTAATTTCCCAATTTTCTTCTTCTCGTATTAACTGCATTAATCGACAAAATCATCTTGGTCAGATATTAATCAATTTTCCTCTATTATTTAGTGTTTTAAATGTGCTGTAAATAAATACATGTTTTCCATACAGAGTGTGATAAAGTTTACTTTACCTGGGTGCAGTAAAATAAACATTACCGCACTGAAGTAAACTAGACAATAGCCGAGAACGACAAAAATATACACCATCTACAACAGTTTAAC
This sequence comes from Lycocerus yunnanus, assembly GCA_036346125.1. Classification (NCBI taxonomy): domain Eukaryota; kingdom Metazoa; phylum Arthropoda; class Insecta; order Coleoptera; family Cantharidae; genus Lycocerus; species Lycocerus yunnanus. The sequence continues at coordinate 8,262,502 of JARFIX010000018.1, forward strand.
GTTCCAATTACCAATACCTGTTTCAAAAAGTAGCGTAAACGATCGAATTTTTACACTATTTCAAAATATTAACCATAATTTACTAAAAGAATAATAACCACAAACATTTAATATCACAAAATGCAGATAACACACATATAATTTATTATGTGCAAACCGCACAGTAAAACCAATAAAATTATAACGAAGGAAACAGGAAGACAAAAGGAACAACTGAAATGAATGAAAGATATCTTGGGAACTATTTGAGTTTTGCTGGGCAATTTAACAGCCTGTGATTGCATAAGTTACATCAAAATTAGCATCTGCACAAGTTTTTGGAATCAGTGAGAATTGTAAAGGTAAACTGGCAGTCTTCGTGGATACTTTGAATTTAATGTTCATTGAATTTTGGAATAGTGTGATATGGTTTCTCGTTTATTTCATAACAATATTTTTGTTATCAGCACTCTCTTCAACATTTGCTGGAATTAAAGAAGGTGTTTTTAAATTCATGTGACGTTCGTTATTGCAATTCTAGCAGGGGCTCTAAGTGTAATTTTGGTAATCGAGCAGTCTCTTGTTCTGTGGAACACTGATAGTTACGCCACTGCATCACTGTGATCTCAAATCCAAGATCAATTTTTGAACTACAAGGAAGGCAACGGGAAACCGTTTCAATAATTATTTTCCTGGCAAGTCATCTCGGCTTAAGTCAACCCACAAAAATGAACACAAAGCTAATGAAACCAATTATTTATTTTAAAATTTGAGTTAATGTTAAATCAGCAGTATAGCGTAAATCATACACCGGCCGACTACAAAGTGGTAGACCGTGGTTCGAGTCCTAGTCGCGTCGGATGCACTGCTGTGATCAAAGGCCCAATATCAATCTGTGGACCATGGAGAAGGCAATGGAAACCACCCCATTAATTATATTCCCTAGTAAAGTCAGCTTGGCTTCGACTAAGATGACTCCAACATCCGAACATCGTGAGCACCAAAAGACGAAGAAGTTAATGTCAGTAAACAACTTTAAAAAATGTAGTAACTTACTCTTTTCAATTAACATGGCCACATACTTGGGTTACAAAAAGGTTACGGTGCCTTTTCAGTTGTCACCGTGAACCCTCGAACAAAAATTTAAAAAGAGTTTCACGTTGTACTTCAAAAATGTATGCATAGAATTTTTTGAATGATGCAGAGAACTAAACTCATTATTTATAAATCTCACATGTTTTATTCAATATTTCAAAACAATACAATATTTTGATAAATAAACTTTAATATTAACATACCAGAGCAAATGCCATGTAGGTAACATAAAAAATTATATTGTAACTGTACATCATATTTGCAGTTGCACCACAAAATAAAAACACTTCTCCGTTTTATAAATAAATTTCAGCATAAACAGAATATCACAAAAGAAAATAAAATAATAAATGTCTACATTATCAAATAATACACACGACAAAATTTTCAACATTATTAGTATTTTCAAGTTTAAATAGTAATCCTAAGTAAAATTACAGATTTATAGAAAACTGCATAATATTCAAAGTTAAAAATAACAAAATTTGAACACAGACGAGAATACTTCACAGTTGCCATTTTTCAAATTTTCATTATATTTAATGTGGCGATTACAGGTTTTTTACAAAAACAATTTCAACATTTTTCAATGAAAATTTTTTTGTCTTAAATTCAGTAAAAATTTGAAAATTATGCACCGATAACTCTAAACTCATGTATTGAAACTTGGTTTAATATTAAAAATACAAACTTAATAAATCTAGCAATAACAACGCTGTAATTTATAAGTGTACGAGCTTAAACACAAAGTATTAATTACAAATAATCTGTAATTAAACATAATTTATTTGTCAGACTATACAAAATCACATTGGCAAAATAATATTATATCATAATGGGGACATATAAAAATTAATTAGAATCCGAATCCTGTGCGATACGTTTTCTAACATTGAGTCGAGGTTTCTTACTCCTTCTTCTAAATGTTTCTTCCAGTTGATAATCGTTGTCATCGGAACTATGACCATTTAAATTAATGCTAATAGAATTATTAGAACGAGCAAGGTGACTTTTTGTGTTGCGTAGCATGTAACCACTACCACTGGAACACTGGCCACTTTTTAAGCTACTTTCATGTGACATCGTTGTCTCGTTAGAAGAACGAATTTTTTTTGGAGGCGCATAATCACAATCACTACTATCTTCAGTACTATCCTCATTAAATAAATACAAACAAGGATCCACATCATTATAATTATTTAAATTTTGGCACAGCACGTTTGATGAATCCGACACAGAATTATTGTGATCGTTTCTCGTATACTCATTTCTTATTGCAACCACGTTTCCATTTGAATTGCTACTCGGCATGAACAAATTATCTAAACATAAATCGTGTGTACCGTTTAACGGCGTAGGTAAAATGTTGACTAAATTCTCCTCTTCAGAGTTACTCCTGCTTTCCAAACAACCGCCATTCAATGAAACATCTTCGTCCGAGTCCTGTTCTACCACCCTAAAAACTGAACCACTCGACGAGGTAATACCTGTACTTGTACTAGGTGCATCCATAAAACAATTTGAAATGTTGTATACAGAATCGGAACTACGACTCAATTTGCTTTTCCTACGTCTCGTATCAGATCTAAGCAAGCGTAATTTGTGTTTAACACTTTCGTCGTTAGAATGAGGCACCGAATCTGTCAGAGATTCGTACTTTCCGCCAGATTTTTTCGTTACACCGTTGCTTTTGTAATGTTTACTATTTGATTCCACGCTTTTTGATTTCTTAGGTTTTTTATATTTATGATTTCTGCAACAATAAGATAATAATTTATTACAAACATTTCTTACAATGTTAAAAGCATACTTATGTGCATACGTGGAAGACATACGAAGTGCCATTTTAGCCAATTGCTTTCTTTTTTGAGCAACCAATTGTGAAATTCGATTTAATTTTTGTTTCCTATTGACACTAGCACCGTTTTGGTTAAACATTCCATTGTGTAATTTTAGTGGCGACATTGATACCTGCAAATTTGAAAGTGAGCGAAGAAAATATTAGAAAACAAAATAATCAATACTTTCTCTACATCTGTATCACTATTACTGTCGCAATCACTGTTTCGTGGAGTAGTCTTCCAATTTTCAAGTTCTGCTTGTATTAAGGTATCAAAAAATGCCATCATTTTACAATCCTCTTGTACCGACTGATCACTATAATCGTGCGATATTCTCTAAACAAATTAAATGAGTAAACCTCGTTAAAGACTTAAAGAGACTCTCTGTCCCAAAAATTTACTGCTTTATTTAAAATGGAAAGATAAGGTTTTCAAAAATATAAGTTTTTAAAAATTCTCTTTAAGTGGAAGGCATACAGGTCACCCCTGTAGACTAAAGAAAAATTTGATATAGAGGTACGATTTAATAAATTATCAAAGAAGCAAGGCATACAAGACTTCGGATTGAAAATTTGTTACAAAAATTAATAAAATCGTTGGTCTTGGTAATTAATGTATAATACAAATTTTGCATAAATCATGGGCGAGTGATAGATACGTGTTTCTGTCTAAATGGACGTCATCAGTACCGCATACACATTGAAGACACTTCAATTAGAAAATTGTTAATTTTGTTATTTAAACTATTAATTATATTCAAATAAAATAATATCTAAGCACAAATATTGTAGCATAACAGATTTTGAGATCGTTAAATATTTTATTGACATTTAATTTTATTCAACTTTTATTTAACAATTTTATTTAAACATTTGTGTAATTTTTCACCTTGAAACGATAAGTGCCTTTAAATTCGAAATAGACTCATCAGTTCCTGAAAGAGTAAGAATTTGACTACATCTATGCTGAGTTTCGTTGAACGTCTAATTTTTTCTCCTAAATGGCCAAAATCGAGTTATTTTTACTGTACTAACAGGGCCCTGCAATTGTAGCTATTTCTGGTAAAAAAAAATGCATTAATAGCATAATTAGGTTGTGAATTTCGAGATTTGAAGCTCGTGGCTCTCCTTCTCCCTAAAGGAGTAAAAAATCGTTGAAAAAGAATATGAAAGATTACAAATTTTTACGATTTAGATAAATCACAAAATGCAGGAATATTTGGTAAGTTTTGGTGCTTCTTGCTAGTATTTTATTAAAATAAATACAAATTTGACCCTTAAGCCATAGTACTTAATACTTGTCGAGAATTCAGACATAAAGCAGTCAATTTTTGATATCGTGAGCCCCTCGAAAAAATGTAACTTACATTATTGGTCACATAAATGTAATCATCTTGTGAATAGATAGACCTAGGAGGTTCAGAATGTTCTTTTAATAACGATCCTTGCCAATGACCCAGTGGTAACGCACTCCATAACTATTACAAACACAAAAATTAATTCAGATTGTTTATAAATCGACGTTTGTTCAATTTACTCACCTTCACCATTTTTTCAACACCAGATGAAGCGATTAAATTGTTGTGTTTATTATATCTCACTTGATTAACTATAGATCTGTGACCTTTGAGAGCAAGATGATTAATCCCCCATATTGCTGTCGAAAACAAAACAATTAGAATACATTCAAATAATTTTTCATAAAACTACTTACAGTCAGTCTTAGGAACTTGCCACATGTAAAGATTAAAATCGTCCGATCCGCTCAAAACATATTCGTCATTATCGCCAGCAAAACAACAAGTTTTCATAGTACACGAATTAAAATAATGGGGATGATAAAATTGACATATCGCATCTTCGTTTTGAATCCCAAACAATACGGGTGGAAGACGCCGACGTAAAGCTAATAAATGTGTGCCGTTCGAATTAAAGCAAACGCTTATTCCGCTAACCTCTTTGGCTTTCGAATTATAATGTATAAGTGATCTATCAAAAATATATTTTTTGTTGGAAAAATTCTAATTTTTTAACTTACTCTTTAGGTTTTCTGCAATCCCACAATGCAATACCTTCTTTTGCATTGGCAGTTGCTAACAAACGAGAATTCAGTGGGTTGAACATCACAGAATGAAATCCACCTTTGTGCTTCGCAATACAATTACGTTCTGAAATAAAGTGATCCAATGGTTACTAACGAAATTTTTTTTCATCTTTCAATTTTCTAACTAATATTACCTGCATTTGTAGATTCTCGAATATCTACAAGAAGAATTCGGCCATCTTCTCCTGCCGTAGCAATGATATGATTGTTTTGTGGACTTACACTTAAACCATAAACAGGTTGCTTGTGCATAAACTTAGAAATCATACCACCACTGCAGAATTAATAGATAAATAATTGATCAATTTTTTTAATAATCAAAATACGCTAAACTTACGTTTTTAAGTCGTGAACAATGAGTTGATCATCATTTCCTCCGGAAAATATTTTCGAATTTATGGAATCAAATGCCAAACAAAATACATTACTAATATGTTCCGTCTGCATTGGAATGGGACTTCTGTGTTTTATAATAGCTTCGGGAAGCGACCATAATAAAACTCTTCTATCGTCACCACCTGCATTGAAACAAAAATTATAAATGTTACGAAGTAAATTTATCTACTAAAACATTGTAGTTTTACATATTATTATAATAACTGAAATGCCAAGGTTGTGCGGCCTATATGCCGCACTTAGAAAAAATAAGTAGACTAATCAAATGATTCGTTTAATGTTTATAAGTTTAAGTATAATTCTCAAAATTACGATCAATTCAATCATAGTTTGTGAAATGATATTTAGGGGTAGAAGATGTCCAACCAAATATTATTATTATACTTTGAAATGTATTTATTAGTTCTAGCTAGAAAGTGTGCTTACAATAATATAACAATGTCTTTATATAGTAATCCGTTAGGTTTGGTTGGTACCAATCTACGATGTAGTATATTGGACACCCTGTATCACAACATCTCCCTTTTTAACTAACCTAACCTAATTACAATAACAATAATTAAAAATAGTAACTAATCTTCTGAAAATGTGAATCTTCTTGGTTTAATAATTCTTCTTCCATATCTTGATGCTGGTTGATCCGGATTAGTTTCATTCGTTAATTTGTTGTTGTCTAGTTCTGTCGTCGTACTTGTTTGACTTGACCTGTCTTGATTTCTACTTCTGTTTTGCATTACGATTTCCTCGTTTTCTTCATCATTATTTTTTCCTTAGTTTTTAGTATATGTTCTCTATTTCTTCTAAATATTTTTCCTTCTGGCGTTTCTATAACGAATGATCTTGGGTTGATTTCTTCCTTAATCTTGCCTGGAATCCATTTTTCTGCTGGATTTTTTAAATCTTATTATTTCATTTTTTTCTACCTTTTCCAATGGTCGTGCCCCTTGATCGTAATATTCTTTCATTCTATCGTTTCTATTCTTCTTTATTTGTGTATATCTTTTCGTGTTTATTAATTTAGGGTGTAAATTGTCCTTGATGCTTGGTATCTTTGAACGTAAAGTTCTAGACATAAGCAATTCTGCAGGAGATTCTAGTTCTCCTTTTCTTGTCGATCTGTATTGTAAAAGCGCGATATATTTGTCTGTATTTGTTTCATCACATTTTGCAAATAGTTTCTTAATAGTACCAATTGTTCGCTCCACCAGACCATTTGATTTTGGATAATTTGGGCTAGATGTTTCTATCTCAATGTCCCATTCTTCACAAAACTTACGATATTCCGTTGAGTTAAACGGAGGTCCATTGTCAGACATTGCTTTTGCGGAATTCCATGTCTTGCAAATATACATTTTAGATTTATAATTATTGTTTCCGCTGTATAGCTTTTTAACGTGACTAGTTCCACAAATTGAGAATAATAATCTACCACTATCAAATATGTCTGTTTGTTGTATTGGAATAAATCAATGCCCACCTTTTCCCATGGCAGCAATGGTATTTCGTGTGGTTTTAGTGGTTGTTTCTGATTATTTTTCCTATGTCTCAAGCATGCTTCACATTTAATTACAAGCTCTTCTATATCATTGTTAATTGATGGCCAATACACTGTTCTTCTTGCATTATTTTTACATTTATCCATGCCCATGTGGCCTTCGTGAATTGTTTGTAATATACTTTTTCTCATTTCTATTGGTATTCTTATTCTATTGTTTTTAAAAAGAACTCCATCAATAACAAGGATTTCGTTTTGTATTTTAAAATAATTTTTTGCTTCGACGTTTACCAATTTTTTATGATCTGGCCATCCTTTTCATTGTATGACATTACTAGCTGTAAAACTTCATCATTCCTTGTAGCTTCTTTGATTTCTTGTAATTTCTTTTCTGATACAGCCAGGTTTTTTATTAATACATTTACGTGTATATTTGTTTGTTTTTCAATCTCCTTTAGTTCAGTCCTATCATCTACAATTGCAGCTCTTGATAATGTATCCGCAACATACATCTCGGTCCCTTTCTTATAAATTACTTCAAGATCATATTTTTGAACTTCTAGCATGAGTCGTTGTAACCTTGCTGGTACATCATATAGATTTCGTTTGAACAACGGTATTAATGGCTTGTGATCTGTTTCCACTGTAATTCTTTGACCGTAAATGTACTGGTGAAATCGTTTGCAACCATACACTATAGCTAGCAATTCTTTTTCTATTTGTGCATAGTTTTGTTGACTTATACTTAGTGTGCTAGATGCGTATGCAATCGGACCTGTCTCATGAAGAATTACTGCACCTACAGCATCTTTTGATGAATCAACCGACATCGTGATTTTCTTTTTGTTATCGAAATAGCTTAACAAAGGTGCTTTTGCAATTAATTCCTTTAATTTATCGAATTCTTGTTGATGTTCGTTTTCCCATTGCCATACCACTTGGTTTTTAAAGATTTCGTAGACAACTTGTTTGTAGGGACATATTTTTACAAACGCACTTAAGTAAGTCACCATTCCTAAGAATCTTTGAGGTCTTTTACTTTAACAGGCTTCGGCATTTCCAATATTGCCTTAATTTTTCATTGTCCGGTACCACGCCTTTCTTACTAAATTGATGTCCTAAAACTTGACAGTACTTTGGCCAATTTTACATTTTCTCTGTTAAATTTTAATCCAATATTACTTGCACGCTCCAATACTAATTTTAGGGTTTCATTGTGTTCTTGCATGGTCTTTGCATGGATCAAGAAATCATCAATATAGATTATCACATTTTCTATGTCTTGAAAACATTCCACCATTTTTCTGTGAAATTTTTCTGGTGAAACACTGAACCGTATGGTAATCGTAGAAACCGATATCATCCATAGGGCGTTCCAAACGTACATAATTTCGAACTTTCTTCTTTTAGTGTTATCTTACAAAATCCTTTACTCGCATCCATTGTAGTAAATACTTTAGCATCTGTTAGATGGGCTTTAATTTTTTCTATCCTTGGTAATTGGTAGTGGGCTCGTTTTAAAGCCTGGTTTAGTTTTCTTAGATCTAGACAAATTCAAAGTTCACCTGATGGTTTGTTTACTAATACTAATGAATTGGCCCATTCAGTTGGTTCGGTTACCTTTTTTATTACTTTTCCATATTTTCTAGTTCTTTCTTTAATTTGTTCATTAGCTTAAACGGCACTCTTCTTAGTGAATCTATATGTGGTTTTATTCCTTCTTTTAGTTTGAGGTTCATTGTTCCAGGAAGCGACCCTAATCTTTCAAATAAATATTTATATTTATTTATATCCACAGTTTCCCTTTGGTTAAATAAGTTTTTCTGGTTTCCTTTATTCTTTCAACGGATTGTGCATTTATTACTCGTCTTTGTTAATTTCTCTATTCGTTTAATGAGTTTTAATTCTTGGCAGGTTGGTAGACCTATTACCCCGTGACACTTTGTTTATCACATAAAATTCAATTTCCTTTAGTATGTTCCTGATTCGACATGATATTTGACACGTACCCATTATTTTCATTTTCTGACCACTGAATGTAGATACAATAGCCATACTTTTCGTAATTTTCTTTGGATCCAATCCCAACCTATAATAATCGTCACATGGTAACACGTTTACTTGTGCCCCGGTATCTAGCTGGCACTTGAAATCTCTCTCGTTTATTTTTAAATCGATCATCCATTTATCAGCATACTTTATGTTGTTTACCTCTAAATATGAAATATAAAAATCATCGTTTTCGTCTTTGTCCGTTTCTTTTATGTAATTAACTTTCCTTCCATAAAAGCACTTTTTGGCAAAATGATTTAATTTTCCACATTGCGTGCACGTTTTACCCTGTGCTGGACAATTATTATATTGATGCCTTGATCCACACTTCCTGCACTCTTGTTCTCCATTTTTATTCCTATATCTTTGAGGCCATTGTTCTTTTCTAGTTGGTTGTTTGTTTATTTTGCTACCATTTGTTCTTCACAAAAAGTTTTCTCGAGATTTCTTGTATTCTCCATTGATTTTGCTGTTTCTATTGCTTTTGATAGATCAAATATCTTTCCACCATCTAATAATCTTTGTCTTATACTTGTATTGTCTTGATGTAACCCGCAAATAAAAATGCTTTTTACTATACTTTCGCGTAAATTTTCTAATTCACAAGTTAAACTCAAGTTGATAAGATCCGTAACGTAACCATCAATTGATTCTCCAGTTTTCTGCCGTCTAATAAAAAAATTGTGTCTCTCAATTTCTAAATTTTTCTTAGGCATAAAATGATCGGAAAATTTTTGTACTAGATCTTCATATTTAATATCTTTGATTTTTATGTTAAAGCTTCTGAAGATATGCATTATTTCTGAGCCGAGATGATGCAGTAAAATTGCATTCTTTTTCAAATCTGACTCACTTTCATCTTTACCTGTTGCAATTAGGTATATTTCAAATTCTTCGATCCAGTTATTCCAAACGTCTGCCATATTGCTTTGCGTAATTTTGATGGGTGATATGCCACTTTTAATCATCGCCTTGTTAACTTCCATTTTTAATTGAAGCTTTGTTTCTTCTTTTATTGTTGCTTGAATTTCTTCTGACACTTCTGACACCATATTATACTTTGAAATGTATTTATTAGTTCTAGCTAGAAAGTGTGCTTACAATAATATAACAATGTCTTTATATAGTAATTCGTTAGGTTTGGTTGGTACCAATCTACGATGTAGTATATTGGACACCCTGTATCACAACAATTATAATTTATTGAACAAAATATTTCTCGGAAGTAACCTCCATTCGCAATTTTATCTGTTAGTACATAAATAATTTCATATCTTATCAACAATAAACCTCAAGGTGCATGATTTATGATGCATATTCTAAAATAACGCATGAAATATTCAATGTAAGTAATCAAAATTATCAACAAAACTAAATTGAATGTAAATAATTTGTGTACAATGAAAGTACCTTGTAATTTCTGACAACTTTTTTTATTTGGTTCTACGTAGCAGATTATAATAGCAAGGTAGTCTCACTGTTACAGCTAACTTGAAATATTATTGGAATCAATACTACTCTCGACATTTTATATTGGAAACTTGAAACTAAGAGATTTAAAAAGTATTTTGTGCGAATATTGCATAATATCGAACCAACACAAAACAAATTAATTTTAATATTTTCAAACCAGACCTTGTAATGCATAATCAAATTGAAACGATCATCGGATATTATCACTTTCAGGCAATTATATTGGTAGTAATGAAATGATATCAATTATTCAGAATTTTTATTTACAATATAAATACTGTATACTACAACCGGATTTTATTGCATAATATGCATTTATAGAATTTAAAAATGTAAATAACTAATAAACGCTTGTTTACTCATTTTTATACCATTAATATAAACAAATAAAAATTAATATGTTTGAAATTATCAGTAGTATGGGTCATTTCATGATTAATTGATAAGACTTTAAACCAGACCAAGTACTCATACTTAATAGATATTTTTGTTCACTAGGTATAACTTATTAATATGTACATACATACAAATAATAATATTACCACATGAATTTATATTTACTATTAGTAAACATTAATTATTCACAGCCTCGAAAAAAATTAAGACGATTTGTTAATAATAGCTTCGCGAAGCATAAAATATTATTCAACACTGTGAATAATGATATCCATCATTGTCAATAAGAATAGAAAAACAAAATTATCGAGTTGGGGAGATGAAAATCTATACAACCTTGTCTAAATTGGAAGGGTTGGAAACTTAAACTACCTATACTTTGACAAGATGGTACGACAAGTCGCAGAGTGTAGGAAACAATTGATTTATTGTGGTTGAAGTTTCATAATCGTGTTGTTTTCAAGAGTTTATTTCGGTTTGAATGGGATCATTTTGATTGGCTGCTTTATAATATTTTTACTTACTACCCAATTTCGAAATAGTATGAGCTCGACACCTTGGACTCTAAAAAGATGAAAACATGTTGAAAAATATTTGAAGTATTTCAGATTTCAAAAGGCGAAGAACATGGTATAAAACAACTACGTCAAAAAAGTAAATAATGTTTTTGAAAAAGTGACCACTCCAGGGCCTAAGAGTGACCCATAATTTATTATTGATTCATATTGCATGTTTACCAAAAGAATTATTTTTGTCTAAATTACTATACCGAGTACAGGGGTCGGCACTCGAAGTGTTACCAATTAAAAATGCTGTAAATTTGTCAATTTTGATTTTTTATTATTTAAAAACTTCAGTAGGTATATCGTAAAAACATTTCAAATTAAAAAAAATGTTATTGTTCGATGTAGCCACCTTTATCGCGGATAATGGCATCGAATGTGTCCGAGAAAGCTTCACACGAATTTAGTCTGATGGTATTTGTATTTTGTCCCATTCTAGGCGAAGAGCAATCTTTAAGGCGTCGACCGTCTCATATTTTTTAGTTGATACTTTGGTCTCCAGAATGGACTATATGGAAAAATTCATTTTAAGATAACTCAAGATAACAAAGCATTGTTTAAAGTCTTTTGATTTGCACCGTAACCATACGCGATCGTTTTGTTTGTTTACATATTGCTGAACTGTAAAAATGTTTTCATCGGAAAAGATCAAATTTTCAAGCTCACCACCAACGTGCAAGTGATTTAACACGTTTCCTCTTGCTAGGCAAACTGCCTTTTGTGCAGGTGCTAAATATTGCACTTTTTAAGTAAACAATATAACAGACTGACGCATGTCAAAACATGAGCGCGCTGTCACTAGCCGTTTGGTCGCTACAGCAGTGTGAAGTTGGTACAACTTCGAGCGCCGACCCCGTACATAGAAAATAATTTCCATTCAGTTACTGCCTTTTGGATAAGGCAGCAGAAAATATCATCGTAATCAGAAAAAAATCTGCAGTTAAGAATGTAAAAATTCAAAATGGCGACCATAAAAAACCAAAGTTGATCACTGTTTCTTCGCTATGTTAGATCTCTTGGTAAATGTAATGGCGTAAATTACATTTCTGGTTAACACGCGTTGTTACAATTTTGAAATAATATATTTGCAAGATAAAAATAATAGCAATAAAGTATAATATGAACTTATATGCTCGTTTACCTTTTATCATTTAAAAGTGTTGCTGCCTGAAGGCCGCACATAAAAAATTAATTTTGAATCTATTCCATATTATCTGCGTTAGATGGAATTTTACAAAATAGTAAAAATAATGCAAATTCTGATTTATTAAACCTAACCTAAAAGAATTATCATAGATCTAGATAGAAAATGCCTTTCTCCTAAAAAAGAACGTTTGCTATTATTTTCAGTCATTATAATTTATCATTTTATTTTATATAAAAATCTGTTTTCTCAGACACTAATTTGGCTGGCGTTTATAATCAATTTTAATTCATAGGCACCTTCATGCCCATTTCTTCACTCATAGTTATCTTCAAGTTAGCGAACTTCAGGTTAAATTGACGAAATAACCAATCAGATGATTGATTTATTTGTTTTGTTGTCGCCTGATTGGTTATTTCGTTAATTTAACCTAAAGTTCGCTAACTTGCAGATAACTATGAGTGAAGAAATCGGGCATAAGTGGCGTATTTAAAAAATGCCTATGGAAGGGGCAAACCTGATTATTTAATAGAATCTCGTTAATCCATTCGTGCTCGTCAGTAGTAAAAATCATTAAAGAGTAACGACAAATTCCAAAAATCAAAAAATTAAAGAAATTCAAAATTTATCTCAAACTTATTTAAAATTTAAAACTGCGTAATAAACATTATTTTTATCGTGGAGAGCTTCAGAGATATGATCCGGGTCATCCTTTGGGGGCAATTTCCCCCTTGCTCGCCCTAAATACGCCACTGGGAACATTGTAAACGCGTAATGCATACTCACGTTTTGTGGCAACGATTTTATTATATCAACTATTTTTTGCAAAATTATTTCGTTCTATAAATAACACAAACAGCAGTAATAATTGATCGACTATTACAACATAATAATATACTGTATTCTTAGTTTATGTATTTTGACGCCATTTTTCAGCACGTCAATTATTGATCAAAACATTTGCTTAGTTATGAAGGTAATATGCTAATAAACTTATTTGTCTGTTCGCGAAATTTTATGTTATGCAGTTGCCACTCGACCTTGCCGTTCATGATAAGCATATTATAGCAGGCTAGCTTCCATCATCCCTGCCTATCGCCTTAAAAAATTTTAAGATTAATCATGACCAGGTTATGTTGAATTTAAATTTTTAAATATGTACATATTTTATTTAAAACTACAGTTTGGTTATAAACCAGCAATGTGGCATAAGCAGATATATTGCTGTGATCTCAATTCCAACGTCAATCTATGGACTAATGAGAAGGCAATGGTTTCGGCAATCGTAAATCGCCTCATAAGTCATCTCGAGTTCGGACAAGTTGTTAACTCACGTTCGCTAAGGAATACTGCAATTGAAGAAGAGATATAAGTACAACCTACTGAAGCGTAGCGTAGCGCAGCTTTTTCGATGTCGATTCAATTGCAAAAATGTTTTATGGAAATTTCAAGCTATTACTTGACCGATCAATATGAAAATCAGCACACATGGAGCCACAGCACTGTTCCAGGTCGTGAAGCTCGGTTTTTGAAATTCAACTTGGAACTTTGATATCGATGTAAAAGAGTATTAAACTAATGGGTATATGGTATGGTATTCGTATTGTTTTTTTGGCATTGGAAATACTGCAAAAATGGTAGTAAGAGATGCGACAAGATTTAAACATTTTTTTTACTAATATAACCTAAACAGCACATTTTACCACACTAATGCGGTAAAATGTCACTTTACAGTCCTAGTTCTGTAAAACACTGATTTATGACAGAAAACCCATACACGAAAACAGGCAACCGTCTACTTTCGGCGGAACGAATGTTTTTTCTATTTCCACTTTTTTCATATAGACAAATTTATTATAAATAACAACCATTTTCATTTTACAAGCAATAATTAAAATTTTATGTCCCGCGAGCGTAGCTGAGGGCGACAATGACGTCGAGGTCATCGTTCGTGATTTCAACTGTAGATAATTCTCCCTACTTATTGTTGCGCCTATTGCCTACCTAGAATACCAGATGGGAGCCCGGTTGCAAATCAGCTGTTTTTGACAAATGTATAATTGCATACGTAACAAAAAATGTAAATGAGAAGTAAAGTGAGAAGCTTTCAGATTCTCTATCTATGCTAGCAGAGTCTTGGGAGGTATAATGTACATAGTAGGTAAATGGCTGCGAAAACTTTATAAATACATATAGGTATCAAAATTTCTATAAAATCATAGAGCGATTCATCCATATAATTAAACAAACTCAAAACTTTTTTTTTATTTATAAATTATTTTTACACCTCAAGGTGAGAACGCGTTTTGGTTTATAGCAACTGTTCTTCTCAAAATTGAACTTGAAATTTGATAAGAAAATTACAAATATGGTCATGATTGTATTCATTCGAACCGGCCCCTTTTAATCTGCCATAAAAAATCAAAATAAAATTTGTCGTGAGAAAATTGAAACTTAAAACTGAAGTTGTTTACTAAAGAAAAATTAACGTATTAACTGCGTGACCAGCCTAAAGGACGTATAAAAATTAAAGAACATGAAACTTTGTCCTACTCTGTATACTTTAAAATAATCAGAAAAATGTAGCACACACAGTGCTATATTAAAAATACTTGTAAACATAAGGCAAGTCCTACACAATTACAATAATTGATAAAAAAAATTAACCACTTACCCGAAACCAATAATTCACCTTCTGCAGAAAATTCAATTGCATTAACACACCCATAATGGGCATTTAGATCTTTCCGAAATAAATTTCTGGCCCTTGCGAATCTTTCTTTAAATAATTTACGTTTTAAATCAGCACCATCATTAAATTGTCTATTGATAATATAACCGAGTGGATTCATAGGCGAAATTCTCGACATCATGACAAAATCATAAAATCAACAGTATTAATTATACACTAAAAATCTTTGCCCGAATAAATGGTAAACGTCAAGACACTTTCTATGACATGATCAGCTGTGTAGACTTCATACAAATACGTACAGGATGTTGTTCATTGGATATTATCACTCCCTACCACATCAAAACCAATATCGACGTGATTTTCTTTGGTCTTCCATTTTTTTTTATTCCACAGCCGCACACTAAAATTCTACCATCACATATTTAATTTAAATAATAATTTATAACAAATGAACGACATAAATAAGAGTATCATAACCAAATAAAAATTTTAAACTGAGCGGTAAATTTAAACTTTTATTTGAATTTAAATTGACAAGCGAAATTACATTTGAATTTTAGCTAAAACAAGAATTATACCTTTGTACCAATATTTTTTGAAGAAAATTCGTAACGTAAATTCAATAAACTTGACAAATTCAAGTAAAAATTGTTTTCAAAGTAATTTTAGAAATACAAGGTGGAAAACGCGGAAAAACATTTCTGAACCACTTTATTTGAAATTTCTTTTTAAATAATCCATATTATTATTTTTTAATATCCAATTTAGATTTCAATTCAGTGGTTTTATTGCTATAAGCAATTCAAAAACGATTTTTTCCTGGAGAAACAAATTCACTAATAATCTTACATTTTGCGTTTTACTAAATCCCCAACGGCAACTGCGTTGATGATGGTGATCGCTTTCAGGGAGCTACGCTGTGAGCAGTTTGTGATGCTGGGGAATTTTTATGTTCCCTAGAGAGAGCAATACTGGTAAGTAATTGGAAGTAATCTCGTTGGTTGTAATCGGTTGATGTTGAAGCCAGAAATCCTTGAGGAGTTTGGTCTTTTTCTCTTCGCCATTTCGAATTGGACTTCGAGAGGAATTAAGATTGGCATAATGGCTGGGGCAGGGATTGGGTGGGCCATCAGCTGAGGATGGGAGTATCGAAGTGTTAAGGGTGGCCTTCAGTATTTTCATTACTTGAGCTCAAACTCAAAGATACAGGATTCGCAGAAAAAAAAAAAAAAAACTTGAAATTTTTTAACATTTTACCTCATAATTTAATTCATAAATCGAAATTTGTTCATCCTAGACAATAGGAGGTTATAACTTAATTTGTAGATAAGCGAGTGATCTTTAAAAAAAGTTCTAATCTATTAAGTCTAAAAAATCAATAATTTCGGAGCTATGACAGTTTGAAATCATACATTCAAAAAATTGCTTTAAAAAGGTCCCCCAAGGGTTTGGACTTGGGCAAAAATTTTATTTGAAAATTTGTCTTATTGTTAGAAAAGTGTTCTTTATCACCACCTCAAAGGTTCTCCACGGTCACGGGGACACCCTGTATAAATAAATAACATTTAAAAAAGTTTTGTAAATAAAAAGAGGAACCCCCCAAAAAAATTAATTAAAAAAAGGTTTTTGACAAGTGCCCCATCGAAAAGCGATCATGGCTTCGGTCCTGAACTGTGGTGTTAAAAATGATGTAATACTTAAAAACGCCACCAGGCGAGTCGGTACCATACTCCATTTGTTTTAAGAAGGGATATCAAACGTCCTTACGTTATTTCTTATCTGAGGTTCGCAAAAATTTTCTTGGTTTTGTAGATGGCGCTCAGTGCGTCAAATTCACGTAATTTCGTAATTTTGTATTTGTGATATCGTGGTTTAAAACTTGTCGATGTTATCTACTTCTAATTCATAAAAAAATTGCGAAAAGATGGCGCTGTTGTTATACATATAATTAAACTTTTCTGTGTTTATAACCAACAAATTTATTTTATCATTTTATAAGCATTAATTTGTTTGTGTTATAAAATTTTATTCCATTATATATGTAATATAAATATATAACATACAGGTAAGTTTTTATATGTTGTATGTATAATTAGCCTATTAATTTTGAAACCATTTTTATATTGTAATATTGCAATATGGGCAATGGAACAAAAAATACTGGCAAAAAAACCAAACGAAGTAAAGCCTCCAAGGCAAATAAGCGTATGTGGAAGTTAAGAAAGCTAATAATGAAATCTGGGGAAAACAAACTTTTTGAAGATGTTAACAATAGTACGACTGAAAATATTTATCGCCAAGATCGTAACATTGAAATTGTACAACCGGAGAGGTAAATTGTATTTTTATTATTAAGATAATTTAAAATAATGTAATATTTTTTAGTAATTTTTTATCGAATTCATGCAATTTAGAACATGCAAAATTAACATCAGAGGTAGAGAGTGAAATTGATAGGTATGTAAATTAATAAATTTATACAGTGACATAGTTAAGTGCACGATAATAGATTTTTATTTATTAATAAGTTGAAATTATTATTTTGGGTAGTGTTGACAGTTTTGAATAAAAACTTTACATCGCTCTAAGATTCAAACTGGACTATAGATAAAATTATCTGCAATAATATTTGTGTTGTAAATCAAAATTTAATTTTAAAACCGATTGTAGATGTAATATTGTTTCGTTCTTATTAGAAATCCAAATTGGTGCTCAAGAACCTACCCAGCTGTGAAAACGAATAAATTAACATCCTTTCAACATAGTGGTATAATCTCGTCTCCAGAATGTCACAAGTAAGTAATTGATACCCGTTTGCACCGTTTTTTGACTTAAGTCAAACTTTTAAGTAATTTTGCCTGTTTGCATCGCACTACTTAAGAAAAACTGAAGTTTCAGAAAGTTGCACCGCTAACAAAAACGTTTGAACTATTTTAATATAACGGCAAAAAATTAATTATTTTGAATTAATAATATATTATGCTTATGACAAAACAATACTCGTATTCGTTCGTAAACAGGAACTCTAAAAATCTTAGAATTAAAATTTTTTAATTTTTGGTCTTAAGTCTTTACGAACGAATACGAGTATATTTTGATTTAATCATAATTTCTGATTTTTAGAATCATGGAGACACCTCTTTATTATGAAACTGTTCCGAATAAACCAAATGTAATTTCTGGAAATAGGGTAGTAGAATTAGGTTACGTTTTAGATTGGGCAATTCATTTGCAATACGAACATTCCAAAACATGCACCGGAGGAAAGTTATATGTACATAAAGAAATTAGAGCAAGTAAAGGTCTTAGCAGTTCCATACTTTTCAAATGTACACAATGTGATACGGTTATACAAAAGGAGACCGAGGATCCTAAAAAGAAATCGGAAATAAATTCTGGAGCCGTTTGGGGTACTATGGCTACCGGAAGTACATTTGGACACTTTGAAGAATTGTTTAGTTGCATGAATATTCCGTGCATGTCAGCTAAGATGTTTTATGATTTAGAAAAAGAGATTGGCGTTGTAAGTTAGTCATATTTAATTTAATTTTCACAATATTGATCTACGTAAATAATTACATAGGAATTTAGAAAATCTTTATGGCATTCCATGGAAGTGGCTGGAATCAAAGAACGAAATAATGCACTTGAAAAGGGCCATGTTTGTGCAGATGGTGTACCATGGATTACCGTTTATTTAGATGGTTCTTGGAGCAAACGCTCCTACGGCACAAACTATAATTCTTTATCGGGCATGGTAGGAATTATTGGGCGCCACACAAAGGAGGTATTATTTATAGCCGTAAGAAATAAGTTCTGTTGTATTTGTGCAAAATCTGAAAAGAACGGCTGTGAGCCCAAGAAACATGTCTGTCATAAAATTGGGACGGATCAGCATCTAGTATGGAAGCAGATATGGTTGTAGAAGGTTTCTCCCAAAGTGAAGAAATGCACAGTGTTAGATATTTACAGTTCATAGCTGATGGGGATTCTAGCGTTTTTTCAAAAATAAAGCAAAATGTAACATATGGTAATGATGTCAGAAAAATTGAGTGCACAAATCACGCACTGAAAAATTATGGAAAGCACTTAAGGACACTTAAAAATGACACAACAATTGCATTAAAAGGTAGAAAAATATTGAGCATTAAAAAAATTCAAGCTCTAACCAAACGAGCAAAATGTTCAATCTATGAACATTCGAAAAAAGAAAATCCTGATGCAAACCTTCTGAGGGAAGACTTAAGGCAGGGTTTACATCATGTTTTGGGGATCATGCAGAATGTCAACAGGGTACCTGTAATGATATTGGAAACCAAACCAATAATCAAATCCCCAGTTTGAAATCGACTTTTATTTACAATCACTTACAAGGTAATGTTATACTAATATTTTTTAAGATTTTTAAATAATATATTTATGTACTATCTTAGGAGTTTTAAATTTGTTATTGCGGAAAGCTCATTTACTTATTTCAAATGAGAATAATAACACAGCTGAACGGTTAATGAATATCGTCTCCAGATTTAATATGGGAAAAAGATTAAATTTGGTCCAAAGGGGATCATACGAGCGACGTGTTCATCTTGCAGGATTACGATTCAATAAAGCTTTTAATTGGCATCGCAGCCCATGGAAAAATTATACTGGAAATACTCCTGGCCAACATTTTTCCTTGTATATGGAAAAGCAAACTGCCAATAAAATCAAAAAAGCAAGAAAACGTTTATTCTCAGGTAATGAAACAGATAACCTTTCAAGGAAAAAAAGGAAAACAGCAGTTGAAAAAAATACTGATTATGGTGACCATGCAGAAATATTCGAAACTGAGGTGATGTCATCCCACATCCTGTACGATACAATTTTGCAGATATTGCAAAATAATTTTTATGTATTGTTCTGTGCTTCGTAGATTGGAGGTAGTCATTAAAAATAAAGGTCATTCTACAAAATATTAATTATAATAACTTTAAAATGATTTTAATAAATTTTTATACATTTTTACTAGTCTTTCTTAATTATGTGAACCCTTACAAATAAAGCTATTTATGCATACTTGCAGATTTTAGGGTAACTGTAATCAATTGTCCAATTGTTTACACAGTTTATATAGGGGTACTTCTTAAAGAAAGTACCTGTCAACATAAATTTTTTGTATTATTGATCTACACTAGTTTTTACTATACTACATGTTTTAATAAATATCCAAACACAGATACAACGACTTACTAAAAATAAAATTTTGTGATAATATAAAACAAAAGAATTTTGAAGAACATTACAAACATGGTTATTCACTTGACACGAAAGTCGAAAACACTGCACTTTTAGTGGGTCAGCAATTATTTTACTAATTACTTGACAATTTTTTGATCAACTTTAAGATTTTCTTAGTTAATTTTGTGTACAAATCGCTCCGTTTGACATCTTCTGGGTTATCGAAATAGCTGTGAAAACACAAAGAATTTAAAACGTGTAACTTCAAAACAAAAAGTATTATACTTACTACATATATTTAATTGGTGTTTCTATTTAAACTATAATGTATGTACAAAAGTCGGAGATAAATTGTAAACAAACATTGTTATCCATACTTCTACTTATATGTAAAACAAGAGAAAATTTCACTTCATCTCGGTTCTTGCATTTTGATTGTCAACACACAAATTAATTACATAAATTATTACAATTAATTATTAATTACACAACACATACATTTTTACAAAAATTGATTCTTTGAAATACAAAGTTATAGGTTACGAAATCAACAGATGACAGGTCGTATTCGACATACGTTATAAAATTACTAGGTACGTACGTACGTCGATGATGTATACGTAAATAGTGTCATCTCACGGTTGTTTCCTACAACTTAAATAACAGGGAGTTCAGAAATTTGGTTTACAAATAAACTTATTGTAAATATTTAGATCACAAAAAGATGGTTTTAAGCTATTCGGGACGTGCGATTCATCTGAAATTTTCAAATAAAATTTGAAATAGAGTGAAGCTCAAATCTAGTTAGTTTGGTTAATTTCTGTGAATTTTTTTTAAATTTTGATTATTTACAAGCTCGTAGTTTCGAAAGTATTCAATATTGAAAGCTTTAAAATATATCAAGCGTCAAGTTGATTATCGCTTATTAAAATGGCTATTTCAATTTATAAGAATTCTATCTTAGTAAAGTGAAAACGATCCTAGAAATTTGTATGTTTTTTGATTGTGTCGCCATCTGGCAGACCTCAAATAGATTTCATGACTCTTAAGAATAAATCTTGAGTTTTGAACTAAAATATAATCTTGAAACGTGATTGGTTGGTTTTCACAAATTTATTAATATTTTAGTTCAAATGTCACAAATTGGTGAAAACCAATCAATCACGTTTCAAGATTATATTTTAGTTCAAAAGTCAAGGTTTATTCTTAAAATAAATGGAAACTAAACAAATAAAATTTTTGTAAAATTTCACGAGCGACTACAAGCTTAGCTAACAATTTGAAATTTTGAGCAATTATACGGTCATAAAATCTTTATACAATCAATTACGGTTAATTGGGACATCGGACAGCTGCTTTGGGTTAAATTGGGCCAAATCTTGAAGAATAGAAACCAAATTCAGAAAATAATGCTGAATTACGTTGCTTATTTGCGACATGCAACAGTAAAAGTAGACTTAAATGTTTAAGAAAATTGATGAATTTTATAATCACAAAATGAAAAATGCAAAGTGATTTTTAAAATCTAACTTATCAGACGTAAACGAACAAGACGTTCGTTCTACCTTTGCCAATGACTGACCTGAAGTAAACAAATTTATTGTTGGGTACAACAATATTCTTTTTGAGAGAATAACGAGGGAAGTCCGTTATCTACATTAAATATTTCTGCCGAAATGCCGATTAAAAAAATAGGATAGTACTCTCGATGCATTTTTGCAAAATTAATTTTATTCTATTTTCAAAAATAACTATTTTCTCTTATTTACATGATATAAATAATATTATAATTTTTTTAAGTTCATTAAAATGTATGCAAACTTTGGGTCCCAAAAACTATTTGGGCCAAAATCTCTATGCCTGATGTGTCCCGATTAAATGGAATCGACTGTATTAAAGTAAATATTGTAAAACTAAATTAAAGTAGATGATGGGTATGTTCAAAATTTTACACTTCAGATTGGCTAATTATGACATTTGAAGGCCGAAGAAAATAGTTTCCAAATCATTCACCTGCTAGAATGTCAGGGAGATTAAAGAGCCGTCATAAGAACTAATCTAATTATTGGAGTGCAAATAAAAAAATTTATAGACCTTGGACAGTATCCAAATATTACAGTTAATACCACTAAGGTTAAAAAATCTTTTAAAAAATATTAACCGAGAGGAGGCTACTTTACTTACCTTAGTTACTTACGGGTATTACTTTAGCCTCCCCTCCCCCGTTTCAACATAAATTTATAAAAAATGTTGCGAGCTCTATTATTTTGTTGCTAACCGGTACTAGGTCTATAGATTCGGAAGCCAAATTTTTGAGCAAAAATATTAACGAAGGGGGTGGGACAAAGTAAGTGGTCACCTAAATAAATAGGTTTATTTAAAAAATTTAAAAATAGAGACAGTCATTGGCCCAGTTGTTAGCGCGATCAACTGCTAACATATGACGTCCAGTTTGAATCCGAGCAGAAGCTAACTTTGTGTGGCCGCTCTCCGTGCTTCGGAAATCCTTGGTGGTCCTTTCAAAAAGTGTTAGCAAAATCTTTGACCTATTAAATGCTCGAGTATCCTCTAGAGGGAACGGGTAAACGACTTAGGTTATCTCCTTGCATAAAAAAGGTTGAAATATACATAAAAATCAAAATTTTTATCTCAATCTAAGCCAGTTTTGTTTATAATGTTTAACATCTTCTGACACCTAACTTCCAATTTGTCCAACTCTTCTGTGATTTGTCACGTGATAAGTCAAGTTAAAAAAAGGCAAAGAAGGTATGAAGAGGTCTTAGTGTATAAAAGAACATCGTGGAGTTCAAAATTTAAATTTTTAGGAAAATTTTAGAGATTTTAGGTATAGAAATTGCGATGAAATTTATGGATTTATTAATAAAATGTTTTTGGGAACGTGCTTAGAGCTGGTAATAGCGGCGTTGACCCAAAAATTTGTATCAGAATCCCCAGTTAAAATTTCACTTCATTCGAGCTTTCCGTTGGGGAGAATTTTATAGAACGGCATACAAACTTTCCGTTTTAAATATTAACATTAATTTGAAAGAAAACTGTAATGGCAGTAGATCTAATATTTGGTGGGGAGAATTAAATTTGAAAATTTTGAAAAAAAGTTGAAACTTACACGAGATTCAAAAATAATCAATTAAAAATTAAAAAAATTTACAAACATTTTTTTCTTCCAGTTTCGTGTAATATTGGATGTATGTAGGATAGAATTAATAAATTAATCAAAATTTCAATTGTAATATTTTATTACATCAAATACGCTTCAAATGCAATTTAATAAAAAGAAATTTAATATTTAAATATGAAAAGTACAAATATAATAATTATTCTCCTTGGTTTAATATATTATTTAATATAAAATCTTATAAAATATAAAACATAAACTATGAAGACTTTTCTACCTTCTAAACTGGAGGTATTTTCAATAACCATGACTTAAAGGAAGACAGATAAGGCACTCTTAAAGTAAAAACAAAAATTTCAATAAAATGAACGGTAGTCCTTCCACTAGTTCAAAACATATTATAAATCGTCATTATTTTCAATAAGAAAGCACCTGACAAGACACAAAT
Source organism: Lycocerus yunnanus (assembly GCA_036346125.1). NCBI lineage: Eukaryota > Metazoa > Arthropoda > Insecta > Coleoptera > Cantharidae > Lycocerus > Lycocerus yunnanus. The sequence continues at coordinate 8,286,535 of JARFIX010000018.1, forward strand.
GGCAGTTTAATAAATGCTTATTAAAATATTATTATATTTCAAGCAACACCAATTGCAAAACGATTAATAAGTACATTATTATTAACAAAATTAAAAAACATGTTTACAATCAAATAATTAGATCATTGGGTACTTACAGGTAATATAATATTTTAAGGGCCATTTTTTCAATTTTGGTTAAATATATAATATATCTGGTTGGCTTTAACATTTAGATTTTTCCATGTCGAAAAAACTCCGACAGTTTAATGGAAATTAAATAAAAATTTATTAGAAAACGCTAAATTCAAATAAAAAATTTATCTTGCGTAATTCTACATTATTATTTGAATTTTACTCAGTGGTGCTGTGAAAACTTTATCGATGAGATTCTAATTTTATATTACATATTTTGACAAGCAGGTAAATCATTTTAACATTAATTTTAAGAAAAAAATCCAAAACGTAGAATTTAATATCAAACAATAGCATCGTGAATCTGTTACTGCATAGGTACCACTGGTTTAATTAACTAACCGAGGCTTAATTGGCCAAAATTGCATCGATTAAGTTAGTTTTGGTTAAGGCACTACTAATCAATTTCACAGATTAATCATTGGTTACTCTTAACCGAGGTTTAACCGGGTATTGAAAAAATTGCCCACATATTTTTTTCTTAAATTAGATAAAACATAAGAAAAACACTTTAAATTTTAATCCATACGGAATAGATACCACTAGGTGGTAAACTTATACAGTTTAAAGTGTTCTTCTTGTGTTTCTATAAAAATTGGTAAAAAATATAGTTAAGAAAAATATAACAATGGCTAGAGTAATTACACCAAATAAACCAAATGCAAGGCATGTTGATTTGCGATCGCCACGGCGTCCATATCCCAACTGAAAAAAAAATGTTTTCAAGTTAATTTCAGCTTTCACAAAATACCTTTAAACGCTTAATTACAAAGCGGTGAAGCTTATTTACAGAACTAGCAACAAAGAATTTAATTACAAACAGATGAACTTTCAAAAGTCATTCGAATAAGGAAGTTCATATAAATGCAGAAGTCAGAAAAGTCAAGGGGTCACGCCACTTTTGGAGGTTGAGATCAAATTTTTAAATTTTTTCAAGCCTTGCAAATTCTTTCTTCAGCTTTCATTGCCACTCCATGCCACAGACTAAAATTAGTCCCGGAACCAGCACCAAACCATTTTAATCTTTGGGTTTTGGGTAAATGTTTGTAGTGATAAAATAGAATGCTTTTTTTATTTCGTTTTTATCTCTCCAGAGTGGCGAAACCCTTAACCGAGAAACGTAAAAAATATAAGCCATAATTATTGCTTCACGTACAGTCTACCAAATGTAGGACTTCATTGTTTCAAAACATTTGCGGTGGTAATAACTCTATTAATTGTGCATTTCATTAGAAGGTAATGAAATATCAAATATGTACTTAATGCAAAATTAAAAAATTGATGTAAAAAATAAACGACAATATATATGTATGATACAGAAACAGAGATTATGATTAAATAACAAGAAAACACAAACTACACATAAAATTACCATAATTGACAACTAAGAAAATGGTTCTACTAGTAATATGTATAATAAAATCAAAAAGAATAATGAAATTAGGTAAATTAAAAAATTTCTTGGTTATATTAATTATTACTATAAAAGCTACAAAGGTTATTGACAAAACTATTTTTAACAAGAAGTGTGTAAATACAAACAAAAATAAAGCATAAGCAAGAGGTACTATAAAAATTAGCAAACAAGTTAAAAATTTAAACATGCCAGATCATAACTTGCATGATTTTTGACTTTATACCTGCAGATTTTCTCACTCTGTCATTTGACTTGAAACTCGGAAAAACACTATCAAGAAAACAACTAAAAATATCACGAATATAACGCCAAATATGGCCATTGCTATCAAGGCAATTTTTCTGTTTCCTGGTCCATAGCTTCCTCCATACTACAAAGAAATTTTAAATAAATAATTTTAAAAATATATCGATGCCTATCTCCAAAATATTCAAATTAATTATTAACTGTTTAAAACCATTTTTAATAAAAAATACTTCCAAACATAATTATCTACTCAGAAAAATGTATTTCATATCCCAGCAAATGCGATGTTTGTTGGAAAATTTAGTAAAAATTTAAAAAAATATTTGTAATAAGAAATATTAAAATTAGTAATTTGATGACGTACCACAAATTTATTTTTTCCCTCTCCAATAACAACATTATGTTACGACCCTTTGTTTTCAATAATAAATATATTAATTTTCATAAAGATTACTAAAATATCTTGCGAGACATTCAACATCTTTAAAGATACCAACATAGAAAGTTAGTTTATATAGTTTCATGAAATAACTGTGTGTTGTTGCAGTCAACAAGTATCACAAATTTGTGTTAATATGAAAAGTTTGAAACGGATAAATATATGCACAGGCAACGACCAGGAAAACCTTACACATCCATAAGATTGCAAGATGTGCTAGAACTTTTCCGAGAAAAAAATTCAAGAAAATCTCTCCAACCAATTAGAAATGACAATCTCCAAATACATTCCAAAATTGGTGAATGCCCTTAACAAAGGCGATCCTAATCGGAGAGTTAATTTTAAAAACAAACAATTAAACAAAATTCAAAAAATATTCAAGTTGTAATAATAATTATTACCTATGTAAACTATAAAAGTTATCGATAAAAATCTTTTTAGCAAGAAATGTGTGAATACAAATAAAAACAAAGCATATAAGCAAGAGAAACTAGAAAAATTAGTAAACAAATTAATAATTTAAACATGCCAGATTAAAACTTGCAGGATTTTTACTTTATACCTGTAGATTTTCTCAATGGTTCATGTGATTTGTAAATACGAAGAAAATTATCAATAATAATTCAAAAGATCACGAATGTTACGCCAACTATGACAAATGCAAGTTTTCTGTTTCCAGGTCCATAATATCTTCCTCCATACTATAAAGAAATTTAAATAAATAATTTTAAAAATATATTGACGCCTACCCTCAAAGAATTCAAATTAATTTTAAAAGTTTTTTAGAAATAGAAAACTTTTATCGGTAGGGGGGTGCAATAAATAACAATATCTGATAAGGAGGTGCAATTGTGGAATCGTAATTAGAAGTGTTTCCACTCTTCCACTCCCAAAAGGCCCACGCTTGCTGGCAATATTTAAATAAAATCATTGACCAGACCTCATCAGATCTTTTCACAGCTCAATATTAGATATGTGCTTATAGAATATATTTAATACATATCACAATCATATCCGTTGCATGTTATTCCTATATATTTTCACACTAAACCAAACACTAGAATATTTTATAAATAAAAGAAAAAATAAATAAATAAAGGGCAAACCAATTTGGAAATCATTTGAAAAGTTTTAGAATTTTAACCAGGTTTTCAGGTCTCCGGTCTCGAACTCAAATTTAGGGTTACACTAGAGGTTGTCTACCAATTTCTAAATTGTCCGTCTCTATTATTTTCATTTTTTAACACTCTACCAATAAATATATCGTTTAACTTCTAAAATCGGAGGTAACGACAAGAGTCTGAAAAGTTTAAATTACAAATACCAAGTAGAAAAAAAGCTTACCGATCGAGACCAAAATGGAGGTTGATATGTTCTTGGAGTTACATTAGCAACAGCAATATTGGAAGACTGTGGTTGTAAAAGTGGATCTTGTACATATACACCAGCTTGAGGTACACCTTGTGGTCCATATCCTGCAGGTGGTGCCGCATACCCACCTTGTGGTGCGTATCCACCTTGTGGTGGGTATCCACTTTGTGGGGCCCCATACCCACTTTGCGGTGCATATCCACTTTGTGGTGCACAGCTAGGTTGAGGGGGAATATTTTGTCCAGGAGGAGCGGTAGCAGCATTATACGATGGAGGATAACTCATATTTTCCACTGGTTTCTGAGTTAATAAATTACTAGCTTCAGTTTCGATCGATAGCAGTGATATCGACACGTCTCCTTGAATTCTTATGTGAGTTATGTTGTTGTATGGAGTTTGATGAGGAATTTCACAAAGATGTTTTCCACAAATTCCAATCTGAAATTGAAAAAAAATTTTTAATATAATCTTTTTTAAATCAGATCTAAGATTTTAGTTTTTCGGGTGATTCTTGATTGTTTAAATATTTGAATTCAAATTCTTCAATTAGTTACGAAGTAACCAATCATATCTCTGATTTTTTGTTTTGCTGCTGTCTGATTGGTTACTTCATTAATTTATCTAATAGATTAACTAATAAATATCTCTAGGTGATGAAATCGGGTCAAGTCAATAGAAATCTTTCGTTAGTTCAAACGGTTTTTAAAAGTCGATGATACAAGTCGTAAAGGTTAACTTTTTTAAATTTTACGATAGGTAAATATTTTTCAATATCTAAAAAAAAGGTCGACCTGTTTTGAAATTTACCTGTATACGGAAGCAAAAGAGATTAAAATAAATATAATTTCAAACGCAAAATGAGAGTACATTTTCAAATTCAAAACAAAATTATAAAATACTTTGGAATTTCTATGCTAAATTTTTTTTCATTTTTAAGCCATGGTGCAAGACTAAAGCCCCCAAAATCCCCCCTCTGTAGATCCGCTACTGGGCTAAATTAATAATAATCATTTCAATAAATCAAATTAATGTACAATTTAAAATGAAAGAAAATGGTTGAATTGTTTAAAATAACAATTGAATTTTTATATAAATAATAATTGAATTATTGAACTTAACAGCTGCATTTTTAGACAAAATAACTTTTTTCCAAAAACAATTGAATTGTTGACAAAACGGTAAAATTGAAGAAACAAATATAATTGCATTCTTTTGTTAATATTTAACGGATAATTATTAAACCCGAAATAATGGAATTATTGAACAAAACGGTTGAATTATTTAAAAACACAGTTAAATTGCAGAAGAAACAGTAGAATTGTTAAACATAATATAGAACTGTTAAAGCAAAAACAATTGAATTATAAATCAAAAATAATTGAATTGGTGAACCAACTATAAACATCACAGTTATTAAACAAAAAACTGAATTATTAAACAAAACAATTAAATTCTATTTATATTTAACAAATTAATTGTATTTGCGAGTAAAATAGTAGTTCTTTTTCATAAAACTATTGAATTGTTGAAGAAAATGGTTGAATTCTTAAACAATTGCATTGCTAAATTTAAAATAATTGAACTATTGTACAAACCAGTTGAATAATTATTTTAAACAAATCAGTTGAATTTATTACACAAAACAGCAGAATTATGGAAAATAACAGTTGAACTGTAGAATAAAATCAGTTAAATTGTCAAAGTAACAGTTGAACTGTTAAACATAACAATTGAATTGTTGAATCAGAAATAATTCAATAATTATTAAATCAAAAATAACTGAACTGTTGAACCAACTAGTTGAATTATTGAAAAAAAACAGCTGAATATAATTAAAGAAAACAGTTGAATTGTTGAAAAAAATGATTGAATTGTTATGCATATCAATTCAATTGTTAAACAAAAATAATTGAATTGTTGTATCAAACATAATTGGATTACTAAACCAAAAAATTAAATTATTAAACCGAAATTAGTGAATTATTGAGCAAAACAGTTGCATTTCTGGATAAAACAGTTGCATTGTTGAACCAAGAGCTACTGAATTATTAAATCAAGAACAATTAAATTATTAAACCAAATAGTAATTAAATTACTAAATAGTTTCAATTTTTGGATAGAGCAGTAGCATTTTTTCACAAAAAGTTGCGTTTTGCATAAACACGGAGACGTCCATTAATTATTATTACGCGAGATGTTTTTCTTTAAATTAAGATCCCCTCTACCCTTGGTGATGTGGTGGGACCTCCCCTCCGCACGTTATATTTACATTACAATTTTTATCACATCGGAAACCAGTAATTTTTTACAGTGAATCTGTTATACTAACTAATATAATTCTCTGAATTACAAAGTTGACGAGAGATTTTCATTGACCTCCCCCTTAAAATAAGATTTGGTAAGATTTTTCAGGACCCCCCATTTTTAGCTCATGTAATTAATGGACAACCAGCAGTATAGCGTAAAGTATACACCGACCGACTGGAAAGCGGGAGACCGCGGTTGAAGTCCTGATCGCGTCGGATAGGCTGCTGTGATCAAAGGTCAAAATGTCAATCTTTGGACTGTGAGGAAAGCAACGGGAAACCACCCCATTAATTATAATAAATGCTTACTAGGAAGTATAGCTCCAAATTTCCCGACTTTACCAGGTTTTGCAGATGAGAAAACCTAGGTATTATAGGCACTTCCTTTACGTATTATTAGTTGTATTTTAAAGCAAAGAAGTCACATATATCCGGGAAATCACACGAGCGCAAGTTAACATCGAAGCGGAATAGAAAAACATTCGCGGATTTTTAAAACAAAACGTAGTATAGTCAAACCTGTTTTTAAGCGATTTTCTTACGAAAAATTGTTTATGGGCGATGTTTTTATTTTTTGTGGGATATATCACAAAATTTCATCAAATGCATAATATGAACTTTTGGAGGTATCTCTTTATCCTGGTTTCGCGTAACCAAGCCCAAATGCTTGATAAATGAATATTTGTGGACTATAATTGCGTCGTTATATTGATTTGATGAAAATATTGTCACTTACCAGTGGCAGGTGGTCGGATCTTCTCCTTCCTTCGGATAAAGGAATCAAAGGAACGGAATGGTAGAAAAGCAAGAAACACACTGATAAGCACTATGATTAGAAATAAATTCACGATTATCCAGCGAGTGGGACACAAAATAACCCGGTGGTTAATTCTTAGTCTGCACGTTTCTTCGGATCTATCAACACACTGGTCTTTAAATTCGACCTTCGGTGCGCCCACACGATGCGCACCAGGAAAAAGACCAAACGGCGTTAACATATCCCTATCCCCCGCACAAAAACAGGTTTGGGTGTATTTAGCGCTTCATATCTCCTTTGCTTATTTGGTGTAGTGTAAGGATTTTGAGTTGATTCTTGCATGAATATGTTATAGAATTTTTTAAATAATATTGCTTGTAAAAACTCTTGTTTCAGAAAAAATTTTCTTTTTTAAAAAAATTTAATTTATTTGGTTCAGATGATAAAACTTAAGCTTGGAGAGTGTGGAAAACGCTCCGAAACAAAGAATTTACTTCCTACAATGAAAATCGGAAGCGGCGGGTTATTGATATGCGGTTGTATTCCATATAACGGCGGGAGGGGATTGGTTTTTATCGATGTAACAGTCGGCAGCTTGAAATATGCTGAGATACTATCAAATAATTTACCCCAATCCCTTTCTAAGTGCAATATAAATAATTTTAAATTTCAATAAGATGGTGCTAAATGTCATACATCCCAATTGCTAAATGTATTGAATTTCAAATAATTTGTTACTAATTAATATTTTAAATTGAAATAATGAGATTAAATAAAAAATAAATTTCGCCAAAACTCTTCTGAGAAAGAACTGGGCGCACCGATTTTACTTGCTCCAAGACGCTGAATATGTAGCTACGCCACTGTCTGCAGAACAATTACAGAGAAGATAAATCGGCAATTAATTACTCAAAGATGTTGCCAGCATCTTTTGAGAGAGACACGGTTAAAAATCTGAGGTGCATGGTCAGAGATCGAACCCACGACTACGGGATAGCAATCCAACACTCTGCTAGCCTACGACCGTGCTAAAATAATATAATAATATAATAAATAATACAATACATGCAGTACCTACATATATAAAAATTAAACCGTAGGTGCACTTTTACAATATATAAGTTGATTGTTCAAATAGATTGCGCGGTAATTAAGGTTGGATCATTGTGGCGCAACGATAATGATTGAGATTGCAATTTTTATTCAAAACAAACAATACAGAATATATCGATGCAAATTCCAAATGGTTACATTAATTTCAAACCAAATCTTTTATTTTCAATTTGTTCTGAATCCGATTTATACATATATCTTTTATAGTTTACTTTATACTAAATTGTAATTTGTTCTCATTAAAAGTTAAAATAGGCCATGATTAGATCGTGCTATAAAATTATGCCATCATACAATTTTTTATCTGAGAAAAATAAATCAAATTTTCATGGTGGAATATTTTTAGAGAATCTTTCAATGTAACAAAATGTTAAGCAGTAAATTAGTTTATTAGTTGATTAAATCGCTAAATAAATTTTCATTTTCAATAATAAACACTAGGACGTTATAAAAAGAATCCTCTTTGATAAAAATTGAAAATAAACAAAGCCAAAGCAAAAATTTAAATTTTGAGTTAGCACTTTAATTATAGAGATTGAGTGGGCAGACCTTGGTTCCCCCACCAATAATGGAAAATCGTGGTTTAAATATTGTCATTTACACTGTTCGTATTTGATCTTCTTTTGTGCAAATTGAAAAAAAAATGAAAAATGTGTTATATTTACTTTTGCCGATTTTAATTAGCAATTTCGGATTATGTATTAATTTAAGGGTAAATATTCTATTTTTAAATTTTGTCCTCATTACTTACTGACATTCCATTTCAAAAACGTCGAGCACGTTTCCTAAAAGCTTAAAATAGTTTTTATTTGCAAATTATTAAACTAATGTTGTATTTAACGCGGTTATTGCAATTTAACCGTTAGATTATCATTAAAGAAATCCGGAACTTTGGTTTTACTATTTGATTGCAATTCATTTTTACTAAACGCTAATTAAATTAATTATTAAAACACGATAAAATTTTTATTGCTTGTCGGTTTAATATCGGTTTACTTACAGATAATCAATAAATTTTTATTCATTGTAAGTGATAATGAATTAAATAATAATTAAAAATTTTCAATTTAGTTTCCCAAAAAGTTTCAAGCGCTTTTGAAGAAAAATAAAACAATAAGATCGTATATGCTTTAAATTGGATTTAGATAAATTGGGCCATTATAATTAAAAAAAAGTAAATATTCTGTAGAGACTAAATATTTGATCGTTCATTTTCAGAGTAATTAAAACTTTCGCTTTCCACTTTTTCCATTTCCTTTAATAATAAACCAAATTTAAACAGGACCTGGAAAAATCACATTTCGCCTAATATATGTGCATATTTCTTGAGTTAAATATAAAAAACAAAATAGACTATTTTTAATGTAACCTAAAACTATTTTATTTTTAAACCCCAATTTATTAATAATAAATAAATTTTATATAGTAGCATTGTTATATTGTTAACTAAATTTGTCACGTTTTAGAACTCCTACACAGCTGCCGTGGTAGACTATGTTCACGAAGCCAAATCGTCTCTACCAGAAACTTTTGCTATTAATGTAGACCATTATATCAATCACATGCGTAATGCTTCGAGACGGGTAAGTAAATTTCGTTGTATAAAAAAATAAAAATATTTACTTCGAAACTGCCATATAATCAAAAATGCCAATTTTTCACGTTTTTGCATATAACTCGTAAACCGTTAGAGGTAGAACTTTAATTTTAAAATAAATAATTTTCTGGGTGGGTGTACCTACCCTATATCTATAATTTTTCCCTAAGTGGAACGTTTTCAAATCACTACCGTCTACTTTTCTTTACAAAGCTTCTTTTTTTTAACTGCATATTATTAACATACCACTTCCAGCGATAAGTGGTGAAAAAATATAATAATAACAATATCAATTATGTATTTAATATTTTATAAATTAAATAATTTATAACACTTAAAATTACGTCACTGTTGAAATTAAATATTAAAAAGATTATGACAGTTTTACGATGGAGTCGATAAATTCAGAGTTGGTACTGATTGGAATAATATTATATTTTATAGTTATATTACTTTTAATTATTTTAATTTTACAAAAGAATTCAACCAAAAAAGTCATTCTAAATTTATTCAAATTACGTCAAAGGTCATCATTAAGAAGTGTTATAATATACCTGCAAATCAAACAGCTATCTGGATACTAAAATAAATTGTTTATTTAAAAATTATATTTACCCGCCTGTTCGCTTTTCAAGAAGACACTAAAAAATGAACGTGTTGACAACACAAATCTCTCAAGAAGACTGTTGCATATTAAGTTAGTTCAATTATGTAATTTTTTTAAATTTCCTTTATCAGTATGCCGATATAATAGTATTTCCTGAATATGGTTTAGTGGATATTTTCACAATGTACGCCGCTGCTTACGACGACCACGACTTGGAAGACATAAGTTCCTTCGTACCAGATCCTAAACTAAGAATTGTACCATGCAAAGATCAAGGCATGAGGTTCTATTCTTTAGTAAGTATTTGTAAATTTGAAACAAATTCAATTTTTCATAAATTAAACTGAATAATATTCATCATATTATTAGTAATTGATTCAAAATTTTCATTAATTGTGAGCATACAAGACAATTTATTTTCTCTCCTCATTCATTTCAAACCTAGTCCATTGTTTATTGTATCTAAACTTCCTCCTCGATGTTTTGGAAAAAAAATTTTCTTTAAATCAAAAAATTATTGGAACCGACTAGTTTTGAAATGAAAGCACTGCACTGTGGCTCTAATAATACAAAAATTGTAGCCACTAGTCAACATATCCTGTGCGGCACGTCTTCATGGATTATACACCATTTTTAACTTGCCCGAAAAAGCAGACAACCGTGCCACAGGAAATTTATCATTTTACAATACCGACGTCATATTAGACCGAACAGGAGCCGTAATTGGCAAGTAAGTACTCAAAACCATGAAAACTCACAGATAATTTGAATATTTTTTTGTTTTAGACACCGGAAAATTCATTTATCAGAAGAGCCGTTTTTAGAGCCGGGGAACGAATTGGTAACTTTCAAAACGGATTTCAACGTTACTTTTGGAATTTTTACATGTTTTGACATATTGTTTCACTATCCAGCTGTGGAGATACTAAATAATAAGGAAGTAACCGACATTGTATTTACCACTGCGTGGTTTTCTGAAACACCCTTCTTGCAAGGTTTTTGTCCAAATTAATACCGTGAAAGTTGTTTTTAACGATAACGTTACAGCTCTAAGTATACAACATGGTTATGCCAAAAAGAATGGAGTCAATTTTCTTGCTTCCGGTCTACAAGAACCAAAAACTCAAGATGGTGGCAGTGGAGTGTATCTTGCAGACGGAACAATAGCAGAACTGTACATATCGGCCAAAAAAATCTCAAAGGTGATAGTTCAAGAAGTTCCTATTATAAAGCAGAAAACTCCAGCCAATATGTGTCAGGTAAACAATTCCGCCTTACCCTAATAGTAGACGTAATTAATTATTTTAATAGTACACAATTGATGCAGTAATGAGAAAAAACGACCAAAACAAAGGCAAAAATCATGACGATAACAACATTGATGATTTTACCATAAGTCGCGAAGGTTTGGAAGGATTTACATTTACACCACTTAATAGCAAAGGAGTCAACACGTTGAGAAGAATGTGCAGCGAAGATAAAACATTTTGTTGTACGTTTAATGTTACAATTGAACCGTATAAAAATGAAACGATAGACTATTTTTATAAGTAAGATTAAGTTTATCAATGTTTCAAGTTATATCATTATTGACATTACAGGATGGCCATCTACAGTGGTTTAAGTCGTTATGGTAGCGATTACTTTGGAGGAATCCGTGCTTGTGCGATACTATCCTGTTCGAATGAAAGTGACAGTTCTTGCGGTCAGAAATTAAGCACATCACTAAACGGAATCACATTTAAAAGTATTTCCATTGAGGCCACAGTTGATAACGAAAACGATACTTACAACCAACCAGCAACCTTAAAGCACGATTTGACTCCGCTAGAAGAATACATCTACTGTGAAATGGATGTCAATCAAAATGAACAAACCAAAATAACCATGAAAACGTTAGGAGATCAAAGCGGATTGTTAACTTTTGGTATATATGGGCGACTTTATAATCTTGACACCGCCCCTACTGTTGCCCCAACTGAACCACCGAAAACTTTAAATATAACTTTAATTATTATTATAATGAGCGTCTCGTCTATACTTGTAATATTTACGGGAGTAATTTTATATCAATTTTGTACAAAAAAGGATTAATACATACCTTGAAGACGGTAGCTTCACAAATTATTAGAATTTCAAATTGTTGGTCACGAACGAAATCGAAATTTTCAAAACTTTTTTGCACCTGCCAGGTACCGTGCCGTTGTGTATTTATATCTATATTGTGTTCTTTGAGTTGGACGGATATTTGTAAGGCAATGTCGTCCAATACATTAGGGCCGCACTGTAGATTACAAATAAATCTGTAAATAATTATAATTGTTGAAATTAGTCGATTTTTACAAATAACTTCGACATTATTATCTAATTGACTGCTCAAAGTGTACCTACTGTAAAAAATAATATACTTGAACTAGAACATTTGGTGCAGTCTATTAGACAATATGCCTATGAATAATAAGATAATTTTTTCTATTACAATAGCAATAACTCCTTTATAATAAGTAAATATTTAGGTAAATGCAAAAATATTTGGCTAATTGTGTTTCATTAATTTTTAGACCTAAAAGTTCGTACACGTTGGCAAAAAATTCATGAAAACATACCATTTACCACACTTGTGCACAAAAGATATTTTTACTAACTCTTACCTACATAAAATAGTTTCTTATGAATTATTACCAACTTGTACATACCTTTAGAATAGATTAATACTCGTTTATTGTATTGTACTGCATTTTACATTCAAAAATACAAATTTTTGCAAATCAAAAGGCATTTGTTGTAAATATGTACTATTAATTTGCAAAGTGTATATTTGTATATAACATTCTTCTCAGAAGTATTTTTTTCTAATTTAATAAGAAATAAGATTTGATTTTCAATAAAGTGTTTGTAAATAATAATTTATAATTTTATATGAATGGAAATAATCAAAACACAAAATTATGTAGTACCTACACATTACCTGAATTTTTTTTTTATATAAAAATTCACTGTTCGATGATTTAACAAAACTAAGAAACTGACAACTTTAATTTTAATAAATTCAAATGAGCCTGATAAATCAAGTTCATGAATTGACTATACATGATAAGAACTTGAATTATCCAGAATCTGCATAAATAAATTTAATAATGATTTTTAAAAAGTGACGAAGTAACAGTGATCTATAAATAATATCATAAATTTTACGATCTTTTACGAGTGGCCACTATACACCTTGATTCAAAATATATTAGCATTTAAAAAAGACAAAATTATTGCCATGCGGTTAAGCAACACACTACCGTTTTTTTAACCTAAAATATGTCTGAAATACAATAAATGCAATTTATTATTATTTTCACCTTTTGTAGGCTACAGCTTAAAATTTATTTCCAAGCAATTTTCAAAACTAAAGAAAAACTCATTATAATGTCACCTAATTAAATGAAAACTAATCCGTAAATCATTAAAAAAACTTTAAGAATTTTATGATGAACCAAACAAAAACAAGTTCACAGTAAAAACATTAATGCATAAACATATTACTACATTTTTATCATTTTTTGATAATGTAGGTATAATGAGATTACCAATTCGATCAATAGTATGGAATGTGACAATTTATAATTGCTATATAATTATATTTTAATAGTTAAAAAGTTTCAATTTTAAACGAAAAAGTATTGTACACAAATTAATTTTTTTTTTTCAATTAAGTGCTAAGGCTGAGCAACCTACAGGTTTCGAAAAGAAACCGTTCATTATACGTTGACCCCCCCTCCCCGCCATTTTGTCTATAAATTAATATAAAATAGGTAAAGAGTCGGCCTCTATTCATCCACTCCTGGACATAAGACTCTCCCAATTAACCTCCCTCTAAAGCTAAAAAAAAATAATTTCAAAGTGATACCTTAAGGGCTTTTTTAAAATGATGTATTTCTCAAAATAATATACATAGATAAGTGCACCTGATGCTATTTTAAAAAATGTTTTAATTATCGCAAAATATAATATTATGAATTTAATCCAGCAAGAAATATCGTACACGTGAAGGTAGTATATACAGTGTGTGTAAAATTTAAAGAAAAAATTTTTAATAAAATTAAAAATATTGTCGTATGGCCCCTTTTTGATATTTTTATTACAAAAAGCATTTTAATACTATAAAACACATATTTAACATAAAAACAATAAAAAGAAATAACATTTGACGAGGAAAAAACTAATAATAATTAGGTTTTTCGTGATTTAAATCGATATTTTAATTCTTTTTCTTGTTCAATTCTATAGGGTTAGTTAAAATTACCGAGGTGTTTGCATAACAGCATTATAAATAAATAAAAAATAAACTGACAAAATATAAATTTTATTTGGGCAACGTTGCTATGCTAAAATTATCGCATGTAATACGAGAAGTGTTATCGAAAATAAATTAATAAAATTTTGATTTTTAACATGAAATATTCAAATTTAAAAATTTCAAATACACAAAAATAAAATTTATAACGAACATTATTATTTTATATTTTATTTTATTATTATTACTATAAAGCCTTTACCACTGACACGCAATCACTTAAGTTATAGCACTGCGGTTATGCTGACCGAACGCCGCTGGTTAAGGGTTAAACAGTGTTATCAGTATAATTCTCATTAACACTGATATTATACATTTGTATTCCACAAGGATAAGTACGTCTGACTGCTGTAAGCTGAGATATTCAGTTCGAGTTCTGGCAGAGTAAAAACTTTATTCTAATTATCTTTCCTCAAAAGTTAATGGCGACAGAGGTAATTTACGACTTTAAGTTTTCGCCTAGACGCTTCCGTCATTCTTCAAAAAATATACATAATATAATTCCGACAACTGTACCATGCAATGCTAAATTTGGTTATAACTTCCAAAAGGCTTTCTAGACAAACCACCCAAATAATTTGCTAAAAAAACCTATAAGTCGAGGGGTCAACCGCTAGAGGAAATCGTGTACAATTAACTTCACGTACTTCACCAGTAATTTACCGTACTTCATCAATAATTCACGGTACTTCATCTAATTCATCGATACTTCATTGTATTTCACGTACTGCATCGGTATTTCAGAGATTTACCGAGAATCGGTAACGAGAGGTCTTCAGTTTACTTCTGATAAAAAGTAAACTACTCGGTCTGGGAGTTCTGGGGGTTCTGCATGTTCTGAAATGTTCTTCATTCCAAAATTTGTGCACTGGAGGGTGTTCCACACCCCCCAGACCCCCCGGATTGAATAGTTTACTTTTATTAGAAGTAAACTGAAGATCTCTCACACACCCCTTGGATTGAATAGTTTATTTTTTATTAGAAGTACACTGAAAATCTCCCGTTGCAGAGGCACTGGAGGGTGTTCTACGCTCCTCCCCGACCACCCGGATTAAGTAGTTTATTTTTATTAGAGATAAACCAAAGATCTTCCGTTGAAAAGACACTGGAGAGTGTTCCAGATCCCCGGATCGAGTAGTTTATTTTATTAGAAGTAAACTGAAGATCTCCGTTGCAGAGATCTACCTCCAGGGGTATGGAATTTATAATTATGCAGTTTATGATTAATTGTCAGATTATAAATTAAAACATTTACTTGACCATAGCTAATTTTAAAAAACTTGCCATATTTTAATTAATATTTAATTCACTTTTAATAAAAATTAATTATTTAAACCGGTGGGTCTGGGGGACAGTGCCTCTCTGCAACGGGAGATCTTCAGTTAACTTTTAATAAAAAAGAAACTACTAAATCCGGAAGATCAATGTAATTAATTAATCACGACGAAATAATGAATTACCAAAGTTTTTTATTGAGCTACCAAACCTCCATGATATTCAAACAAATGAGCTAAAAAAAATTACAAAATTAACTAAAGAAATCTAAGTTTAATTTAATTAATTGATTACTATTAAACTAGCAACTACCAAAACTTTTAATTAGTAAAATAATGACCGCTAAAGGTCTATTCAACGTTTAAGATAAAAAATGTTAGGAAAATCTACTGATGTAAGTTAATTTTCTATCAAATAATTATTATTGATTGCACGTGTTGTATCTATGATACACATTTACCGTAGCGCATGCGCATAAGCTAGGTTTAACTTCATGTAATTCATCAAAAATTTACTAATTTCATGATACTTCACTTGTACTTCAATATTCTTAACACGTATTTTACCTACTTTACACGTACTTCATGTATTTTACCAGTACTTCATGTACTTCACAAGTACTTTATGTATTTCACAAGTACTTCATGTACTTCACATGAGATGTCATGTACTTCATAAGATGTGTACAAAAACTTCACCAGCGGTTAATCCCTCGCTTTAAGTTCGATATTTCTATCGAGAAACGCGGAGGTACATCTTGACCATTTTATTTTTATGGGTTTTCTTGACAAATCACCTAGGTGGTTTGCCATTGCCTTCAAATAATAACGGTCAGAATAAAATTGTTGCTCTCCCCGGCGATTGAACCGGAAATTTTTCGAACCGTCGCGTCTATCCTCGTTAGTGTGATTGATTGATTAAGGATTAAAGAAGAGATTCATGCAGCTTCTGGTAAAATTAGAGGTCGGAAACTCTTTATATTATCATATCGCTAAACTTTTATAACTTCCAGCTGAATGATATCCGACAATCCAATGTTTAGCCATTAAATATTTTATTTTTCAAGATTTATTTAAAATCCACTTCTAATGGGAAATATTAATTTTTGTGCATCCAAAAATTGATGCACATCAAGATTGAAATGATGTCAGTTTTTAATTCTATTTTGAAAGACCAACGCCAATCGAGTTCTTCTTATTTATGTTTACCAACTGTTCAGTTCGAATTTTTGAAACACCAAGGCACACTCAATTTATCTAAAGATTCGCTGCCTATTTATCTGCTGAAAGTGTGAGTTACATAACCGGAAAACTGATAAGTTTTTTTAATTGTTTTTCATATCGATTTATTATTTCTATTTCGTGCGTGTGAACCTCAACATTAATTACCTTTTGAAAATCTGGAGACAAATTCTTTTTATTGTAACAACTGCAACACGTAAACAGATCTAATTCTAATCATATCTTGATCTAGTGACACCAAATTAGGTTACCCCAAACCGCATAACATAATTAATAATTCTTATCGCACAGCTTTCGGTACCGGGGACGCGGTATCCGATTTCCTCAACATCTGTCTACGGTGGGTCATTAGCAAAACCGTGTGGTGTCCAAAAACTCAAAGTTAACTGAATTCGCTCCCCGTAGGAAATTCATGCAAAAGTTAGCCTAAACTCTTTGCTGAAGTAAACTTTTGTATTGCATTTTTCTGATTCAAAATCCAACGGACCCTGAGGTGCACCAAATATTGATTAGACTAGTCTAAGCTAAATAATAATGAATAATAAATAATAAATAGTTATCATTTGCCAACCGCAAGATTATTATGTAGCGTAAATAAGTACGTATTTCTTACTACATATTATTATTAAAATTAATTATTCTAGTTATTATTACGCAACTTTTAGCAAAAACAATTAATAGTCCAGTCAAATACAAGATTCGTTGATAAAATAGTGACGCTTTCAATCAGGTTTAAAGTGGTAATTTGAAAAAAATATGTTGAATAAAATTTTTTAATTTTTACAAGCTAAGTGAAATTTGAAAATTTAACTGACGAGTCCTGGATGAGGCGAAACAACATTGTAGAACGGTGTCTTATTGTTAGACTAAATATGTTAGAAAAAAAATGTTAGAAAATTTTCAAATTTCATTGCTTGTAAAAATTTAAAAAAATTTTATTCGCAAGTTAAAAAACTATTTACAATCTGAAAAAAATATTAACTTTGTGGGAAAAATATTCCTAATATATATTTTGAAGAACAATTTATTGAAAACCAAAAAAAATTGGTTAAAATTTTCCCTAGCAAGTTATAGTTTCTAATGTTTGTTTTTCTTATAATTCAGCAAAATTTTTTATTGAGAATTTTGAAAAACGTCTATAATCTGCTTCTTTTAGAAAATCTTAGGTTCTACACTTCTAACAATTTTGGTCCAAAATAATATGAGATGTCGCCACCGTGCTGAAAGACCATTTTACACCAGTAAATGTGGATAAAAATTTTTTTGAATATCAAAATTATTTTGTTACAAATTATTCGAACATAATTTTGTGTTACTTCTTGTAATTTTTGATAAACAAATAAATACAAATGAACAATGATAAGTTGAGGTTATTCAATTGTTTTATTATAGATACACAATTGCACATATTGTAATTTTATATGAACTTGACCACGCCTTTTTATAAAACTAACCAATCACGAGAGAGGTAAAATCAAAATTTGATGTTGATAACTAATAAGATTGTCGTACCCAAATAGCAGGGCCGGCGTCAAACAGCCCACAGGGCCTCCTACTAAATTTGTTAGTATGAAAACACGAAAAATTAAATTGTTACAATTATAAACCATATTTTTGTATATAATCTGTATGTAAGCATTTATAATATTTAGATTGTTAAAAATGAGTAGTTTGTTTATAAACCTAACATTTTAAATCAACAATTAAATAGAATATATATCACCAACTTCATATGACAAAAAAATAATGCAAGAATAAAATTTATTTTAGCAGGATATAGGATGAATGTGCCTGTTTGCGACCACTTAACAGAAATTTCATGTTTGACACGTCGGAAAATAGTAATTTTTGTACTTTTTGTACAAGTTCGAGTGTTTACCGCGGTACCATGACTTTATTTTTTACAAATATACTACCATTTAAATGTTTCATCAAAAAACTCAGAAAACACCCAAAATGCCCATTCTCCCCATTTATGTCCATTTTCGACCACCTATTTAATGAAATAAATAATGCAATTAACGCGAAAAATGCTTCAACTTGAAAGTTAAAATTCGAACTGATTATAACGTCATTAAAATATAATTTTATAACATATCTATTTCTCGTTAAATTAATGAAATTTCTACTTATGTCAACAATGGGTTCTTAATTGATTTGAAAAAAACAAAATATTGTGAACGCATAAAATTTTTAGCATTTGTAGTCTCATGGAAGCTACGTAATCTACCAATTTAGTAATTTAAAATGTTGATGCGTTATCAATCGCCAAGAAATGAATAACAAGTGTAAGACTGGTGCTTTCGAGGTACCAGGTTATCCTATACGACAACTACGAATATACTATGTACTTCCCCCAATTCCCATTGCAATAACTCATGTAAAAATGAATAAAAAATAATTCAATATAACAAATTCTAAAATAAAGTAATAAAAAATAATATTTAACAAAACGGCACGGTTTTACATGTGAGGATCGACCTTAAACTGAATTAAAAACAAAAAATAGTTAATCATCGGTCACATAAAGATAATAGAAAATTGGGTAGAGTTAATATTCCCGGGTTCGAGAGCTCACTTTTCCCTATAGAAATGGCTATACCAAACGAAAGAACACAAAATACAAGCTCTTTAAGGTGAGGATCAATCTTGTCGGAGTTGTAATAAGGCCACAATTTCATTTTTAAAATTGCAAATTTCCCATAAGAAATACATGTAAGTGTATTAAAATGAAAAGGTATCGTTCATTCTGTTGGCGGTACGTGTGCCGTGCCTGGGTCGACAGTGACTAGTGGTGGGAGATACCAGTCGCTCAGAGATCCGTCGCGTCAACTTTCAAAATTTTCGAGTTGGAGCCGCTTAAGGATGTTTTTAATGAGTTTAGCGCGTGTCAAAACCGCTCGAAGCCCGTACGAGCCCCGGAGGGCGAGGGCGGTGCGAGAGTAGGTTTTGACAGCGCAACCACCTCGAAACGAATTCACACAAAAGTGATTTTTTTCGGAAATTTGTTGTCCGATCACAAATTTAATTCTTTTTATTAGCTAATTACACCATTATCTTTCATAATTCGTTGTAAAAACGAGATTCTGGTATATTTACAGTCGCCACATCCTCTTTCAATTTTGGGGCGGGGTTACAGTTCAAAAGAGCCAATGATAAAATTGCATACCAAATTAACTTTAAAGCCGTTTTTTCAAAATTGTGTGAATATTCCGCAATTTTATTTTTATATGCTATTGGGACCCTCATCTTTCACAATCCACTTCAAAATGGTAAAATCGCGATCCGGGAATCTTAACCGTTCCCTAGAAAATTATTGCTATAAAAAAGGATTGTAAGATTCTATCGATATTTTAAAGCAACTTGTCATAATTAATATAAAGAAATTTACCTTAGAAGCTCCACAAAATAACAAAATATTAAACAGCATTATTTTTTGTGGTCGGCCATGATGGTCGAGAACAGAACGTACGCATAATTAATAATTCCTGTTACAGGACACCTTTTTTTAATTTAATTTAAGAAAAAAGTGAGTTTAATAAATTTTTAAAACACAGTTTGAAGATCATTTTAGTCGTAAAATAATTTACACGCACGTTATAAGCATATTAAAATTGTAGCTTACTTTATAAAATAAAACATCGTATAAAATACTCGACTACGTAATCGTGTAAATCTTAACGTCGTCATAATGAAACCTAATAATATTAGATTATAATTTGTTAATTAGACAAAATAATAATCAAATTTAATTAAATAATGATGTCGAAAACTGTTAATGTGATTTTTGAAAACTATTATTTTATGGAATTACTATTATTTCATTTTTTATCCTTCCTTGGTCGAGAAAGGGCACAGGTCGCAAACAGGCACATTCACTCCATTAGAGCAGCCCCATTTAAATGAACTGTATCTGTTATTTCACCTCCAATTTCTTATATTTACAGCTAAATAAATCCCTAAATATTTATATTTAAAAAAAAATTTTGTTTAAATATTTTTCAAACTTTAGGAAAACTACCTATTAATTTCTACGCCTATGGTAGGCATTTAATACTAAAAGTAGATACTTTTAACATTTTTTTACAAATTATCAATATATTTATTATTTATTTTTAAGGATTATTATTGTATTAATCATTTTGTCGCGAAAATTGAAAATTAAAGTTATGAAAAACGACGTTTATCTAAAATTTGAAATTATTATAATATAAAGAACGGATTAAACGATAAAATAAATAGGTGGGTAGTACTCGTAATGAGTCAAGTGAGATAGTATATTAGATATTTACTATATTAAAATGCACATACCTGTCAGTGTTGGGTAAAATGCTACCTAATATTCGCACAAATTTTCCTGGCGTAAAAGCACTTTGAAGTGGACCAACATATGGTAAAGACTAATCAAATACATTAATTTTACAGAATGGATAATAAAAATTAAAATGAGGTTATACTTACTGGATTTATTATAGATTTGTCGGGCGTAGTTGTAGTCATATCAACAGGAGGTTAAGTCCATTACGCAATACAAAATTTAATCACAGTATTATAATAATTTCAAGTTTTAAAGTTGTTTAATTTAAAAACAAACTTAAATTTATAAACTAACCTTGTTAGCGACCTTCCAAATAGAAATTAGTAGGTGTTGCCGACACACGATGTCTCTATATCTACTGGATGTTATCAAACACCGGTTTACCAAAATAAAAATATTTACATTTCCAAATCGTACGGTAAATGTAGTATTGGATTACCTATGGAAAGCCTAAGCGAAGTTTGTCATTTAGTTCCGATTATTTTAGATATTAAGTATTGATAATATTGCATAACAATATAAATTTTGCAGTTTTTAGTTACTAGCAAAAATGTTTAATAATAATAATGTAATGAATGTTATAATTATTTAATTATAGGCCCCCCTCTAAACCAACTTGCCTAAAAATGCATGCCAAAATGTTGGACGTAATTTGTGTCAAACGTTTAGAAATAATTGATGAAAATAGTGAAGTCCTTGTTATCATTAATTTGGTTTATCCTGTTGGTAATATTACCACTATGTGGAAAAAGTAAATCAATGAAAAATTAATCTAATTGTTTTTTCATTAAAAGATATTATCTATGTCTCTATGTAAAATTTGTGAATTACTTACCCTGACAACATTTATCATAATTATTTTGTGATAATAATTATATAATAGTTTTTTTAAATGCCAATATTGCCAATATTATTAAATCATATTATAGTATGTAATTAATTAAAAAATTTTGCAAGAATATCTAGAAAGTTTAATTAACTAAAAAGTATCTAAGTACTATATATTAATGGTTTTGGCTATATATAGGAATAATTTTTACTATATGAATCAGTATTATCAACTTTTATAGTACATACTAATATTAATTGTATAGTATAATTGTATTTATAGTTAATAATATTATATTGTATATATTTGAATATAAATGGAAATTTATATATAATATTATATTTATGTATTTGTTTATACTTATGTATGTATTGGCTATTGCCTAAATTCGATATTGGCTAAATAAACATAATATATTATATATATAAAGCTACTTGTCATCACTCACTCATCATCGAAATTCACAGCCCAAACTGCCGGAGCTAGAAAGCTGAAATTTTGGATGCACCTAGAACGACCGCCAACGAGTCAGGGAAAATTCCAAAAACTTAAAAAAGGGCCCCTCACGAGGGGTTCCTATTTTTAACTTTTTTATTTACCGGTCGATTTGCGATTTTTTAATTTCGTTTTGTTCTCTTAATCTTTTTATTTGGATTTATCGAAAAAAAGAGCAGGGTCGTCGTTACCTTTTAAGGGATTTTATCGGTTTGAAAGTACGGATTATATTTAGCAACGTGTAGGCAAAACGGCGAGCGATAGAAAGTCGAAATTTTGCAAGAATGTGAGCAAGATAGGTCTAACGACGATAAAATTTTAAAACTTGAAAAAGAGTACCCCGCCATTTCGATGGGGTTCTAAACGATTACTTATTTTTGCTCCTAATTCCGTTATCCTAGCTCGAAATTTTGATTTCTTTTTTTCTACTTGGTCCTTGCGAAGATTGCGATACTTATCTGGAAAAAAATAAGTACCTTCTCGCTTTAATTTTCCTGTTACAAGCTCCCGAAGGTTCAATTCTGTTTCCGAAATAATTGATTTTTTCCGACGCTCTGCGCGCCGTAATTTTGCACCAAATTTTAATTTCGATAAACCTCGGCGAGACAAAATTAAACCTACAAAATGGTATCTTGACATTTTCTCCTAAAAAGTACCATTTTACGCAATCGCAATATACAAATTTTAGAATTTGATCAATTTCGAGAAGCCATGCGGAACATGTAATTATGACGTCGTAGATTCGCGCGGCCCTGCAAATTTATGTAAAACGCAAAAACTATTAATTTTTAAATTACGTTAGCTTGCTAATAAACTCAAATTTAATTGAAAATCTCAAGTAAAAAAAATTTACGACAATTTTATACATTAAAAGTTACATCAAGAAAAAGAAATTGCGAAAAAACCAAAAAACGTTTAATTATCAAAATTTGAAAAAAATATTTTACTGAACTTAGCCGCAACGAAGCGAAACTTACTTGGAAACAGTGCAATGAATTTCTAAAAATGATTTTCTGTTTTAGGAAAGATGTCAATAAATTTTATAATTTTTTTCTCCCTTTTTCGTCCACAGAATCAGAGAGAAACCTTATTTTGTCGGTATTTTAAAAATTTAATACAGTCGAGCCAACATTGTGGGCGAACCAAAAGAAATTTATGAAAAATTTTAATGCAAAATGTTCGCCATTAGTAGGAAATAAATAAATTCCACTTGATTCAAAATTAAAAAATTTTATTTTCACGAGAAAACTTTTGAAAAAATTACGTTCGCTTCTCACGCTTTCCACGGTGGATTTACGAAAAAAACCTAGGATACATAAAAAATCCTATTTGGTTAGAGGCATAAACAGCCGTTTTAAATTTATATTTTGATCGTTTAATAAGGACGCTAGGACACTCTGAACGGTTTAAATCATTTTGAGAAAAATGCGTGTTTTTCGTCAAATATTCTAAAATGTGATGACACTATCGGATAGCATTTCGAAAGTCGGAAATTTATTTGTATTATACATTTAGTCGAAAAACGGCAATTAAATACACAATCTAAGAAAAACTGCTGACTTCAAAATTTTGGATACAAACCGGGAGCGTTTTAAATGAAAACAAAATCATCAGTTTTATACGTAATAGGATTGATTTTCGAAAAAATGTTATAGTACATTTTCGATTTAGTTTTGCAAGTGTGCGCCGAAAAAACAAAAAAATTATTCGTTTTCAAAAATTTAGAAAAAAAGATTTTGGCGACCTTTGCCTCAACACTGCGAATGTTACTTAGCAAAGATGCAAATAATTGCAAAAGGAGTTTTTTCAGCTTAATGTAAGCTGGCATGACTAAATTAAAAAGTTTTTCCTACTTATTCCGGCAATAAAATCGGATAGAAACCTTATTTTGGCGATATTTTAAAATTAAGCACAGTGAGGCTGACTTTGTGGGCAAACGGTAGAGAAATTTATAAAAAAATTTTAATGCTTTATATTCAGTATTAGTAAGGGAAATAAATAAAATCCGCTTGATTCAATATAAATACATTTTATTTTGGCTTCCAATTGTTTTCCTATTACTTTGAACCAAGGACTTAGAAGGTAAGGACTGGTAACTCCTCTGTTAAAATGTCCAAAATGGCGTGCGCTTAACTGTATTAAATTGAACTAAACTACCAGGTGGCGTGGCTTTATTGGTGTGACCCAAAATAAAAGAGAGTAACGCAATGTTGAGAAGCTCGACAATTATTGTCAGTCGAAATTTTGATTCTAACTAATGTTACAAACAAAGAAGGAAAAGCTAATCACATGTCAAATTATCATAGCAAAAATGTTGTCCACTACTACATCACGTTTTGATGACCATGAAAAATCCTTTTAAAATGCAACTACCAAATACAAACTAAAAATACAGTTTCGAAAAAGTAATACGTCAAGAAAAACCGCGCGGCCGAATTATTAATATATAGGAAAGCGACCTGTGACGGCCAGGTCTGGACTGGGCCGGCGGGAAAAGGACTAAATCGCCGCTGGGCTGGTGTTTTTTGAGAATCAGATGAAAAATTTTTAAGTTAAATAGTATGGACATTAAATAATTTTAAGATTCTAATTAACGGATTTCTAGATTTTACACTGAAGTTACAAATTAGATTTTGAAGCGAAAACATAAAAGCACACAAACTAATTTTGACAAACACTTATTTTGGAATGAAAACCAAATCATTGACATATTTATTTTAAGTATTTATTGTGTTGGCATAGTCAGTATTATACGTAGTACCCAAATAATTATATACTTTACAACAGGCAATAAAACGTGCATTTTAGATCTAATTTTTTAAATTTCCAACAATAATCTTTGTTACAGCCGCCAAAATATGGTTGCCTTTGGTAAAAAAAACTAACACTATAAATGACGGAACCAAATTTGGCGACCATGATTTAATTTGTTGTATTTATTACAGAGAGCAGTAATTTATATTTTGTGCTACAACTGATTCAGGTAATTTTTTATTGTGCTCAATTTTAATGCTTCTTTGGTTTTTAATAGAATAATAATTATTAAGTTAAGTTAAAAAAGTTAAGTTAAGTTAAAAAATGCAAAGAGAGCCAAAAACAAATGCATCAGTAATAAATATTGCGAAGTTGCACTTAATTTAACAATATACTATTTTTAACTGTTTAGAATTATATAATTTAAAAAATTTTTCTAAACCATTATTTTTGTTGAATAATAATAGTACAAAATGAACAGTCATAAAGATGGATGTCTTTAACCTCCATCCCCATTCGAATTTTGAATTCAAAATAGTCAAAATCATCGGTTCCCAACCTAGGGGTTGCTGTCTTCACGCCAGTTTCCACTATTTTGTCCAACACAAATGTTTTTTTTTTTATTTCTTTACTCGAAAGTAAATCTTCAGTTATAGAAAAGAAATTTATTTAATTTCTTCTGAATGAACAACTAAAACACCCGCATAATTTAGGGCAAAAAATACTCATGGAATATAATAGAATTTGCCCGAGGGTCAACCGCTAGAGGAAATCGTGTACACTTAACTTCACACTTCACGTACTTTATCATAATTCACCATGCTTCATCCTACTTCAGATACTTCAGCAGTAATTCACGAGACTTCACTTACTTTATCAATAATTCACGGTACTTCTTCTACTTTATCGATACTTTATTGTGTTTCACGTACTTCATCGGTATTTCACAGACTTTACGTGTTAAAAATATTACCGATTTTACAAAAGGTAATATTAACTATACAGCCTTGTGCAAAAGTATTAGGCACACTACAGTTTTCAAATTATTTTAAAAAGGGGTTGTTTTAGGGGAAATCAAACTCGATATTTTTTATAAAAGGCATTATTTATTAATAATATTATCATTTGGTGGGTCCACCCTTGGCTTTTATAACTGCAGCAACCCTTTTAGGCATACTCACTACTAGTTTCTCACAATCCTTGTCACTTATTTTGTCCCAATTTTTTTTTAACGAAGTTATAAGTTGTTTTGAAGTAATTGGTTGTTGCCGTACCCTTTGCTTTAATATAACCCACAAATGTTCGATGGAATTGAGATCTGGAGACTGCGCTGGCCAGTCTAGCAGTTCTATCCCAACATCGCTAATCCACTTCATGCTATGTTTTGATTTATGACAAAGCGCGTTGTTTTGCGTAAATTTAACCTCCTCATATTGGTATTACCAAAACTTGGTTAAATGATGGCTCAATGGTAGTTTCTAGGACTTCGATGTACTTTTACTGTCCATACGATCTCACAGAGACATTTTCCCTACGCCACTGGCTGCCATGCATCCTCAGATCATCACACTACTTCCTCCATGTTTTACTGCAGGCACCACACAGTCAGGGTTGTACGCTTCACCTACCCTTCGTCTTACAAATGTTGCTCCAGGAGTTAGAAACACCTGTAAAATATCGTTACGTATTAATCGATACTATAAGTGTTAAAACGGCAACTTCTTAATAATTTAATTTTTTTTACAAAAGTAGAAACATAATGAAGTACCCCAAAGTTGGATTCGTCAGACCACATTATATTTGACCAATTTTCTATGGTAAAATATTTATGTTTTTCAGCCCATTCTAACCGCGCTATCTTATGTTTTTCTGAGAGCCATGGCTTTTTTCTGACTTTGCATCCTCTCAGTCCAGCATTAGTTAACCTTCTTCTCACCGTACTTGGATGTGCAACTTTTCTCTTTTGCTTCGATAAGTCAGCAGCGAGCTGGGTAGATGTTTTTTTGTGGTTTTTTATATAGGCACGAATGAATTGTCGATCCTTACGAGAACTTGTCACTCTTTTTCTGCCCGTTTTATACTTGTTTTGATGAGATCCGGTTTGCATAAAGCGTTTAAGGGTGGTTTACACCCATAACACGAAGGGCGATTGTAGACTGCACCGATGGTCAAAGGGTCGTCCTAATCCGACATGTAGATTGCACCGGGTTCGGTTATGGTCAAAAATTTAATCTTTAAATTTAAGCCTTAAAGCTGTTAAGTATCCCATTAAAGCTTGAAAGTACTTATTTTACTTAATTTATAATATATTCGAAATATGTCTGTTATTTTTAATTAGGTTAGATGTTCGCGAAGTTATATTTTTACTGCATCCGAAAACATATTATAAAATTAAAACACAATTATTGTCGGTTTAGCAGCTTTTGCCAACTTGACCAACTTTTGTGCAATTTTTGAGTGATTTTAGTAACTTTTGAGTGATTTTGCCAACTTTTCTAAAATATTATGCACGTCCCTGCGTATTTTTGTTTTAATCGTTTAATCGTTTTAAGTAAAGTGGCGATGTTGCGATCGAAAGTGTTCTGCAAATATCTACACAGTGGAAGTAAATGAACAAAAAACAGCAGTAAAAGAAAATTTACAGCACAATCATGAAATTGATGAAGAGAAGGTAAGAAGGCAAATTGTAAGTGGTGCAGCTAAGCGAAAAGCTGTGGAAGATATTTCAAAGAAGCCTTCTGAAATTCTTACTGGCGCCATCTCCAAAACAAAAAGTTCTCGAGTGGATATTAATCACCGTGATGCTCAGAAGATCTGTAGGGCTATATATGATGTCAGGTGAAAGGAACAGCCGCCTTTACCAACCTCGATAAATGACGTTCATTCGGCGTTAGATTCTATAATTGTTCACACAGAAAACGGTGAGAATTTTGTTATTGTTAACGACAGCGAACACAATTTGATAATATTTTCTTGTGTGACTAACTTAAGATGTTTGTGCTCTCTTGAGAATGTTTACATGGATGGTACTTTCGATTATTGTACTAAATTTTTTACAATTATTTACAATTCACGGGTATGATAATGGGCATTATATACCGCTTGCGTTCTGTCTTTGAAAGACAAAAACAGTCAACTTACCAACATTGCCTACAGTCGTTAGTTCACATTTGCTCTCAACATGATTTAGTTTTAAACCGAAAACAGCTACTGTGGATTTTGAACTTGCTATTCACGCCAGTATTAAACATGTTTGGGAAACTGTGGAACTTTTTTGGATGTAGATTTCACTTGAGCCAGGCTTGGTTCAGAAAAATTCAAAAATTAGGTTTGGTTACTGAATATCGTGACAAACTTTCCGAAATTGGTAAATGGTTACGCTTCTCGTTTGGTTTGCAGTATTTACATCCAAACGAAATTGATGCGCTTTCAGTGAGGATTTAATAGCAATAATGCCACAAGATGCACGATTGGACACTTATTCGGACTCAAGGGTCAACCGCTAGAGGAAATCGTGTACAATTAACTTCACACTTCACGTACTTCATCATAATTCTCCATACTTCTTTGTCCTTCATATAATTCAGCAGTTCAATAATTCAGCATAATTCACATCGATACTTTCAGTATCAGAGACTTTCAATTTCTGAGACTTACAGAAATACCAAAATTTGAGCACTGGAGGGTGTTCGATCAGAAGTAAACTAAAGATCTCCCGTTGCAGAGGCACTAGAGGGTGTTTCACCCCCAGCCCCCGGATCAAGTAGTTTATTTTATCAGAAGTAAACTGAACTCTCTGAAGAAAGAAAGAAACTGAACTGAGATCTACCTCCCAGGAGTACGGAATTTATAATTAGGTAGTTTATAATTAATTGTCAGATTACGAATTAAACACATTTACTTGGCCATAGCTAATTTTAATAAACTTGAGATATGCTTAAATATTTAATTCACTTTTAATAAAAATAAATTATTTAAACTGGGGGTCTGGGGTGTGGAACACCCTCCAGTGCTTCTGCAACGGAGATCTTCAGTTTACTTCTGATAAAAAGTAAACCACTCGGTCTGGGGTTCTGCATGTTCTGCAATGTTCTTCATTCCAAAATTAACAGTACTTCATGTACTTCATTAGATGTGTACAAAACTTCACCAGCGGTTAACCCCTCGTTCGGACTACATCTTTAAAAATTATATCGACGCTGATTCACTATTTCCACCTACGCTTTGGGCAGCAGCCTCGGCAAGTATGTGAACAACAAATGCTTGTGAATCATTTCATAATGTATTCCAATCACAATTTTATAGCACCCACCATCGCTTTACACATTTTTTGGGCAAACTGAAAGTGATGCAAATTAAAACATACATCAGCATCAACAGCATCGGCACGGCTAAGGTAAGTTTTTGATTTTTATATTGTTTTATTATTATAAATAGGCTGCTCCAAGGAGCTTTACTTATGTAATCTGTTCATTGTACTCCTACTAATGCTCTATAATCCAGTTAATTCCATCGGTGCAATCTACATATGACCGTCGGTCAGAACCCAAAAAAAGGATTAATTTTTCACCATCGGTGCAGTCTACATACGTCCTAATAGCACAGGATACAAAGGATTGTAAGATAAAATGGTTTATGAAATTACCTGAAAAAGAAGGGTGCTTAATACTTTTGCACAAGGCTGTATGTTGTATGTGTCGTTTGTGTTTGTCACAATTTTTAAAACGTAACGGGTACAGGTAGCGAATCCGATTAATGGGATAATTATTATGACGAATAATTAATAATAATTATTTGGAAATGTCAGAATACTCTCTTGGGCGTTTCTATGGTAACGTGACATTTTTATAGTCATTATTGCGATACAAATAAGTTGAATAAAATGAAAAACAACCAAACAAATGATAAATATGCTGTATTCCGTACCCCCTGCGGTACGGAAAAATAAACACATTTACTTGGCCATAGTTAATTATAAAAAACTTGAAATATGCTTAAATATTTAATTCACTTTTAATAAAAATAAATTAGTTAAACCGTGGGGTCTGGGGGGTGTGGAACACCCTTCAGTGCCTCTGCAACAAGAGATCGTTAGTTTATAGTACTTCTGATAGAAAATAAACTACTCGATCCAGGGGGTTCTACATGTTTTGCAATGTTAATTCCAAAATTTGTGCACTGGAGGGTGTTCCACACCCCAGACCCCCCGGATTGAGTAGTTTATTTTTTATCAGAAGTAAACTGAAGATTTCCCGTTGCAGAGATCTACCCCCCAAGGGGTACGGAATTTATAATTATGCAGTTTATGATTAATTGTCAGATTTACTTGAAATACATTTACTTGGCCATAGCTAATTTTAAATAACTTGAGAAATGCTTAAATATTTAATTCGCTTTTAATAAAAATAAATTAGTTAAACTGGAGAGGTTTTGGGGTGTGCAAGCCGTTTTTTTTTCCAAAATGTGTAAACCGACCGCAAATTTTATTTTTTTATACGCTAATTAGACCCTCGTCTTTCATAATCCACTTTAAAAATGGTAAAAATCCCGATCCGGGAATCTTAACTATCAACATTAGAATTTAGTTATTTGATTTGCAAATTTATTTTGCGTTGTTCAAAAATGTGCATTTATTTTATATCGTGTTTATTTTAATCGAAATAAAAATATTTACTTAATATCTTAATCTTAATATATATATGTATTTCTTCTGTGCGTGTGTATGTGATTAAACTCCTCCTAAACGGCTAAACCAATTTTAATAAAATTTTGTGTGTCTTTTCAGGTAGATTCGAGAATAGTTTAGATTTAAAATTCGGTTCAATTTAAATTGTTTATTGTTAATTATTTCTAAATTGTTGTTGATTTTGGAAAGTTTTACATTACCGTTCAACCGATCCCAACCAAATTTTGCACAGTTACTCTCTAGGACCCTAAAGAGGTTTTCCGCTAAAAACCGGGACCGAAAAGCTTAAATAATAAAAAAAGTGAAAAATTGCGGACGCGCATGAATGGATTAACGAGATTCCCATCTCCAATACCTGTAATTGATATATGGTAATTTTACCTTGGTATATTCACATTCAGTACCTACACTATTATAAGTGATTACATTTCGTAAAAATAAATCAAGTTATAGCAATCAAAGGACAACGGGAAGCAAGACTGGAAACCGTTCTGAAATACTGGAGAAGAAAAGCTCGGGTAAAACAACACTGCAAAATCAAAATACTTCAGACAAAAGCAAAGTATTTTATTTTTAATGAGACCCCGGGCGAAGCCGGGTATCCAGCTATCTTTATATATATATTTCTTCTGTGCGTGTGTATGTGATTAAACTCCTCCTAAACGGCTAAACCGATTTTAATAAAATTTTGTGTGTCTTTTCAGGTAGATTCGAAAATGGTTTAGATTTACAAATACAGGAAAAATTTCACATAATTAAGGAAATTCGGTGACGCGCATGAATGGATTAACGAGATTCATATTATGTTGGTAAAACAGTTTCATTTATAAATCTAAGAGACCCCAGGCGAAGCCGGTATCCACCTAGTTATATATAAATACCGACTTTTTACAATTTTTAAAAAGGGGGCCATCATTAGATAACATATGCCTATGATGGCCCCTTGATTTTTTGTATTTTACTGTTTTACTTTAAACTGGAAGTAAATAATAATTAAATAAATAATAATTTTGCCATTGTAACAGAAGGGGGTTTTACTTTAAGCTATATCATTGCAGCAAAGGAGGGGTTGAGTAGCGTGAGTATGCTGTCACCACTTCCTCTGAGAAGTGTGAGGTTCCTCTGAGGGTTTCGGAGACGTGCGAATCAGATGATTCTTTGCTTTCACTAAATTTCACTTTTCAAGACTAACCTTGGGGATAAAAACAAATAATAAAAAAATTGATCTACCAGAATGATAGTATTAATTTATTGATGGTCTTTGGTTTAAAAAAAAAGTTTACAAAATCCAATTTAAAACGGCGACTTAAAATTAAATGTAACTAACAGTAGTTGTTACGAGTCTCGGAATAATGGATAAAATTGAATTCTGACTTAACCTTTTAAACGTTTCGTTGTCAGGTCACTTTTGGTTAGATGGAATAACTCGCAATTAGGTAAATTAAACAAAAATGAATTTAATGAAAATATAAAAAAACGTCGCGGCCGGTTTCACTTCGTGAAAAGACAAAAACACCCACTTCGACCGAACTGCCTATCCTATATTTATGCCCTCGTATTCGAGTGCCGTTTTAGGACTCCCATGAAATGTGGGAAATGCTGTGTCGTGACCTGATTACGTAATTGTTTTTAAAAGAACTTGAAGTCTTTAAGGTAAGTGGATTGAAGATCGCACTTACTGTAGATTTTCAGTAATTAAATCGTGATCTCATACGCGGTGTATTAAAATTTATTTTAAAAAAGGGTTATGATGGCGACTCCCATACTCGTAACAACATTTATTAATTCAAATAAATATTCGACCAAATTCAATTAATTTATAAACTTATTATACTGGTGTGTTATACTATATACTTGTTATTAACTAAAGTGGCTCTTCAGGTTCATTTTTTAAGTACCTTTCGGCGCGATAGTACTCCAAGTGGAAATTACAAGTGCGTTTTAATAAATTTACTTTAATTGAATTTGGTTTAAAATCTTAAATTTAAATATAATAATGAAAAACAATTATTTGACGCTTTTTGGAATTCGGTGGTTTACTACAATATTAAGTAGCAATGAAAACAACATAATAATTATGTATTATTATAACATAATTTTAATATTTCAATTGGAATTATAACAAAAAAATTAAGGGGGCCATCATAGGTCACCTTCCCCTAGATAGTACTACATAATTAAAATAAGAGAAATATACCAGAAACAGAAAATCAAAACAATTATAAATCGTTTTTCGAAACTGTTCTGAAAAAATACATCTAAATTAATTATAAAATTGTTTTTTAGTTTTATAATAATATAATTGTTATATTTAATTTGTTTCTGCAATTGAAAAGACGCATGTATGTTTTTAATAATAAAACTATT
This sequence comes from Lycocerus yunnanus, assembly GCA_036346125.1. NCBI lineage: Eukaryota > Metazoa > Arthropoda > Insecta > Coleoptera > Cantharidae > Lycocerus > Lycocerus yunnanus. The sequence continues at coordinate 8,319,872 of JARFIX010000018.1, forward strand.
ACCTACCAAATATTTAAATGTAAAAAACATTGTTTATTATTTCGGATTTCCTTTTGCAAGGATAAAACTAACGTCATTTACCTGTTCCATTAACACAAAAACATAATTTGCTATTCCTAAATCATTCCTTGAAAAATGGAAAATCTCTACCAAACGCCCTAATTTATAATATGTATCTATATCTATTATGTTCCAATATTATAACCTAACTTATAATGTTTGTAACAAATAATTCAATATAAACAAAACTAATAATATCTTATTACATTTTTACAAAAATGTGGTTATACTTAAAATATATTTTTATATTAAATATACCCAAATTAGTAATTTATAGTATATAATAAAATATAATACTTACAACAATTGAATTCATTTTAATTTGAAAATAGCCGTCACATAACCTCCTTAAATTGCGTGCATTGAATATTGATTTTTCTTTTCTATTTATTGTTTTGGATTCTTCAATTGTCTACCTATGCTGGAATCACTTAAACAATTTCTAATAGGTACCATTAATAATGTACGAGATGGTACCACTTAAGTTTAAATAATAAAATTTTATCTTTTATTGGTAAATGCATAATTATAATATGAAGTAGATGAACGATCAGGATCATCGTCTGGGTTCACAAAATTAATAGAATGATTTTTTAAAAAAATAAAAAATCACAAAAAGCACTAACGTCATTATGAATGTTCCGAGAATGAACATGTTCCGTTCTTTGGTTTGCTAAAAGTAACAATTTTTAGTTTATCAATCTATAAAAATTATTTACACTTACGATATCATTATTGGTATCGTTGGTACGAAGAGGAGTATAGTTGGAACTCATCTGCCCATTTTCTGAAGATTCTCGAATTTCCGAACGAACAGGAACCGATGGTGTAAAAGTTTGGCATATATTCAAAACTTCACCGTCCTTTTTGAACACAATTGGTATGTTAACAGATCCGTAATCACCTCTAGTGGCCGTTTCGTAATCCGGTGGAGGAGTTTCTCCAGTCCGCATTAATTGTTTCACGGGAAGATACGTGATTCTTTTTATGTCAATTTCTCCACATACCGCCATATGTGTTATATTGTACCATGGAATTTCATGTACATATTCTTCAATTTCTGTACCATTGATGATAACCTAAAAAATATAGCTGTAATTTAACTTCCAAAATGAATGAAAGCCTTGAAACCTTGTAAATATCGTGAGTACATTGTATTGAAACTTCCAGATCTGGAAGTTGGTTAAAACATAAACCGTAATGCTTGTTTATTCTGCCCCAACCGTTTGAATGTTTAGAAGTTACAATAACTTCGTCGATTTTAAAATCAATTGCAAGAAAAAGGCCAATATTGGAAGTCGATTTTTCATCACACTTGAAAACAATATTTAACCTAAAATAAATCTACGTTTTAGTTGCATTTTGCAAATTATTGCTATTCTTACCTTTCGGCTTCTTTTTCACTTTACCAAAATTGTGATATGCTCTCCTGGTTGGAAATTCAAAGTGCAAAAGTATGGAGTGCTCTATTAATCAGTTAATATTTTTAATGAAATAAATTCCACATTATTGAACTTTGAGTTATGGGAAATAGAAATAATGACTTATAAAAGATTTAATGCAAATAGATATTCGATACTTTATTATGCAGGTAAACTAATAATATTGCAATAATTGTTATGATTTTTGCTTATCTCTGACGCACATGTACAAAATAAGTAAATCAACATTTGAATCACTATTGAATAAAGGTTTCTTAATATTTTAAATTATATTTAAAAAATAAATGGGTTAACTGGGCATAATTAAATTCAAATTAAGTAATAAGCTTTTGACCGTTATATACAATCTTTGTCGGATTTTCTTTATCGAATACGTCTATCATTTATTTAATTTTGACTACATAGGCCCAAACAAAATCTGTTTTTTAATATTTTTATATATAAATATTTTATTAAGTTTTTTTACTATAATAATTGCTAAAATTAAGAAAATTAAGACCAGAAAGAAAAAAAAATGTCGGGAGGCCAAGAAAGAGATGGGCACCGGAACAGGCCGTTAGACCTAATCCGTGAAGTGATGAAGAAGAAGAAGAAGATTAAGAAAATTGAGATATCGAGAACATTTTTACATAAAATCAAGAAAACCAAATTTACTGAAATTTACTGCAAGAATATATTATAGAACAATAAATTTAAGTAAAAATACTTCAAATGACACAGGATTTCTCACTGTAGGTATATTATTTTAATATAAGAATTATGAAAGTTTAATATAGGCACCCATCATATTTCAAAAATTATTTTGCATTATACAGTAGCGATCTAAAGTAAGTTGGCAAACAGTTTTTTTCAAAGTTCAATATTTTGCTTTAATTTTTCAAATATTTATTCCTTAAAAGGCTTTAAATTAAAAATATAAATATAATTTTCTAGAAAATTTATTAACGTGAAAAATTCAAAAACGAAAATTTCGAAATATTTCTATTTATCAAGTTATGACAAAACGCTCTTAAAACAAAAAATAAAGAAATACATATAGTAACAACTATGGATTAAAAACATTTAGTACTTTGTTGCAAACCCTTTTGCAGCGATAACAGCTTTACATCGTGATTGCATCGAGTCAACCAGCTTCTCTAAACGTTCTAATGGTATTTTTTACCATTCTCTCTGCAATGCTTCCCATAATTTAGTGGTATTACTATAATTTTCACTTCTTATTCGACGTTCGAGCTCTTCCCACAAATGCTCTATGGGATTCAAATCTGAGATTGACTGGGCCACTCTAAAAGCCGAATTTTAGCTTTGTCCATGTACTGCTTAACATGCTGTGAAGCATGTTTTGGGTCATTATCCTGCTGAAATATCCAGCCGCGCGGCATTTTCTCTTGCCATGTGGTAGCATATGATCCCTCAGTATGTCGGCATACATAAACCGATCCATAATGCCATCAATTCTGTGTAGAGATCCAATGCCATCACGAGAAAAGCAACCCCACACCATGACGTTCCCTCCACCATGTTTTATAGTAGGAACTTGATATCTAATATCATATCTTTTACCTTCTGGACGTCGAATATACTTAATACCATCCGAGGAAAACAAATTATACTTACTTTCGTCACTCCAAAGAATTTTGGACCAATCTTTTTTCCCAGTGTAAGTGATTTTAGCAAACTTCAGACGGGCTATCCGATTCTTTTTTGATATAAGTGGTTTCTTACAAGGACGTCTGCCAAATAGTTTAGCTGCATATAGTCGACGTTTCACTGTCGAAACATGTATATTTTCTTCGCGATTTTCGTTAAAACTTTGAACAATTTGTGTAGCCGTTACACGAGGATTTTTTATTGCTTCACGAACGATCATTTTATCTTCTCTTTTGGTTGTTTTTCGTGGTCGCCCTGTTCTTGGGCGTGTCTCTACTGATCCATATTTATTATATTTGTGACACCAGAGACTTATTGTTTGATTTGGAATGTCAAATTCGCGTTCTGCTGCTCTCAATGAATTTCCATTTTTTAACCATTTAAGAACCGTGTTTTTTAAATCTTCTGAATACTCTTTCCTTCTGGGCATGTCGATGTATTATCAAGAAAGATATATTTCAATCAAATTAACTTTTATGAACGCTTATTATTGTTTTGATATTGTTTGGATGTTATGCCAATTTTCTTTTGAACCCTCCATAAAATTCAATTCGCTTATATACTTCTTTGTTTTATACCAACTGCAAGTTTTATACGTTAAACTACGTATTAATCTACATACTTTTAGAAAATATATGATAGTCCACTAAATGATTTCTTTTCTAATAATTTTTGTAAAAACTGTTTGCCAACTTACTTTAGATCGCTACTGTATATTGCAGTTCTTAAAAATCCTGGACCGAAACCGATAGAAAACGTTTGTTTAAACTTTTGGCCCAGTTCTCCAATAAATGAAATACGAATTAAATTAATGCAGTATTATTTTTATAATAACTTATTGGGAAAATATAAAAATACTCACAGGCAGATTCATAAGAGTTTCCATGTCTTCAGCTGAACTGGTAACTTCGACTAACGGAATCATAATGACCAAAGAGTTGTGAATATGACTTAGATACTACCTTATAGTATCTACGTCATACAGAGGTAGGCAAAATACATGACAAAATTTATTTGAAATCCAAATTACAAAATACAGTAATGTGAGTGTTTGAAATTCAAAATACATTTGCAATTTGTATTTGAAATACAAAATATGTACACCATTTCAAATACAAAATAAAAGTTCA